>QVRM01002086.1:102500-212500 GCA_003439945.1 Dermanyssus gallinae
TTACACTTGTGTGGATGAGGGGGGCAGGGGGTGAGATACCGAAAGAATAGAGGGAGGTTAGGGCAGTGTGCAAGCTAAGTAGAAGTGACACACCAACTGAAACCAAGTGAACCAGGCGGGTGGTTCTTCAGCGGATGAAGTCTGCGACACCCGGCAACTGCCAGAGAGTGCCCCCATCGTTAAAATAGTGAATGCGGGTAAGACGTAGAAGAGTGAGCGGCGCGCCAAAGAGAGCAAGGAAAAGAAGAGAAACCGTGATACAACGCAGGCTCTCCGCCATCTCTCGGCGTTGTTGGCATTGTGGTTACTATCGTTGTTGTGCCAGCCACTGTGATCAACAAATTGAGGGTCAGCCGGCAATAACAAAAGAAATGTCAACTACCCTTTGTTAAAGCTGGAGAGTCGCACAACGGTAACAGCACTGCCGACAGTGACAACAATAAGAGTGAGAACCGCGGCCACAAAACGCACGAAACACGTATGTGTCTCAGAAATGCTTAGAAACTCGAATTGTTTAGAGATATATTTGAATAACTAAATTAAAATAGATTAGATCTAAGAGTAGCTGGTGTAATGGTGAATTTAATTGAAGCTAAGTGATCAGTAATGGTGAAGATGGTCATAATTATAATAGTAGAGCGCTATGAGCAAATTTAAAAACATGCGAACAACAAGTGACCTAGAGCAATAAGTGAATGACTGTGAAACGGCGTGACTTTCCACCTACAGGCATATCGGCTTGAGCAGAATGGCGTCTGCAACGCCTTTTCACCTTCGATACTGGAGAACTGATGCCGCATAGTAAAATATGTCGGATTATAGCGGCGCCGTCTTTTTCGATGAATAATGTCACGTATTTGTATTCATCGAATAAATGGCACCGCTATCTTAATAAACCCTGCTGCCCTCTCTTTGGCACCAATCTCTTAGTAAAGCTGCCCTCTTTGAACTGACGTTAGCCGTGGTGCATAGTTTTTATTCGAAAAGTCTGCACTGAAACGGCACTGAGAGTAGATCGGATTCCTTTAGTAGAGTTGATTTGTGTCCACCCGTCCTAATGCAGCGTAGGCAGGCCTTTAAGCGCATTCGCCCCACATCTAAAGTTCTCGCGGACTCTGGTCGCGAATAGTAGCTGCATTTATCACGCCAGCGTGGCACAAACGCTACAAATAATCGAATCGCGGCCCCACGGAGGTGCCCCATTGTCGAATCACTCTAAGAGTATGGGCTTGTATATGTGTAATTTTTGCACTATGGCTAAAATTTGTGAAACGTTGTGTGTATATATATATAAATTTTTATCATGAGCAGGTGCGCCTGTGAGAAAAGCAAGAGCCAACAAGTGCTCATATTCTGTATTTACATATTCCTTTCTGCGTCAGTGGGTCCCCCAACATTTGCTGCATTCTGCTTGTCAGGACCCAAGCTTTGCTGTACCACTGCAAACACTGCTAAATTGCTCTAGTACCGTTTTTTCATAGCTATTAGCACAAAATACGTACGTGGCTTCAACATTTGAGTTTATACTTCCTACTTCTACTACCACTACTGCTACTTCTGCTTCAATTTCTTAACTAACGAGTTTATTATTGTTATCGCTGTTACCATACAGACGAGCATTGTCATTTTGCTCGACGATTTGTTGTTCAGCGCTCAGAGAACAACGGATGCACTGATGTATTATGGTTATAAGGTTTTATTTTATTGCACCCGTACAGCGACAACGACGACAAAATCATCACCATAGTACAGCGACAACGACGACAAAATCACCACCACTGTTCGGGCAGCTCGGGCTGCTTCAATCCAAACGCTATCGGCCGACGCGGAGGCCTTGCGTCTCGGCACAGCGAATCAGGTACATCTTCCACTTTAGTTAAATTATTCCGTAATAGCAGTAATTTGGGTGCCTTTGTCTTCGTGATGTCATGCTTCTTTCATAATGCACTGCGAGTAGACCCACCCCAGAGACGTCATATTCGATTGTTGGCAGAACCCGACGAACCCCCCCCCCCCAACCAGACGAAACTGGGGACAACAAACAACTTACGATTTGCAGGTCGTCTTTCAACCTTTCAAAAATATTTTAGCTCACAGACATTTTTATTTGTATAGCACTAGAACTTGCTATTATGTAGTCACACAAAATAAAGTTTCACTAAGTAGTCTCAAGTATTTGTTATTACAAATATAAAAAATAATAAATATAATTTTAAAGAAACAACAAGAACTCGCTGAATCTGTCGGAATTCGGCCACAAAGCAAACCTAGTCTCGACCCACCCATACTACAGGGCCTATAGAGTACACGCTTCGGGCTTAAATGTGGAATAGCGGCCATACGAATAACACTACCATAAACAAGACACATTCATAGAAAGAGAGAACTGTTACGCCTAAAGTTACAAACGACAAGACGTCTCTAAATGCATTTCCTAAAGACAGAAATGTATCCCAAATTTAGGAAAACCACTTTCTGGCTAACCCTGACACGTCTCTAACGTCACTAATGGGAAAGATGCATGTCTGCACTAGAGTTGCACAAACTATTCACTGGGCTTCCCCATTGTACTTTATGTAGGCTGAAAACAAAGCTGCTGCAACAGTCAAATTGTGTAATTTGTAAGGAAAAAAAACAAAAAACACACTTATTCACCATGATCATCATCATCTTAATCTGCATCATAGCTTTAATTATAGAGAGAATAAAGTTAGTTGCTAGGAGTTTGCGACGCGAAGCGAACACGAAGGTACGTTTGCCTTTGTGTTCCAATTTAGGTCGTTTTCCTGACCTGGACAACGGCACAGATCGACCGACCGAGAAGACTTCCAACCAATGTTGTTCCGGCCAACCAGAAAAACAAAGCAAGAAGCGAACTTGTTCTACAAACAAATGCTGTCCTAGTAGTAGAGTAGTGCTGTCCTAGTAGTAGAGTAATACTCTTTATTCAAAAACAAAAACAACGCTTTAGACGGCTGTACAAATAAGCGATATTCACCATGACATCGGCGACGACATCAGTGCTTCCACTGCATCATCGACATATCGAAGCGTCGCCTATCATTACCACTAAACACACTAAAAAAGGCTGCGACCCCGCGAAAGATAGTGCTCGAAAGAGCGCACTTAAAGGAACGGAACGGGCAGAATGTGGGGCGTAGAGGATGAAGTACATATGGTTTAGTTTTTAACACATAACCTGATGCAGATTTCTTGCTTCTCTGTTTTGGGCTTCCTAAAAATCGCCGAAACTTGTTTTCTTCGTTTCAAACGCAAACACGCCAAACGGCGCTTCTTGGTCGGTCTTTAGGTGACTAATGGCACTTTTAAGCAAAACAAACTGGGCTACATTGGTGGTTTCGGTTCAGTTTTTAAAATTCAAAGTACTAGAACTTGCCAATCCGCCCTCGTTTATATATATATATATATATATATATATACGGTGCATACGAAATTCTGCTACATTACCATTCAAAAAAATCGGATTGCCCGCAGCAGGCTTTTACGAGTGACCAATTCATGTTCATTGCATAACCGGCAACACATCGTAGGAGCACGTTGACTTGGTACCGGAGCTGAACAACCATGCCGACAGCGTTCGTCCTCATCGGATTTCTTTCAAGGTCTGTGGGTTGTTGCGTCATTATGCGCCTTGTGTGGTCTAGACGGTCCGATGACGATAAAGATCGAAAATTCCACATTTTACGTTCAACTATTTTGCTACTCTTGCATACTGCGTGGCATAACAGAAATACGTGCCTAGCGTTATTTGCTTACCTCGCTATTCCATAGCGTTTGGCAGGATAGAAAGATGACGTGCCGGACGCGGTGGAAAATTATCGATAAACGAAGCTCGATAATGTGTCTGTGTATGGATATGACAGACGCATACATCTCTGTTGCCCACCTTGTAAGACGGTGTCGCAACATATCGACCAAACGAAAAAAAAAAGAAAACCTCTACAGTTTAGCAAAAAATACTAATATTTGATATGAGCACATACGAATAAAGAGTAGAATAATCGTAAAATGATAGCTTTATTGGTCCTATAGCCTGCAGGTATACCTTGCGGAGAACGATGTGGCACACCACTGTTCCTTGTCTTTTGGTATACAGCGATTCTTAAATCTTAAAATGAAGGGAAACATACGATTTACTTGGTGATTTGCACAACTTCGGGGAGATGTCGAGTGGCGCACGCGTATCGATTAGTCCTCTACGTGACCTTGCTTAGAGTCGTTGCTTCCCGTGGGTCTAGACGCAGACTGCTTAGCAGCTGTATGCGCGCTTCTCCTTATGGTCCCGCGTTCGTAGCTAACCCGTTGTAAACAGTCGAATGCAGTATTTTTCAATCTGATTATGTAATGCTCAAGTATTTTAAACATCTGTTCGTAACAAAGGTGGCAAAGTCACGAATTTGATTAATTTGTGACAATGGCTTATGTGGCTAAATGAAAGCATTTTTTGCGGCAGTCTCATTAAGTTAGATTGGAGCCTGTCTCTTTCAACAACGTAGTGCAAGAGTAACGTGGCGTATAACACAACATTAAATTATATCCGTGCCTGTTTAAACACTGTGTTATTAGCGAGGATCTTGGTCAATTTTAGCCCTCAAGCTTAATGGCATTGCAATGCCTGCAACAACCGGCAGTAAGGAGAATCACCCAACTGTTTGCCTGCAGTGCTAAAAACGGCATATTCTTTAACGTGAGATACAAGATTAACACTAGGGCGACTCGAGGCACTAAATGCATCAAAATGCTATTATGAGGATACACCTCAAAATGATGTAAGGCGAACCCTAATAATTACAAATAGACTTTTTGATATAATACAAATACCCATATAATCTAAAAGTGCAGCCCACGGATTTCATCACGTGATGCGCAACTTGGAGAGCTTTCACGAACCACAGGACGGATGTCTAAGCTAAAGCAGATGTGGTAGATACTGCGCCGCGGTATGTCCCGCGGTTCGGTCCATAGCATAACTAGCTTAACGCTAGATTGATGACTGGCTCGAATCACTTTGATGTAACATAAACAGACTTACCCAGTCTGGATGCTAATAAAGATTTATACGGTTATGTTTATTTCCCTCAAATTGAGTATAATATACAGTTCAAAATGTTTCTTCATGAAGCTCTATCTTTTTCACGCTTCCGACGAGAGAAGTAGTGCAACGATTATTGGTCCAGCGCGGTGCATTCTACTGCATGGTACTTGGCACACCTCTGCAGGCAGAACCGGCAGGTGCACAACTCGTACCCCTCGTAAAAAGCTGCGTATGAACATACGAGATAGTGAAAACTATGTACCTGGGGTATAAATAATGTGATAGGTGTGTAATATAGATAAATAAATAATCTAAAAGTCGCAAGAGCCCTTGTTACACCAACCAAAGGGTTGGAAGTGCTATCAGTGAAAAAAGAGTCTTTCTAAAAATTTGTTTACAACTAAAAATATGTTTCCACCTGAAAACTATGTTCTGCTATGCAGGAAAACGGATCCAGCTGGGTACTTTGCAGAGCCACTGGATAAGAACGCGACCCTGACTCGAAGTTTAGAAGGATGCGTATGTGCGATATCGTCGTATTCCAGAGGATGTTACAGGGTACATCTACAGGGTGCGTCTACACCTTCCCATTATAAGCATGTACGGCTGAAACTGGGCGTGACTCTTTAGTACTTATGCAGAATAGTATGACAACTCCGCGTTTGCCGTGTTTCGAACAATGTCGAAGCATATTCTACTAAAAACCAATAATGACCAATATCTGTTTCACTAAAGTCGAAGTGGCTGGATTAAAAATGGAACTGTCTCACTAAAAGTAGTCTCGAATTGCGCGAGGGAACTTCACATGCAGGCCTATTTGTTTTTGTGTGTACAGGCAAGGAGCGACAATGTATGTCCCGCAACTGATTGAGAGCCAGTAGTAAGCATGATCAGATTACGGATTAGTGTGTAGCATGAATGCTACTGCTCTTAGAATGAGAATGCAAAGCAGGCAGACCAATCACCCTATAGTATGAAAGGAGTAAGGGGTAGGGTTGACTCCCTAAATTACCTCACGGGTGTCCTAATACTGTCTATGGCAACTACCATCAGTTCAGCTGTATTTTAGCACTGCTGTCCATAAGGAGTACTCTTTTTTAGTTGTTCGTGACAATTTATATATATATATATATATATATATATATATAGATATATAAGTTTATTTTCCGTATAATACATTAGGTATATGTTACACATCACAAAAGACCAGCTAAGCCAATGCGCCTAGTAGGCGCGCATTGTGACTGTCACGTGTCCGTTTCGATGAGGCCAGGGCGAGACCACTTCCGAAGTGTGCCCCGAACGGAGGCAGCGTTTTCACGTTGTATGTCAAGATCCAGACGTTGTTTAAAAAAGGACGACGACCTGTTATCACCGGATGACAGGTTTAACAAGGTCCCGACTTTGCGGATCAGCAGCTTGGTCCGAACGCCAGGGGCACCCAGGGTTTCAAACACGAGAGGGAAAAATTCGTGGGGATAGCCGATCAATTTATATTACAATCCTGTGGTAGTATCCAGGAGCATTCTTCTGTGGACGTGCTTCTGCTTGCAGTAAAGCGTTTATTATACTTAACGCAACTTTATGTATAGGCCCTAGGGAAAAGACACTACCGCAATTCCATTTTTGATAAAAGCTATGTAGGAGCTATTGATAGTTTAACATGAAACGGATTTAAACGAAGAAAAAAGCTAAAGTATCTAAGTTCTGGCTCTAGCTTGACACTTGTACTATTACTTACTCAATTGAGTTCGACGCCTGAAGGCGGTATAAGCATTTATTGCATTGGGTGAAATTGGGTGCATTCCGGTTGCAAATAGAATGTAGACTGTGTTGTAACATGAATTAATGACAAATCATTTACGTATATGTTTAAAGAACATATGCGCGGCACGACTAATAACGGGAAAATGCAGAGTTTCCCATTTATAATGATATCCATTATATGTTCAAAATCGTACATAAAATCACCAACGCGCGTCACTACGATGCATGCTTAACAATAACTGCTGAAACAATTCGTGCTAGTTCGAGAATGACATCTTCTTACAAACACGCGTATATAAGTGCCTATATGTTGCTCTAGTCAAACGTTTATCACTAAGCCACGCATTTGTATAATTTGAACATACAAATGCTACAAATATTTAGTCGTGTATTACGCCGTACAGCTGGCGAGATCGTGGCTAGCTTAAAGTTTTCGGGTCGTTTTTACTCCGCGTGTTGTGTATGGTCTGTACGTGTGACTCAAGGGATTCTCAAAAAGTTCACCTCCATCTGGTGCTGCCTACGATAGCAGCGCAAACCGACGGCCTTCCCCTGAGGATTGTCGCCTCTGCCATTCATTGCAGAGCTGAACCCGCAACAGCCGCAATTCCGTGGCGCAGATCTGTGAGCGGAAAGAGGACGTCCTCAACTCAAACGACGATTCTGGGCGCTCAGACCACGATGTCGGTAATGTCCAAGGTAAGCATTCTATTACTTTACAAATCCAACCAAAAGTCGAGCAATTATACTTTAAAAATGTTTCTACGCTGTCGAGTCCTTATTATCTAAGATGGCGAGACAAGCAAGAGCGTTCTTTCATGAGGCTTGCCGTCTTAGGACTTTTGGAAAGATGATTTGTAAAATATGGCTTTGGACTTGCGTTTTTAGAGTAGTGACGAAAACATTTGCAGGTGAGTATAACATAAAGCCGCTGCCCATCAAGTGCTGCGTTCTGCACGTATCGTACACAGACTACAGGCTACTGCACGCACATATCTAGATGATATGTGATAGAAACCAGCTAACTGGCCGTAGTCAGACCTGCACTTCTTGTGTGAATCTAAACACTTATGTTACTTTTAGTACTACAAGTGTTAAATTGCCCTTCGGTGGATATTAGGACCATCAACATGATTCTATGCTAAATTATTAGGCAGGGCTAGAATAAAGGTTCGGACATTTACCAATAGAATAAAAAGCTAATCGTTTTTAAGTGTAAGCGAATAATAATTGGAATGCCGATCTTATAATGAATCGTCGAGCGTATAAAAACATACTTTGTGCCGGTCGGAAAGCAAGTTCTTTTCGAAAAACCCATCTCTTAGTAGCTCTGCTGGTTAGCTGCTGTTCTAGCTAGTTATAGGTTAACCTCCATAAAGTTCCGCGCCGGCAAAATAGCAATGTTGCAACGATGCTGATGACCGTAATCATAATGGCAAAGTCTGGTCTCAGCATTCCGGAAGGCTAATCATAGTGCATAATAAACAAAGCTGGTAATTATTAGTGCTGGCAACAACAGCAACAGCAGCCACGGCAGGGATACTACGTTTTCGAAGAAAGTTCACACATATAGACCCTCCTTCTCTACCTTATGAGAAGAAGACGTGAGATAGTTCCGAACGTAATACTCTACCTACATACATCTTGTTGAGATCTATTGTGCTAGTTTTTGTCTTTTTCGTTCTTCGGTGTTTTTTATTGTCTTTGTCTGTCTGCCTGTATCTTTCTTTTTCGCTCTCTGCATATCTATGTATTTCTCTGTTTTTTTTTCGCTCAGTCCTTCTGACGTTTTCGTCTCTCTTTGTCTGCCTCTCGAAACACACACTCACGTGTGCAGGCGGACAACTTTTCAATTAAGGCTTTTTGCGGAGCGAGCGGAATATAGTGCTTGCATATCTGCATAGGCGCCGCTGCCACCACCACCACCAACCACCATCACCGCTTAGCCTTGCCCAAACCCAACAACTGCTAGGTCGCCTACCCAGTCACTCGCTGAAGTCACTCACTCATGCCAGAGTGAGAATCTTCGTACTGTGGGGTTCCCGTCCTGGCCTGTGTGGTGAACCGACTGACAAAAGGCGGTTGTCGTCGTCGTTGCAGTCGGTTACCGTGTTCTTCACGAAGTCACTGCAACCAGATACATACATAGGACGACATGCGCGCATACATGCAATCATGTACACTTGCAAACTATGTAGCTGAACGATGATGCTCAGGATGTTCGCGCTGATGGTGGTGATGATGATAGCAAGAATGGTGAAGTTGCTTCTGATGCGGATGATGATGATGATGATACGAATAGTGAAGTTGCTTCTGATGATGATAATGAAGCCGGTGATGATGATGATGGTGAGGGTCTGTCGTAATGGGAGTGCCCCATGGTCTTCGAGTCGATCGGTCCGTCTGAGAGGAGATGCCGTCGAGGAGCGACGAGACCAGACGCCGAGACACGCCGCGAGGAGGGTTGGTTGTGCCGCTCTCTGAAGTCGCTTCCTCTTCACAACGTCGATGAAGCGTCATCTCTTCGGCGCTGCAGCATAGCGGCTAACACGAGATAGTGAGCCCCAAGGAGAGAGAGAGAGAGAGTGGGGGGTAGAACGCAAGCATGAGATCGGTCAGAGGAGCTGCAGTAGTAGTTTGCGAAACCATGTCCGGGGGAAACTTCGAGAACCAACGCGCGTGCGTCAGTACGCGGCAATGCTCGTACGTATAAGAATGCCGAGAGTTTAAGAAACAACAAGAGCAGCAAACAAGGGCGGGTCAGAAGTATACGATGCCAACGAAGTAACGAAGTTAAAGAAGGCAAAAAGAAGAGAGGCACAGCGAGAAAGAGAGAGAGAGAGAGAGAGAGCAACTGCAAAAGCAAACGAAACGAAGCTAGTGGGGCGAGAAATAAAGCCATCCGAGAGCGAGCAGAACCAGGCAGAAGAGGCAGTTCGTTCGTTTGTCACATGATCGATCAATGTTATTCGATCGATCGTAGTGCGCTCCTACTACGACGTTTCTCTTTGTCTTTTGCTCTTTTTCGGTCGGTTTCTTGCCTTTCGCCCTCAGTCATTGACTCTCCATGCGCCTGTTTTGTCAATCTCGCTCTCTCGCGTTCTGCTAAACTCTGCATTTCGCCTCTGTCCGTAGTTCGACTGTCGGCGAACGCGTCGTCAGCCAACACGTAGCTGATGACGATGACGACGATATAGTATGTCACCTGAGTACCTTGGCGGTGCGTGCGATGAGCCGCATTGCCGTTGATGGCGCATCGCGGTGATGGTGATGAGGATGATAAGGATGAGGATGATGAGGGCGATGATGATGATGATGATAATGAAGATGATGCTGAGTATGCGGCGGTGAAGTTTTGAGGTGGTGAAGTTGTCCGTGACTAGTGAAGTTCTATGGGGTAGTGGTGGCGGCCGTCGTCGCTAACTTCGTCGTCAACACCGACAGCCCCTAGACGGCCAGCCGGTCGGTCGACGATTGAGGCGATGACATATTCTCAGTTTCGTCCGGCTTCTCGAACTTCATGGCTCTGGGGACTTCATTTTCCTCGTTGTTGCCGTCGCTATCTGCCGGCTAGACTGGCTGAGAACTAATCTTTGCAGTCTGCAGCTGACGTGCTCCAGACTGAGGGGTGAGATATATATATATATATATATATACATATACATATATATACATAGTGAGTTCAACAGAGAGGGAGAGAAAATGCAAAGCGATGCAGCGAAAACTGAGACCAACTGTGGGGTGCAATGCCGGAACAACAGTAGCAGAGATATAAATGGGGAGGATTTGTTATTGGATGACGCTAAAGTCTTAATTCGAGCGACGGCAACAGGTCGACACCGAGCTCTACAAGGTGTGCTCGTTGTAGGAGTATCAGTGTGGCTATATATATGTGCTAATATATATATATGCATCTGTGCGTTGCATATGTGCATGTGCTTGTTGGCTTGTGTTATGTTGCGATGACCACGAGTCGGCGCGCGCAATGGTCGAGCGTATGGAGCCTAGCCTGTCCGCTGCCTCAATCTCGGACGACAACTTCAGCAAAGGTTCCGTTGAGGGAGAAGGGTAGGCGATGAGGACCACGACCACAATGCCGGTGGTGGTGGTGGTGGTGGCGATCATGACATAAAGCAATCAAAAGTCAAGATGTAGCCGCCTCCGTTGCGGCTGTGGCGACGGCAGCAGAAGCAGAAACAGCAGCAGCAGTAGCAGAACCCGAAGTAGCTGCCGGCAGATGGTCGAAACAAGATTCGATTACCGACAACCAACAAACGACACCATTTGGTCTCGGTGTCAGATCTAGTTCACTCCAATACAATGTGCAGGAGGCATATATTTGTTCCACCGGCGACGAAGAGAAAACAACCTAAAGAAGAAGAATAGAGCATGCTAAAAAGATAGAACAAGAGAGAGAGAGATAGAGAGGGGGGTAGAGGGGTAAGCGGAAGAGGACAAAGCGAAACTGGGTGAAGTAAGAAAGCGATACACCGAGAGGAAGAGGGACGAACGAGAGAGAGAGAGAGAGAGAGAGAGAGAGAGACGAGGCCACCACTAAATTAACGTGGTGTGTAGGTGCCGACATGAGACTTCGACACTTCGTCGAAAACATCGGCAAGCGCGCCGTGCCTCGTTCTTCGATCGATGTCGAGGCCGGCCTGTCGGCGACGAGCGCAAAGTGCGCGAGGTGCATACGTGGGATTTGTCGCTGTCACGCACGAATGAAACCACTGAGACTGAACTCACCGAGGCCGAGTGGCTCCTATTCCTGTTCGAGTTTGGTGTTCGTACGTTCAAGATACGGATTGGGTACGGTTAAATTATTCAGGCGGGCGGGCGGGCGCAAAAGTTTGCAGCGCAACGCAGCAACAGCAGCAGCAGGGACGCCGCACACTCTAGCAGCGCGTCAGACGTCCCATACATCATCACCACCACCACCACTCTTAATATTTCAACGAGGACGTGCCGATGGATGCCACCGGCTCATCGGCCAGAGGACTCGCTCAAAGATATATCGATATCTTCTCTTCTTCTCCATCTTTAGAACCTTCAATGGTCAGTCGCGGTACGGCGACCCACGCTGGGAGGCAAATCAAGGTGAGCGGGAAGTATGCGCTTCTCTATCGAGACTCTATAGAGAATCTCGTTCTGTCGGCTCCGAAACTTTAGGGGGCATCAGGTACAACAGCCGAGAGTGTTATTAGTAGGGGGTATGTAAATGTCTCAGATTAGCTACCGAGAACCTGCGGTCTAGCGACTTCTCGTACGACACAAGTTTTCATTAGATATGCATACAGCTGGGTAACGCTGCGGCGATGCTTGGCACTTTGTCCACGTGGGCACAGATGTGCTGAGGTACAATTGTAAACGCTTTGTTATGAGGTTAATAAAGGTATCAAACGTGTATATTTATTTTTCTTATCTGCAATTTTATATTTAAACGTTTACTCATATTTATGGCATAACTTGGACAACAAACTTGAGTCCGAACAATTTTATGTGTTGGAGATGCGCTCTGAAACTGCTTAGCAGTTTTCATTCTATAAATTTAAAAACTTATATGGGAGAAATGTATATATATATATATATATATATATATATATATATACGTGTCAGCTGACTGTTGACTGGTGCGGTCGTGTTCATTTGTGCTCCTGAGCTTAGTGCCTTTCTAGTGAGTAGTTCGGCGCCGTGTGAGGCGTGTTTGGTGTCAAACGATTCGTCTTCGAGCCGTGCACCGCGCCATCCCCGATTCCTCAACTTTCTCTAGGAGTAGGTGAGCACACAAACCCCCGTCACGAAACGTCCTGACCCAACGGCCAACGTTCCTTACGCACGACTTCTCCGAATCGGTAGGGCCTGTTACGGTCGGTCAGCACTCCGACGATTAAGCGGGATCCTTTCATAGGATTAGTCTTCGAACCGTTCCAAGAAGGCCTTATTCGACGGAATGGACAGTGTCGGAATGATCCAACCGCAACATCAACAGGGGCCGGTCAGCAGTGCGGCGGGCACTACAAAAACAATAACAACAGATGACACGGTAGCAGCAGTGCCCACAGGGGCTAGAAAACGAACCCTGCCCTATCCGCCGTCCCCGCGTGCGAAGGAACCTCGTCTGAATTACCTGAGTTACTGCGCGAGATGTGAAGAGGTTTTACAAGGTACACTATCCGTGTGTTGCTCGAAATGTGCTAGAGTTATTCACGTGGCCTGCAAAACTAATGACGAAGCTGCACCGATAGCTGATCCGTCGTACAAATGGCGGTGTAGAGTTTGCTCAGTGCCAACAGCGGACCAATCAATAGACGAGTTAATGAAATGTTTGGATCAGTGTGCGCTAGAAAGTGAATCAATGCAACTGGTGACTTTTCTATTCCATCGCGTGAGAGAGCTTGAAAAGGAAATGCGAAGCTGGAAGTCCAAGCATAGGCAGTCTGCTCAGCTGACCGAGCAGAGCGAAATGATCGATATTTCGGTGAAACCGCTCGAGTGCCCTGCGCCGACTCCGCCGCGGAAAACAGCTCTCGTGGTAGGCGACAACATCGTGAAACCGCTTGGCCCAGCGCTGAGGCGAATTCTACCGAAGAATACGCCGCTCGCAATCCGTTCTGCGGCCAAGATGGACATCGACAGTGTTCTCATCGAAGCGGAAAAATACATAGATGCCACAAATGGCCCGGTAGCGGTGTTCCTGCAAGCCGGCTACCATGAGTGTATGGAGTTTGAAAGTGACAGATACATCTGTAAAGTCGAAAACTTCTCGGAGAAGCTGATATCAGCACGCCCAGGATCCGAGGTGCACATCCTCTCCGTCCCCCTCTTCGGTCAGGATTGCAAGGTAGCTAACGACGTTCTGACGAGGAAAGCGGCCCAGGACGGTGCTAAGTTCTCGGTGCTCGCCCTCTCAATCTGTCAACGATCGGTCGTCGAGAGTCAGTGCTACAGCTATAAAGGCGAAGTCGCGGATAAAATCGCTTACAACAAAGCGAGAAGAATTAAGCCTTTTTTAGGGGTGAGAATCCTGTCGCCCGAGAAGAGCAGGAGTCAAAAGTCTGGAAGTCCGATTGTCAAACCAACATCGACAGCTGCACGCGAGGCTTCGAACAACAGACCCTCCCAGATCAACCGAGCCCCCACGATCAGGCATCGTTCCCCCAGCCGGGTCAGTTTCTCGAGAACGACTCAACATGGCCAAGCGGATCCAAAGCGGAGCAATCGTCGATGGGATCGAAACAACGACAAAACGACAACGACACTCAGCGCCCCACGAGCTCCTCCCTTGCCCACGTTAGAAGAATTCGTGAAGCAAGTCTTGGCAACGGTGACGACAGGCCCATCGGCATTCAACGCTCACAGCTATTACAGTGGATCCCGAGGTCGATCGAGCAGCGCACAACGAGGCCGGGCCTCACACAAAAAGAAACAATAAGAATTGCACAATGGAACTGCGAGGGAGCTTCTTCGCTAGAGCTCCTCGCCCCCGACGCATTGGATGGACTGGACATCCTAGTGCTGACGGAAACCTGGGCGACCACCCCTTTCGACCTTCCGAGTTTCTATGCAGTGCATTGCCTCGCTGAAAAGCGCAGCGGGCCAGGGCGGCCAAGTGGGGGTACTTCCGTTTTCTATAATCACAAGCTAGGCGACTTCACGACGTGTCTAGCGGAGAATAACGTCATAGCCCTACAAGGCCCGACAATGTCCGTAGTTGCAGCATATGTCCGACCCGCAGATTCGGAGTCTACACTAACTATGGTAGAGAAGCTGGTCAGCGGTCTGGAAGCAGTATCTCCCCTAGCTGGTGCGCCCCTGGTAGTCGCTGGTGACTTCAACGCCCGCCTCGATCAGCCGAACTCGAGCCGCACCATAGCCCTCCGAGACACCCTAGCACATTACGGCTGCTGGATAGTCAATTCCAAGGTATCGCCAACATTTTTGGGGTACTCCGGAAGCTCGGTCATCGACGTGTTTGCCACCAACGTGCCCAAAGAAGTGATTACGTATCAAGGAGGAAACAACAAGCTTCGTGAAGGCGCATGCATTCGAGCCCACGTTCCAGTGGCCGTGGACCTCGCGGTTCAGAAAGGGTCAACGAGAACGGCCAGGCGACTTGCCCTCCCACGCCGGCTCAATGTGAATCTGCTCCTAGAACGTGCTCATGAAGTTCTCCCTGTGCCGAACGTGATAGACACGGAGGTGTATGCGCAGCGCCTACTCGAAGTGCTGCACTCTAGTATACAGCCAGTTCCTTTTTCCAAAAAGCACAGGGCATGGTTCGACCACAGCTGTCGGCTTGCTCGCCGAGCCCAGATTACCTTCAGGTTCCTAGCGGAATCGCATCCGGGTTACCATCAGCTGGCCTCGATATTCAGAACAATTTGTAGGAAAACATACGCGACGCAGCGTAAGAGGTACCAGGAGATGCTGGAGGCTCGCCTTATAGCCGACGCAGAGCGTCATCCCTACAGATGGCTGGCCCACCGAGGGAGCACCGCGGCCTGCCCTATCAGCTCGTCAGCCCTCATTAATCACTTCTCGGAAATGTTCGCTTCACGGGACACCATTCCTCGCGAGGTGCCAAACCTAGTCGCCGTGTGGGGTGAATCGACGACATGGCTACGGGACTCCCTCCAGCAGGAGTTCACCGTCGAGGAGGTCCTACGAGGACTTCGAAGTCTCCGTAATAATAAAGCCTCCGGCCCCGACAGAGTACGCAATGAGCATCTAAAATGTGCACTCTTTCTTGCTCCTTGCTGGTCCGCGCTATTCAACGAATGCTTGCGGACGGGCAAGCTCCCAGCAAAGTGGAGGGATGCAAATCTGCTAGTTATACCCAAGGGTAAGGGGGATCCGGCCCTACCGTCATCTTGGAGGGGCATCGCGAAGAAGAGCGTATGCTATAAGCTACTCTCTTGTCTGCTAACATGGAGACTGTGTGACTACCTGGAGGGCGTAGGAGCCATCCCGACCGAGCAGCATGGATTCCGCAGAGATCGCTCGACAGAGACCGCCTGTTCGATTCTGATGGAGGACGTTAAGAGGGCGTTAGCCATAGCGATGAACCCACTATATGCAGTCTTCGTCGATTTCAAGGCAGCATTTGATTCGGCGCCTAGAGACATGGTCTTACGCACGTTGGCAGAGGTCGGAGTGCCAGGTAAAGTGCTCAACCTTCTCGCGGCCATCCTACAGGAGAACAGAGTAACCATCGAGGATGGTATCGCCGAACTCGAACCTTTTGCCCAGACAACAGGCCTAGCTCAGGGTGACAACCTGAGCCCTCTCCTGTTCTCTGTCCTACTGAAGGACCTGCCCGCCCAAATTAGAGGCCCTAGAAATCTAGTCAAAGTTATCTTGTACGCGGACGACTTGGTCATATATGGTCCAAGCAGGTTTCAGGTACAGCAAGCCTTAGCCCGTCTTTACGTCGCTGTAAATGCTTTAGGTCTAACGGTAAACCAGAGAAAGACAGAAGCAATGAAATTCAGGAGGGGCGGCAGGATCACTGGCACTGACACCTTGCGATACGCCAGTGTACCGCTCGCGTACGTAAATAGGTTCCCATACCTAGGGCTACTGTTTTCTTATAACGGACGCAGCTTCACCGCACACATCGCCGAGAGGTGCAGGAAGGCAGTGACCGCCGTATGGGCAATAAAATCGCCGCAGTTATTGTCACTCGGAACCGCCTTGAGACTGTTCGATCTCAAAATAGCCCCGATCGCGTCGTATGGGATACGTGTCATTTGGGAGGACCTCACGGCGCAAAACCTCGAACAGCTTAACCGTGTTAAGGCCTCCTTTCTCAAGAGGGCCCTGGGATTACACATCTCGACCCGGAACCGCCTAGTATATCTCTTAGCAGACACACCGCTGTTCATCGAAGATCTGCGGCACCGCTTCGATCTGTCAACGACGACGGCTTTCAAGGACAACCTCGAATGCTGGGAGATAAAGTTCGCGGATATCGATGATAAATTCTTCGAAACTGGAGCTATGACACGTAACGAATGGAGAGGGGCGTATCGTTACAACCGTCACGTCGTAACCCGCTATGCCGTACACGGCTTTCATCATAAACTGTGTATCGTGCGGGACTTCCACGAACCAGATGAGCATTGCAGGTGCTCCAGATGCGAAGCACACTGTGGAAGATACCACGCCGCTTCCTGTGCTCTGGTCCCTTCCCTAGGTAGCCTGACTGACCCGATCTTAAAATATTCGCGATGAGCACTTTCTAGTCTATTTTCATATAGGAGAAAATTGGGTTGTAGCCATATAGTCCGTGTAGTATATACTTATATACCGGATGTCTTGTGGGCTCAACCCCCAATGTGACACGACCATGCCCAATGGTGCAATTTTAGCCGCTATTGTATACAGTGAAGAGATATTATATATTTGTGTTTATACTACCTGGCAAAGGTGAATAAATGTTTGAATTGGATATATATATATATATATATATATAATTTAAAAACTATTCATCTTTGTAAGCTTGCTACAGAGTCGTTGCCACGTCCCATGTTCCTGAAGTCACTTCCAACGCATAGTGCATGCCATTGATACCATGTACGCATCGTTCATAACTTTTACTTTTACGCCCTTATAGTTTTAGTCGTTTAGTTACCCGGGAACACGGTATCTTTGTCAAAAGCGTAGGCAGGAAAATACTCGGAAATGACGTTGGTAATTTTTACAAACAATCTAACTGGTGACATATGCTGTGCTCTATGTGGGATGGGACGGAAACATTGATCATTTTAAGCTTCTAGGAAAGATAGGGGCGCTTAATACCTTTACCTTGCTAACAAATCTAACGAGTAAAGAAAACTAGCCCCCGGCACGTTCCAAGCTTTTCAACGGAAACAAAGTTGTTCTTCATCAGGACATATGAGCACCTTTATATATGAGCCGCCCGAACCTCTAAAAAATAATGACCAAGCTAGAAACTCACTGAGATCCACCCTACGCCAGGATCTTGGATCTTCAAACTGTTACTTAGCCCGGTTGCCTCCAAACCGGTTGAGCTCAGGGAAAGTCACGTCTCTCTCGACGTAGCACAATGGAGTATCGAGTCCAGCATCGAGAAGCTTTTGCTTTGAAGAGGGATCGGATGGCTGATCGATTGTTGATAAGGGTTGAGTTGAAAGGCCTGGAGAGTATGTCGATGATATAAACAAGCCAGGTCTGGCAAATTACAGCTTTTGCCGAAAAAATACGACTAATAGCTTTGAATATATATATATATATATATATATATATCAGTTACTTGTTATGTAAATGTATTTCGTTTTGGAAAGTTCATAGTTGATAAAACAGTGCATCGTAATTCAACTGGTGCACTAGGTCGCCAATATGGATTGAGAGTGCTTTGACATCATTTGAGCTGGTGCCGCTGGTGGCAGTATAGTCCCGTCGGGGTAAGGTAAATCGAGAGCCGCTAAAGCAGAAAATAACGTGTCCTTTTTACAGCGCTACTCCGAATCGCACAAGCCGAATTGTCGATAACATACACGCGTATCCATGTCCAAATGTAATCCATCCATTAAAGGCGTCAGTCACTTGGACAGCATCGTCGACACGATAGCACGCGACTTGGCTCTTCCTTGGCCTTCCCACATGCTGAACTGGTGAGCTGGCGGGAGGGAGCAATCGCCGAACAAGAGTAGCTAGCAACCTCACTGTAGCCTCGCTCACTAGGCGTTAGTAACACAGCGACAGCGGCAGCAGCAGCAGCCTGACACGGCAGCGGAACCAGCGGCGGTGAACGTAGCAGGGCCTAACAGGGCCTGGCCCAACCTGACCAACATGAGTTAGTTTGGCAGGTTTGAAGTCGCCCACCCCGGGGGAAACAGCGAAATCGATGGTGGCCGCGGCATGCATGCATGCTGCCCGTGGGGTGGAGCGCAGACGCCCCAGGGGTTCGGCGTGCATCACACGCAATATCGTCACACGGCCAGACACAC
Source organism: Dermanyssus gallinae (assembly GCA_003439945.1). Taxonomy (NCBI): domain Eukaryota; kingdom Metazoa; phylum Arthropoda; class Arachnida; order Mesostigmata; family Dermanyssidae; genus Dermanyssus; species Dermanyssus gallinae. The sequence goes on from QVRM01002086.1 coordinate 121,296, forward strand.
CGCTGTCAAGGGGTGGGTGGTTCGAATCGTAGCTCATAGATCCACCCCCCCCCCCCCACTCCCTCCACACGTTAGGCCGCCCCTGGCAGGTAACATGGGGAGAGTCTTCGCTCTGTCAGTAGACAGTAGTTCGATCGACGTTCAGAGACAAGTTTGCCATGGTGCTGAGTCAGGCATTTTCAAGACAGAGGCATGCGGTACCGGTCGCGGCCACTGCTGATGCTGCTGCTGCTATTGTTGTAGTTGTTGTTGTTGTCCAAGCAAGTCCTAGCGGCAGACGCGGTAGTAATTGTTGTAGTAGCAATAGTAGAAGAAGTTGTAGTCGCTATAGTGGCACTAAGAAACGTCAGCATCGTCTCCCTCCACGCCCCCTGGACTTCCACGGGCCCGGTAGGCGGATAGCGTTGTGCCGCCACCATCCAAATCGATCGATGGAGCTCGGCTGAAGACTCGGCGCATTCGAGCAGGGCCCAACATCTACCTTCCTATGGCAACTATGGCTAACTCCTGCCTCATTGTCACCGATTGGCAGCGCAAGATTCGATCGCTCCAGCCCTATTGAGCTACTATTGCTTCTGCTGTTACCATTACTAGTTCGTACCTGCCCCTATAAAGCTGCCTTGTACAACCACGATTACCCTTGTTACTACTACCTCTATTACTACTACTACTATTCCGACAATTGTACTTGACTACAATGGCCAGCAACAACAACAACAACAATATTAACCCCACGAATATTGACCGCATTACGAACAACAGCGACAGCTACAAAATTAACAGTACACAACGACAGCCGTGGCATGTTGACTTATATAGACACTGTAAGATAATCATACTTTTCTGCTAAAAGAAACATTTTTGCGTTATTTTCTTTGCTTTTACTGTGTCGGTAGATTTATCAGAACGACTTTTTGATGACAATCTAGTAGAAAAGAAAAAATCGTGGGCATTTCACAGGATTTTTACACGACTAGCCTAACAGACTCAAAAGTCAGCCACATTTATAGCAGGCGCTTCAACGGAATTGTTACGCCAACGTTTCGCTGGTAGCCAAACTCGTTCGAATCAATCATTACTATTCCGTGCAGGTAACATGCTAAGGAAAATAGATTAAAAGCAAAACTAATTTGTATTGGTCTTGCTATTGCAAAAACTACGTCGTAGTTAGTGAATAGTGAATCGATCAATTCGAGTACGCTTGCACTGTCTAAAAACCGGGGTAGTATACAATGCTAATATACAAAACCGTCAACAACTGAAACAAGACTGCACTACCGCGAAGACATGCCTAAAACGCATTATGAACAATACGATGCTGTTCTGCTACATTTTACAAATTAACCCCGTCTCTCGCAGTTGACATTTACTATGCTAACTGCCACTATCATGACTGAACAACATGCACTATAATGTTGCCTTATTCGCCAATAAAGGGTAAACCTGCTAAACAGCTTTTTAACGAATCGGGTTACAACATTTCGACATATTTTAAACGAATTGGAAGGGAAATCCTTAAGCTACTATAAACAAGATAAATAGAGCAACATTATTTGTTTGTAAGTAACACTAATTTTGGTTGTAAACGAGAATAGTCTGCCCTCTTCTATACGTATATTACGTTTATCCGTAAAAAGCGAGTCACAATGGTTGTGTGATACACCACGTGCACCGACAGGATCATGATCAGGGCATCAGTGCATTGTTGCAGAATGTACACGAGCATAGAGTGTTAACCCCTAAATGAAACGTTATTGACTTCTGTCGTCCAAAATGATTGGCATGTTTTCAGCGGCCGTGGTTGTCTCCAAAATTTCTTCAAAAGTGCACTTTATGTAAATCCTTTCGAAGCTATTTTTCTACTGTACCGCCCTTGCTCACGCTGCCAATGCGCGGCACATCAATTGCATGCTCTTCTGTTTCCCTTTCTAAATAAAGCTGCATTCCCGTTAATTGCGGGTCCGTTTTTTAAGACCTGCCTCGTAGCACGGCTGCCATTATGTATACAAGTTTACACAGATTTTTCAAAAACGGATTAACGCTACGGTCTTGAACAGCACAAATTCCAGTTAGACACGGTTTTACTACTGAACGCGCGCACAAAACTGACACACCCTGCTTTAAACCTTAGCTACAGGCATCTGCGTAACAGCATGATGAGTTACATCATCTGCATCACCACTGTAACAAACGTATCTAAACTATTCACGGTTAACAACGGTATAGGCATTTGAGTCGCTGACGTACGGCTTAAAGACAACCAGCCAGAAATTGTTTATTAATTATCATAATTAATATATATTATTGTCAGAATTTGTTTATTAATCATCTTGCATAAACCTGTCCTTAGAATGGCGCACATCTAGTGCGGACTTTCGTGACACTCGTAATCCGCGTCTGCAGCTTCGACAACGTATAGGCAATGTCGAAAATAGAAACAATCTTACTACACGAATTAAACTGACTCAATGCGATGTAATTACTTATTTTTGTGAGCGTTGCGCGCGAGTGGCTACGGATGAATGCGTTTGAATTTGCTAAACTGGCAATACACTGGAAATTACATTATATTATATTCTCTTTGTTGCTCTTGCTTTGGTAGTGACGATGGGTGGTGCCAATATTATTTCTTGTAGGGACGTAGTGGTTTTTGCTGTTGTTGTTGTTGTTGTTGTTGTTGTTTTGTGGGTTGTTGCTGCTCAGGCCAATGCTGCTGTTGTTGTTGCTGTCCCAGGCCAATGTTGTTGTTGTTGCTGTCCCATGCCAATGTTGTTGTTGTTGTTTGCCGTCGCCACGCCGCGCTGTTTATGGTGCTGTTGTTTGTTTAGGCTTGGGCAGCTAATCTTTCCTGATTTCCTCCTAGTTCAACCGTCGAACGCCAAGATAAAGGACGCCTGCCAGATGGGACGGCTCGTAACTGAGGTTCACTCAAGCTGCTGCTGCTGCTGCTGCCGCTGCTATTGCTGTTGTCTCTAAGTAGACGAACAGCACAAGACAGACGGATCATATCACCGTCATTTTCGTCATCCCGACAGGTCATTCGCGTCGGCCTCGATACTACGCTCACCGCTTCTACTACTACTACTACTACTACTAGATAGAGGGGCCGATCTCTTTCTCGATTGGCTTTATCATTTGGCGGACACTGCTTCATCCGTGATAGACATATTCATGCTCGAATATGATGTGTAGTCAGAACGCTAACAGGTTGAGGGAGAACGTCAGGGACAGACAGAGAAAGAGAGAGAGCGCATAGGAAGCAAATCCTCGTCTAAACGATCTAAACTAGCTCTAGGCCGTTCGTCAGCTCAGTAAGCTGGCTATAGAATGTGAACCACTGTTATCTGTCGAATATCAAAATCGCTGTCGTTACAGCGACACACGATGACGGATAGCAAGCCGGTAGATACGAAAAGGAAGACGATACGCGGAGGGGGCCAATTGAAGAAATAACAGAGCCATCTCATCGACGAGGATTTGTGCCGATGCTACTAGGCAGGTACAAAGAAACTATAAGACAAAACCCTTAACATTCATAAAGACTGGGTATACACAATCCTAATTCTAAGCTGAATTCATCATCACATAACTATATATATATATATATATATATATATATATATATATATGATGTTTTCTATAGTTTGGGGCATGATATAGATCACCAGTAAATTTAGCATTAGGCTATTAAGGGCGCAAAAAATCTAATGAATTTATACACAAAATGATGTATGATTACATTCTACATCTTATTGCTAGACATCCAGAAATAGTCCACGGCTTATAGCAGGAGACCAAATTCGAACTAGGTGGGTTTGCGACAGTCACTTCAAAAGCTCAGATTCCCAACATCCCCTCACTGTACTCGCCATCCTACTTCTAACACTCCACCCGCGGGTGCCATCTATAGAGACACACAGTCTTCTTTTAGTAATTAAATATTGTAAGATATATAAGTAAGATGAAGTTAGAAAGCTACGCCAGGAAAACGTTTACAGCCCCATCCTTCCTTCCACGTCATTAATGCAAGACCATTGAATCACTGTGGTTCGAACCTCGCCCCTCTTGCTGTCTGTGATTACTGCAGCGACATTGTCTCGCTGGCTATTAATGGATTAACGCTGGTAAGGAAAACCTCCAAACTCACGTCTGCCGCTGGCAGCGGCCAGTCACTTTGACGCTGTATGGAAAAACTGCCTGGCAAATTAAGGTTTAGTGGACCTTTTTTAAGAGGTGGAAAATGCCCTTACGCACAACCTCCGATGTCAGTGGAGCGCGCAGTGTGGGGCTTTTACTGGACCTGCAGAGTAGTTATACTCGTATGTACTGGTTTACAGCTCAGTAAATGCAGTTTCGCTTTATAGCTGGAAGATAGAAGACGGTTCTCTCAGAGTTTAGTAAACGCCCTCGCAGGCAACTGAAGTGCTTTTCCAGCCGACTTGCTGTTCTTCTTCTGCTTCTGGCGAAGATGCGGCATTACTGAAACCGTGCTGAGCAAATTATTTCCGGCGCGATGAAACATATCGCAGCTGCCAGATCATCTGCTAAATGGAGTTGTAGGACAGTTTGAATTGCATTGCGACTGGTGTCCTCATTGTGGGCGCAGGCTCGAGTACAGTGAGCAACATTGAAAGATCACGACGATGACGTCGTTTCCAAATCTTCGATAATCCACAAGGTGCGTCGAGAAAACTCTGCGTTAGTTGTCAGCGCTAGATTTTGTCAGCGTCTATTTCTATGCTCTTTAATTTTGGCAAAGCAGTAAACGATACAGCTACTCAGCTAGAGAATGAACGAAGGCCGTAGAACAGCACAACGTAGCCAACTGTAGCCAGTCTAACGAAGCGTCAGTGCATCCGTCATACGATCTCATTGTCGAAAATGCCACAACTTTGAGAAGTGATGGTCTGGCCGTACATTGGGTGGAGACCTATATTTGAGTGCATTCATGTGCAGATTAGGGCGGAAAATTGCGGTCTAGCATATATATATGATATTCGTGATTGACCCCACACCTGCTACCTGCTACTTGCAGGCTCCCGTATTAAGTCGAGACGCCTTGGCTATCACGCGGCAGAATGTATATGCGTGTGTGTGTTGATGAATATGGCAACGCCCATCGACTCCAACGTACGATTGCATACACGGACGAGCTGTAAAATCAACAGAGCAGGATCGATAGTTACGCCGAAATACACAGTTGATACGCGGGCTTGGCTGAATTCGACTAGAACAGTGTACACGTCACACAGCGAATCTGAAGTGTATGCAAGGGAGTGATGCATTTGCTTCAAATTCGAATTTGTATTAGTAAATGCAGCACCCACCTTATCTCTGGTCTGCTCAGTCTGCTGTATTTAGTCAATATGATATTTAAAAAATAAGAACCCTGTTCTATGGAGCATATGACAATTTAGATGTTTTCCTGTAAGACACCACTATTAGACGACAATCCACGTAGGCCTTGTGGTATTGTAGGAGCTATAACCAGCCGTAGCCTCATCTCCGCTTAGTCCTTACAGTAGAAGCAGGTAGAACTTAGGAACAAAATAGCAGGTGGCCGACAATCGCAACGTACGTTTACCATGTTTGGAAGTACTGTTCCGTAACGATAGCACGTTCATTACTATGCTAATGGGTGATCTTTCTGTTCGAGGGGTCGAACGTCGGATATTGCGCACCCCATGATAGAAGGGTACTCATATCATTATCGTCTTGATGGGGGCCTTCAAACGGTCTTCTCAGCAAGAACACGCCCCGGGTCCCGTGTTGCCTTCTCTCGTGTAGGTCCAATGATGTTTCATTAGACACACTCTAACAATGGTAGGTTAGAGTGTGTTCTATTGGAATGAGTTAGGTGCAGGCCGCCTGGGGGGGGGTGGGGAGGAATCCGGGTTTAGTGAGTTTGCGAGTCTCATAGGCTGCTAGTGGCGCATGTGCATCATGCATTCCCGAAACCTCCCAGAAAAAAAAAAAAAAAAAGGTCGCATCGATTTGTAAGTGCTGCCCAACTGCTGAAGACAGAACCAACAATTAAACCTGTGTCCGATCGGTGACTCCGCATCCTGACTTCGTCACCGAACAGGCGAAGCTACCGCCAATGCAAGTTAAATTGTAATCGGATTATATATACATATATACTATCAGAAGCGACATTCAAAGCACCCCTAATGAGTTCAAGCTTTTCGGCCTAATGATTACCAGGCATGCGTTGACTGCTCTCGCTGGTTTGTGCAGAAAAAGGGCCACCTAGGCTGAGATCCGTATACATGTGCTCTTTACAGGTTTACGCAAGAGAGCTTACTTAATGCGCGAGAATTGTCATTGGTGGACTCGCATGCACGCCAAGATCGCTTCTCTGTTATTTTTTGGCCTAGCATAGTAAACGACTGCCCTCAAGGTCTTTATGAACCTCCCGAAAGATTAACTGAAGACAATGACCACACCTTTTTAAACAGGATCTTACCAAACCAGCTAGAAGGTAGCTATTGGTTCCGGTACGATGGAGCGGCGCCAGTTGATAAAGCCGCTGCGGTACGGGCCCACCTAGACAATCGTTACGTTCAGAGATCGAAGGATTGGCCAATACTAAATCAAATAGAAGCGAACACAGCACACATATGATCATCCATTTCTGGCTTTTTGTTCACCAGACATAAAACATCGCCAGACACAGACCGGACCTTGGCCGCTAACGTCTGGTCCTCCAGCAACATGGGACTCTATGGGATTTCGACTTTGGCGGGGGGGGGGGGGGGTGGCTTACGGCAATGATATCACAAACCAGAGCACTACCAAGAATTGATACTAAAATGGTCTCCGTTAAGTGAGCACTCTCCTGAGTGTGTGCTTTCTGCTGAGCGGTATGGCAAGGTTTTACCTTTGTTTTCGTCGTGTACGAGGAGGCTCTGTCGGATTCTCCCAATGTGCACAGCACGCACGTGTTAACCGTCGTCTTTCCAATTTTCTCATATATATATCATTTTTTTTTTGGGATGAGTGATCGCATTCATTTCCCGCTGTGTGATCGCCCGGGAAGGGTTGGTCCATTCGGAAGCACACGCGCACATGAAGGGTGAAAGATATTGAATCTGAAACTCAAAAATGAGATATAACAGGATCTGGAGTTTTGCGAACCCTCCTCAATACGACTCGCTAGCTAACGTGGAATGTCGATCACGAACTTCTTCCAAACACGTCGGTATGCTTAAGTTTTTCTACCGAACAACTAGATATCTCGCGAACGCAATTTTTAAAACTACGGTACGGTCAGTCACACCAATATAAAAAAATAAACTTTAGTATTTTTGCTGTCACCCCTAAATACAGCATTTCTACTCCCCTAAATCTATCGGGAAAATGCTTATTTTAAAATGTTTAGTAAATGTCTCAGTCATGGCTAGAACTTTAAAAAAATATGAATATATATATATATATATATATATGACAATAGTGTTATCAAAAATCGGAACACAGTACAATTTTTCCGCTATAAATGCCACAAAATAAATGACACTTTTAGGAATTTTTATTTGAACCCAATCTGAGAAAGAAAGGGATCCGGCCACGATAACAGCAACAATCACGACAGTAACCACAGAAAAAGGGACGATAATAAACGGCAACAGCCAAGTCGCCGCCATTAAGCACTAGGATACTGTTAAAGCTCGTTTAGTAAGTAGTCGAAACACAATGGGCAAACACTTTAGTGTGTCAAACGCAGTGTGGCATTGTACGCGTCGTCTAGCTTTTATTTGCAGCCCTCCGAATATAGACGGGGCGGGTCATACGCACTGTTAGTATCTGCAGAAGACGTCACGCATACCATTTCGGGAGTGAGCCATCAGTCCGGATAGAAACGCGATGCAGCGCTTGATTATTAAAAGTGGTCTGAGCTTTGTAGAAGTGGCTCGGTTTATTACGCCGTGTCAAAGCTACGTTAACAGTGACCGGTGAATTTTGACGAGGACGCCGTGCTAAAGTGCTTCGCTCGTATTTTGTCGTCTTTGATGGCAGTCAACTCAGTATTTGAAAATAAAATGGATATTATTATTATTATTATTAGCATAGCACCCGGGCTGGCGAATGTGTTTATGCTACATCAGGGACTTTCGACACGACCTAAATCTAGCGTTTTGCTAGTTCTGTTATAGACCGAAGCGTCGGACGTATCGCGGTATATCTATCAGATTTGCTTCGGCACTGTCTGCATCGACACGCGACAACAATCCGACTAAGACAAGAAAGACGTTGCGTATAATATTCTGCGAAAAAAAAACAGAGTGGAAAGCTAAAGACGAACTAGCAATGTATATCTTGGCATGTTCAACAGCCTAGAATTATAACGACATAACCTCAAATTAACAAAAATTAAAGATGTTGTATTTAACTCTACAGAGTCTATTGCACTAAACACGGAGTTCTCTGCGGTGAGGTTAAAGAGAAACAGAGCAATGCTACGTAGCATCCAAGGGGTGCTGGCAATCAAGATCGATGGTTTTGAGTATAACTGTACTATTGCACCTGCAGATCGGATGTAGAGCTGTTCCAGGACTACACGCCTACTCGGCTTAAAGCTAGAGAGAACATCCTCCACAAACGAGTGGGGGAAGACAAAAAGGCCTGCAGGACAGGTATCTCAAAACGATATTAATGAAAGTGCACGAAGATGTGACCTGCCAACTTACACAGGGTCACCGATGCTTTCAGGAGCACTAGCGCACAATTGACAAAGCGCTAAGCGCAACTCATGTGTTATATGATACGGGTAAGGGCGATGATGTGACTCACACGGTCATATGCTGCACATACTTTGCTACTTACTATGCTTACACGTTGCACATACTTTGAGGATAAAACAGCATACGTGGAACGAAAACTAGGAGCTATAATTAAAGGGAATACCCATTGTCGCTTTTGATACTAAAAGTTAAAACAGAAAGCTGGATAGCAGTCGTTTTGCACTTATCGGCAGTCTAGAAAGGCAAGGAGAGAACGCAAGGAGCCGGACAACGAGCCAGTTGTCCCGCGAGAATGAGGGTCCCGCGCGAAGACGTCTTCGTACAGATCCAATGAAGTAAGCTGCTGGTTTGGGCCGTGACAGTGACTGGCTCATCAGCCCCTTTAAGGGCCACTTCTGGCGCAACCCGGGCCAGTTATGCTTCAGCTCTCGCCGAGGCAGGCAAGGTAAAGAAGTACCGGAACATTGGATACCCGTACGGGTTTTACCCACTCGCCTTCGATACCCTTTGCAGACCCGTGCACTCGCGCCTTGCTACAGAAGGTCGGGATGCGGCAGATTCTGGCCAGCGGAGACAGGAGAGCGAGCGATTTCCTCAAACAGCGCCTGTCGCAACGGGGGAATGCGGTTTCGGTCCGGGTAATACTCCACTACACTGGACCTCTCGCAACGTTCACACGTTCGCAGGAACCCAAATGTAATTTCCAACCTTTGAGGTTAACTCAAGCATATGTGTATGCATATAGTATGGAACGAAAAAAGAGTCTGTTTATAAGATAAATAGCTTTTCAGGCAAGCCATACAATTTCAAGCCCGAGGGGGCAGGGAGGAATCCGAGTTTAATGAGTTTGTGAAGCCTCCATATAAAAAAAAACAGCAACAAAAACCGGCAAATGATAACACCGCGGTGACATATTCTTTGTGTGTCGTTACTTTAACTAAGTGGCTTTTCTTATCAACAAGTTAGAAGGCTGCTTTGTGTCCAAATCATGGATAGCTGGTGACTTTACAAGCAAGTGACTAATGCTTCTACTAGGACTTCCTAACTAGAGAACAAAGCTGAAGCCGCCGTTTAGTGCTTGATGGCATTGTAAAGCAAGCGTTTACTTAAATATATATATGTCGTTTCCTTTGCGTGAAGCGAAAACACGAATTTGCAGGAACATGGGAGCTTATTTAATCGTCAATATAATATCCACTTCGTTTAATGACATATTGTCAACAATCAACCGGCCCTCAATCTTTCTTTTGTAAAAGTCTGTTTTTTGTGTAGACGACGAAATGATGAGCCTAATTTCAGACGTGCTCTTGAGACTTGCTTTTTCCGAGAACTTACATTTCTTTGAAAGCGCAAGGTCTGGAGAGTATAATCGGTGTTTGGCCTATAGCGTGTATTATTTTAAGGCTGGAGTCGCGTGTTGTCTATGTAACAGGTTTTCCCAATTATGTTCACGAGTTATGGACGCGACAGGGTCACTTTTTCCTGAACTTGTTGGAGTTATTGACAGTACAGATCTGCGATTATTTATATAAAAGTGTAAAGTGAACTATGCCTCTGATATCCCACCAATAGCACAACCAAACCTATTAGAGTGGAGGCTTTTTGCTTGGGTTCTCTCTCTGGGAACAGGCTGTGACCTCGGAACAGAATATTTTCCTGTTAACATTCTCGCAAAAGGCTTCATTTTTATTGCATTTTTACCAAACGATCCAAAAATGAAGCTTGACGGTAACGATAGCAGTGGTTCATCGTCCATGTTAAAATCTCTACCACGGAACTTGGCAAAGCACCTTGGCAAGTTCGTTCTTTCACTAAATTGTCTTCAAAGCTGGTGGAGATGTTTCGAGCTACAGAAGCGTGGGGATCGTTTTAGAACGTATACGACAAAACACTCCAAATTTGCACTCTTACATTTACCATTTCTCCACCTTCTCAGAAAGCAACTAAGATATTTATGCTAAAGCGGAGTATCCTGTCTAATGCAGTAATGGCCGTTTCATCACAAACCTGTCATATCTCTTCACGTTGATGTTGCTCTGAGGGCGCGGCAAGCCTTCGAGCAAGCCAAACGAGTAGATACCATAATACCAAGAACTTTGCATCAACTTAATGTATTTTCCTTGAAGACTCTTGCGAGTATAACCAGTAACGTTTCTAAGAAACTAAAGCTTTAGCCTTAAGCAACATTCAGCACCAACAGTAACTGGGCCTGCCAACTTCTTTTAAATGTTTTCAAACAAGAGTAAAGTCTATTTGGAAATCTTATTCTATTAGTAGGATATACCAGGTTTGTAGCTTTTAGTCTGTTTTCACACTTGCCTGTTGGTATTCGGATGATTTTTCTGTATTTTATGCACTCTGGATATATGTGATTGCGAAACGTCTGGTCATAAAAGTAACTTCAAAATTGTGAACGCCTTTACACCTAGTTTATTTTCATATACACAATTTCCATTATGAAATTTAAAACGAGTGTTTAACGCGTTTATATGCATGTCTTGGTTGTAGCCGAGTATTGTTCATAGTGCATTATTATGGGTAATTCGTTGTTTATTATATACTTGGTGTGTATACTTTTATTCAAATTAATCTTGTAACTGAGGTGGAAGCTTAGAAAGAAAAATTGCTGCATGTTATTCATAATATGTATAGAAGTCCCAATATTGTAAAGCCTAATTAAACAAGGAAATATTTATTTCAATATATTTACTAAGTGAATTGTATGCTATTTAAAGAAAAGGGAAGGGTCTAGCGTTATACTAAGCAATTTCAGACTTGCAACATGCGTTAATACATGCCCAAGTCTTGAGGTGTTTGTCGTTCATGGAATAAGATTATGACCTTAGTGTTCAAGGATCTAATTCTAACATATCAAAAACAACGGCCATTATTGCAGATTATTATGAAGAGGTAATTATAAACTTGTGAAAATTTAAAAATAAAAAAGTGATGAAAGAATAGCAGAAGTCTTCGAGATATTAATCCTTTTTTAATTTCTAATAGTTGCTCATTTAGAAAATACAACAAAGCTCCGCTCTTTTGCTAGACCAATTAGGGCTGAGAATGTATCCGGAGATTGATCCCTACTATGAATGCAGAGTAACATTAAAGGCCCACCCTTATACTGATTTTTGTAATCTCTAATTTGTAAATACAGAAAAAAACTAATAGTAAGAAAGCACAACTATCTCGGTCACAGAGTGGTCCATGACTACACCAAGAATACAGATCATATAATAATTCTTATATTTATAGCACTTCTTCTCGTTTCTACGAATCTGCCTAATGTTCAGCGTTCAACACGTAACGGAAGAAGTTTTTCTCAGTATTTGTGTGTTGTCTGCAGAATGTTTTTGTGAAGAAGAAGAAAAATACAAATTGTCTTTGAGGTGAATTCAATTGAAAAAACGTAAACTTGGGTACCGTTTTTGACTAGACATATTTCACTCGCAAATGTGACGGTGTATACATGGGTCGAATGCATCGATGAATGTCTGTACATGTAGTGTACAATGTGTGTATGCTCCTACTCATGTATGAGTGTGTGAAATCAGTAGCACACTGTGCATTTTGTGCCTGGTTTGTAAAAAACGACAACGTACAAGAAAACGACAAAAGAATAGAGAAAGAGAGATCGAGAGAAAATGTATAAGAAAACTTAATGAGTAATGGCAGGACACCAACAAGAACCGAGGTGGTTTCTTGTAGTGGTGGCTGCGGCACAAGCCGCAGGCCGACGTGCGCCGGCAATGCGGGATACGGGTGGCACCAAAACTGGACCCACCAACTGACTGGTTAACTGCTGGCCACAAAAAGCCAAATGTTGTTATCAACTCAATTAGCGACTTAACACAGCAACTGAACGGATAGGGAGATAGAGGGCGCGAGAAAAAGCCTTGACTGGTTTTTCGATGTGTCACTGCTGTACTACCTGCTCACTGCTACGACTGGGTCTGGCTAGGCCTGGAACAGTCCTGTTACGACTAAACCAGCGGAAGCAGCTGGACTGGCAATTCTAGTGGAACCAGGGTAAGAATAACTAACTCCTACTAGAACCAGTAGTAGAAGTATTTCTAGCCGTAGTATTAATAGTGGTAGTAGTAGTAGTAGATTTAAATAATCGCTGCCGCTGCTGCTAAGCTCTAGGTTTTTCCACGTACTTTTTATTGAATGGCCTGCGTGCGACCTCTGCAATGTTGAGGCACCTATTCTTGCTATGGTTTTTCTTGATCACAACGATAGGGACGTCGACAGCGACAATGGCAGTCAGCCATTGTCGCCGTCGTCGCCAGTAGTGATATTGTCATTGTTATTGCTGTTTTCGTCGTTGTTACGACGACGACGATAACGACGACGACAACAACAACGTTCTCAACAACAACAATAACAACAACAATTGCAACAAAAACCAACAGTAGTTTAGAGTGAAGGGTGATAGGGCGATGGAGGGATGGCGTTGATGATTTTAAACACATAGAAGTGTCTGATGACTCTTTACTTGGTACGACTACTCTGTCTACTGCCTACACATACATCACTACCACTACACCCATTAGCATGCTACTACAACTACTAAAAACGGTGGTAGCTGTTAGCCTTCTTTCAGGGGAACAACGAGAAAAAGACGACGAACGATGTAACCTTTATAACGACTTTTTGTCAATGAGTGTTCTATGCAGACCCTGGATGTGTGTGCCCTATGTAGACCCTGCATGTGTGTGCCCTGTGTAGACCCTGTATGTTCTTCTCCTGTGCAGACCCTGTATGTGTGTCCTGTGCTGACCCTGTGTTGACTCTGTATGGTTGTGTCCTTGGCAGGCCTTGTATGTAAGTGTCCTGACCAGACCTTGTATGTTTTTGTCCTGTGCAGACCCTGAATGTTTTTGTCCTGTGCGGACCCTGTATGTTTTTGTCCTGTGCAGACCCTGTATGTTTTTGTCCTGTGCAGACCCTGTAGTGTGTACCCTGTGTACCCCCGCTATGTTTGTGTCCTTGGCAGGCCCTGTATGTGTGTGCCCTGTGTGGACCCTGGATTTGGGTGGCCTGTGTGGACCCTGCATGTGTGCGCCCTGTGTAGACCCTGGAAACGTGTGTCCTGTGTAGATCCCGGAAGTGTGTGCGCTGTGTAGACCCTGGATTTGTATGGCCTGTGTGAACCCTGGATGTGTGTGGCCTGTGTGAACCCTGGATGTGTGTGGCCTGTGTAGACCCTAGAAGTGTGTACCTTGTGCAAATCCTAGATGTATGTGCCCTGTGTAGAGCCTGAATGTGTACACCCTGTGTAGATGCTGGAGGTGTGTGCCCTGTGTAGATCCTGGAAGTGTGTGCCCTGTGTAGATCCTGGAAGTGTGTGCCCTGTGTAGATCCTAGAAGTCTGTGCTGTGTAGACCCTGGATGTGTGTGGCCTGTGTGAACCCTGGATGTGTGCGTCTTGTGTAGACCCCGGACGTGTGTGCCCGGTGTAAACCTTGTATGTGTGTGTCTTGTGTAGATCCTGGATGTGTGTGCCCTGTGTAGACCCTGTATTTGTTTGTAGACAACAAACACGGCCAGGAGAAGGACGACGACAGAACGGCTATCCGAGCAGCACCTTAAAAGCAGCAGCATCATCTTCTTTTCTTCTTCACGACGATCGTGGTCCCTTGGCCGGGTCTTGGTCTTGATCGTTGGCGTCGTCGGTAGGTAGCTGCGGCCAGCCAACGCCACCACCGGCCCATGCTGATGATGTAGACCAGAGGGACCAGAGCGTTGACAAAAAACAGCCTAGACGACGGCGTCGACAAAAACCGACCCGAGTCGCCAAACAAGCGACAGCTGGAAAGCAACGAACAAACAACAGGAATAAGAACAAGAAGAACAACAACAACGACGACGACGAAGGAACGAGAAACGTTGTAGAAACGAGTGGTGGTCGATGTGGTGGTGGTAGTGGCGGTGGTGGTGGTTCTCTACTTGAAGACGTCGCGCTGATTTGGTCCGGTTTTTCCTTGAGCAGAGGGGCGGCCAGTTTTAGGGTGCTTTCTTACCTTCTATTCTTACAATGGTCGGTCGTCGCGCTCTGTGGCGTTTGTAGACGCGGGCCACCCTTCAGCGCGGACGAAGGGTGATGAACACATGATACACATTTAGTCGGGAATTCGACGCACAGAGGCACTACACACAGAGAGGCACATAGGCGAAGAGTACATTCGCGTGCCCACGCGTGGCGCTTCATTCAGCGGCGATCATTTGATACGGAGACGCAGGCAAGCAGGCACCAAGCAGTAAGCAGGCACGGGCTGGCCACTGGTGGTGCAGTGGATACGTTGCTACCCTCTAGTTCAACTCAACCGACAGCCTCTACTACTACGCTCGTCAGCTGCAGCCGATCTATGGCCAGACCAGCGCCGGCTATCTGTTGATCTTCCTCCGATCACCGAGAGATCGACCGAGACGAGATTTAAGAAAATGATATAGATCGGAAAGAACGAACAGGATATGTGATTTGTCTCCTGGGCGGCGTCTCTTCTAGTACGTCGTCGGTAAAGAACAACGGCTTTTCACAGTTGAGCTTTGACCATATATATATATATATATATATATATATATATATATTTGCAACGATTACGCCTGACAATTACCACCGCAGAGATGACCTAAGTGATTTGTATGCGCTAAGAAAACTACACGAACTACGCCGACTCAAACAGAGGTAATTTACGCTCGGAAATTACCAATGACATTTGCTCAAAGGTGCGTACCGTAGCTCTCACTAGCTGGCTCGTCGATCACACGTTATAATAATAATAATAATAGAGTTGCAGACTAGCATTCAATAGGGAGACCTATTAGAGCCGGCTTCGCCCGCCCCGGCATTTATAGGGAGCTAGCATTTCCATCAGGAACGGAGGCCTTGGAATTAGATGAGATCTTGTGCTATCTTCCTGAATCAATTTGGCTCCTTGGCGGAACCACTTATTGACGAGGAGGCAAAAATCGAACTAAAAAGCAATCATTTTAGGAGTGGTTATTGGTCTTTGTTTATCTGCTAAAATAAATCTTGCTAGAGAACAACTATCAGGAGTCAACGCGATTCAAGCTGACGGGGTTACCATTCCGCTATGGTCATACGAAACAAATCTTGCATGGAACGTAAGGGTTTTTTCACGCACGGCGGCTTTGCCGTATATACGCTGCAGCGCAGTTGAATCTGAATGGATTCGGAAAGGAAGTATTCCCAGCTACCGAGGCTAGCTACCACTGCATATCTATTACATTAGAGACACTTGGTCCCATTAGCATAGGCACAGCATATATCCTACATGGTATTAGAAACCCCAAAAAAAATGTTACGAGCGAGCGACGCGAGGCCGCTTTTCTGAGACATATGATGTCTTTGGCTGTTTGTAAGAGGAACGTAGCTTCTATCATAGACGCTATGAATTGACAGAACGCGAGGAGATGATGATGAATCTGGCTCAAATGATTATACCTCACAATTGTAAGAAATAAATATTATTAAAAAAAAAAATATATATATATATATATATTTGAAAAAATATATTAATAATGCAACTTCACTCCGGGAATCATTAAGCAATACTGGCGACTTGAACAAGCCAAAAAAAAACAAAGACAAAAACGCCGACAAGTATAAAGATCATAACAACCTAACAAAGGCAATAACAACAACAACGACAACATTACAACAGGATCAACAGATCGTAACTCAACAAAAGCAACAACAACAACAACAACAACAACAACAGCATTACAACAATATCATCAACAGCAACTTACAAACAGTAACAACAACCGCAACAACACTAAAACAACAAGCAGCATTGACGTAACGCGCGGCGAATAGCACCGCCCGAGAAGACGTTGATGAGACGAGAGCCGGATGTTTTTCACATTCGGCCTGTCTTGTCTCTCCGTCTGTCTGCCTGCTTGCCTTTCCTTGCCTGCCTGTAGCGTCTCGCCCCCACCACGTCAAGCGACAAACATTGAGCAAAGAATAACGACTTTGGGCGGCACGCGCCCATCGGCGCCCCCAACAAACGACGAGCATGTACAACACCACTGCCGCCGCCGCAGCCACCGCCGCCGCCGAAGTCTACGTTGAACACATGCGAACGGCGCAGAAACCGCCACCGCCCGACTTCAAAAGGGCGTCGGCGTAGATTTGATTTTATTCTTGTCGATCTTCGTCGCCGGCGTCGTCTTCGTCGTCATCGTCGTCATTCGCCTTGTGCTTCATTGATTTCTTTCCCTCCGGGATCGTCTACTCCGGCCCACCAACCCGCTCGTTTTCTCTCGACGTTTCTTCTCCTCTAATTCTTCTTCTTCTCCTTCTTCTGTGACGCTCTCTTCTTCCTTAATCTTTTTCGATCTATAAACTGAGTGAAACTTTCCTACGAGACAAAAGTGCCAACGCTGACGTCCGTGAAGACGTGCGTGTGCATACAGTGTGTGTGTGTGTGGGTGTGTGTTTGTATTTACGTTATCGGCTGTCCTGTCGGTTAAAGAAACGGTTAACGAAAGTTGGTTTTCTCCAAGATCGGCCTAAATAATCATCAGCGTCATTCGCGCGCTTGTCTTCTCGTCGTTGTCTTCGGGCTGTTTCGCCTCGGTCTTCTCCGCTACCCCCTCCCTGTCAGAGGGCGGCAAGCAAGAAAAAGAATATGGGAGGCAGAGTTGCTAATTGAATCGACACCAATCACCGGACATCCTTCTCCTCGGTCGAATCATCGCTGACTGACGACCCTTGCTTGCTGTATTCAATCATCTTGTACTCATGTTCTCGCCATGTTGCTGTGGTGTTGTCGCTGCTATATCAGTTTTTACTCTAACCGACACACCACCGGCTACTAACTTAATATATATATATATATATATATATATATATGGTACTCATTCCTCCACTCTGCACATCGCCCGAAACTTGCTGAACTTATTACGTCGGAGTCACACTCTTTATCTCATCTACGTTTGCGGGAGAATGCGCCAATTTAAGGAAAATCATTAAAAGTCGATTTGTTGTTATGCTTCACATTAACGCTTTTTCGTGAAAAATCGTATTTTTTTCTATTACGACCAAAAATGTACGTTCAAAAGACTACTCTCACGCAATAGCAAATTTAATGCCCACCATTTTCGTACCAATGTGATGGTGTTGCGTTACGTAGTTGTCAAGTAACTAGGCTTTTTCGATAGCCATTTCGAAAGCGAAAGCATGCATACTTGCATAGGGTGTACTCGTATAAGAAAGTTAGGTAGATATTTTGAAGTTTAGTAGAACTTGGCAAGAGAATCATCTTTCCTAATGGAAGGAGGGGGCGGAAACGTCTTGGCAAAATTTCACGGTTCTGAACGAGAAAGCTTGCACGTAAAACATAGCAACTTTGACTGTCGTTACTTGGCTTAGTTACTTGGCAACTACGTAACGCAGCACCATCACTTTGGTACGGAAATGGTGGGCATTAAATTTGCTATTGCTCGATTTTTCACGTAAAAGCGTTAACGTAACATATCGACATTATTATGACTTCCCTTAATCCGGTTAGTTGCATTTCACTGGACAAGCTAGTAAAGTATCTTCCATTGTGTAGAACCGCCGAACACGTCGGTATGATCGGTTTGTTCATGCATTGACTGGTTCTCCCGCAAACGTAGACTCTGCACAACTATGAAGGAGAAAAAGGCTGAATAACTAATTTTATAAACTTCACTTTCTCTTCTCTGTGTGACTAATTGCCTTTTTTAGCCAGAATGAGAATTTTTCGGGTGAAGCAGAATCTATATCGAATACCCGAGACAACGGTACTTAATTTAGGAACACCCTATATATATATATATATATATATATATATATATATATATATATATATATATATATATATATATATATATACATGTATATATAGAGTGTCAATTTTTTTAAAGATCAGTACAAGAAATTGTAGAGCTCGTTAAAGCAAATTGATTTTCTAATGGAAAATGGTCTCTGTTGTTTAGTTCTAGTCTTGTTTCGGAGTGGAAGTGATATTACTATAATCTCTGACGTGACACTAGTGTTGTCGCCCACAAGAATAGCATTTTTTGCGAATTCTTTTCTAAACGATTATGTCGCATTTTCTGGTCGGTGTGATGTGTTCTACAGTTTTTTGTTTTCACGAACTCTACGATGTGCTTAGTTTTGTATAGGAGATCTGGTTGTTTCGCAATTGCACATTTTACGCTCTGATGGGCATGAGGTTTGCTAGTGCCAGATAATAGTCTTTTAAGAGTATATATTTGGTCGTAATGGCAACATTTTACGATTCTGCACGTAAAAGCCCCAATAAAAGGCATAACAACATATCGACTTTTTATGACTTTCCTTAATCGCGCTATTCGCGTTTAGCTAGCGTGCGTCGAGTGTCATTCAGATTATGCAGAATTTTCTACCGAACTCGGTTATCCAGCAAACGTAGAATTTGCACAACTATGTAGGAAAAAAATGCAGAATAGCTACTTAAAAAATATTCATCCTCATGTTAAACAAAACGTTTCGGCTCCCTCCCTCCATTGGATTTTTTTGGCCGAGTTCTACTAAACCTTAAAAAAGTACACATATATATATATATATATATATACGAGGTATGTTCAAAAAGTATCGCGACTTTTGAATTTTCGCGGGTTACGTATATTCGAATTTCGATTTTTTGTGGCGTTATGTTGGTACTCATGTCTCTCACTTATGCCGACAAGCTCGGCCATTTTGAATGTTCACTTAATTGTTGACAGCTGCTTTGCTTGCACGTGTTTTGGATCGTCTTCGATTTTTACCTATTCAAAAAAATGGATCAAAGAACCTGTATCAAATTTTGTGTGAAAAACGAAATTAAGTGCGCGGATGCATTCCGAATGTTGACTGTGGCATACGGAGAAGCTACCTTGGACCGAAGCAACGTTTATCGGTGGTACAAAATGTTCTCAGAAGGCCGAGAAGATGTGAACGACGAAGAGCGTGCCGGACGCCCGAGCACTTCAACAACAGACGAAAAAATTAATGAAGTGGAGAAAATGGTATTGGCCAATCGTCGAATCACCGTTAGAGAAGTTGCTGAGGACCTAAACATATCGATTGGCTCGTGCCATTCGATTTTTATCAATGATTTGGGCATGAGACGGGTCGCCGCGAAATTCGTACCAAAATTGCTCAATTGCGACCAAAAACAGCATCGCATGAACATTGCTAATGAGATGTTGGACTCTGTCCGCGACGAGCCAAATTTGCTCCAGAGGGTCATAACTGGTGACGAATCGTGCGTTTATGGTTATGACGTGGAAACCAAAGCTCAATCATCTCAATGGAAGCTGCCGCACGAACCAAGACCGAAAAAAGCGCGCCAAGTTCGGTCGAATGTGAAAGTTTTGCTGACAGTTTTCTTCGATTGCAGGGGCGTGGTGCATCATGAGTTCTTGCCACAGGGTAGAACGGTCAATAAGGAATATTACCTGCAAGTTATGCGCAATTTGCGCGAAGCAATCCGCCAGAAACGCCCGGATTTGTGGAAGAACAAAAATTGGCTTTTGCACCACGATAACGCCCCTGCTCACACATCGTTGCTTGTGCGCGAGTTTTTGGCCAAAAACAACACACTAATGATGCCGCAGCCACCGTATTCCCCAGATCTGGCCCCCTGTGACTTTTTCTTGTTCCCTAAACTGAAGAGGCCCATGAAAGGACGACGTTACGCTACGCTTGACGAGATAAAGACGGCATCGAAGGAGGAGCTGAACAAGATAAAAAAAATGGTTTTTTGAAGTGCTTCGAAGATTGAAAAAACCGTTGGCACAAGTGTATAATATCTCATGGGGATTACTTTGAAGGGGACAAAATAGATATTCATGAATAAATGAATAATTTTTGAAAAAACACAAAAGTCGCGATACTTTTTGAACACACCTCGTATATATATAAACTGTACTATTAAATAATAATTTTACTAATAAAAATAATATTTTTTTTTTATTCAGTATACATATCTCCTACCGCAGGCATTTGCGGCGGCCGTACAAGCCCTGCATAGCATTTTGAAATTGTCGTTCATGTCGTCAATTACTCACCGTATCATCAGCAATTAATCGTTTTCATTCATATCATACTCTTCATAATGTTTGAAATCAAGTTGTAACCACGATCACTCAATTGAAGCACTCACTTTTAGAACCAGAAGTAGTCTGCAGGGGTCAAGTTCGGCGCACACGGGCAGCGGGTCAAACTAACGTATGCTTTCCGTTAAAAAATTGCCTCCCAGTTTTCCCTTTGCAAATCCTCTCTCTCACATCCATGAGCAGGAGATTTGACACATCTCTGTTTAATAGAGCACAAGTTACTAACAGCACTGAACTCAGACGTTACTTCTATCGTAAACACAGCACGGTATAAACTGCAGTAGGACCTACGCCTAATAGTCTTGCCGCCGGCCGGTAGATGACAGTAAGACAAATTAACCTTGTCGAGTCCGGTGGCGTGGTGCGTTCCCGTGCGCTCGAGGAGACACATAGGTGCACGGGTTTGATACCTAGCGTTGCATATTTGTACTTGTGGAGTCCGTCTTGCGAAGCAATGCAAAAGCAAATCCGCGGATGTTATATGTTGGATACTTACACTCCCGCCGCCCGCGAAGTTACGTGCGGACATATTGCGGGAGTGCCCGCCAGCCCGAATAGACAGGCCAGCGGATCCCCCACCCTCCCCCCTATCGGAAGTTGTCAGGAGGTGGCCGCTATACGGTCTTTTCGAGATTATCGAGACCTGACCATTAAGGCTGCTCGACCTTGTGTGGCAGTTATTCGTGCCTCGGAGACAAATTCCATGCTTCCTCTCGCCATACACCAGGTCTCATGATGTTAAAGCAGCGCCTCTACGATGACTTGGCATGTCAGGGAACTTCTCAGTCTTAAGTTTCAAGACAGTAGCTCTTACTCAGTATTAAAAAGGCGCAGCGTTCGTAGCGGTGCCATCGTCAGCCTCTTCTGAGTTGCACGTACGACTCAAGAGGGAGTCAGTTTTACGAATGCGTTGTAGATATTGTGAGAGCAGCCACAGTGGCCCGTTAGCAGTTGCGCAAGTGGGGAAGTAAGCGAGCCATATTTAAAGCAGTACTATTTTTTTAACATCAGGAAGTATTTTGGTAAGGATTAAGTAAGAATTTTGTCTAGTACCCATGATGGCCCGGCTAGATTTTTTCCCATTGCTGATTCTATTTGTTTAGAGTATCTGTTTTGCTGATTAGTATTCCCTCCTGCGGACGTTATTTGAAGAATTTCTTCAAGCTGTCTAGGGTTTGGTAGCGTTTCTTGCTGCATATTGCACATAAGGTGTTCCTATGAGAGCCCTCTCCACGATCGTGCCCAAGTACTTGACCATGGGCGTGGGTGTCTGTGACACCAGGGCGCTTCCAAGCGCAAATTTAGATTCAGTACAGGACCTTTCAGGCCGCTTAACGAATTACTTCCGGTATTTGTAAAGCCGATGTGGGACCTAGCGTGTGGGCGCATTGTCGGATATCTGCCGAGCTCGGGCTAAATTAAGTGTTCCTTTAAGATGATTCTCGCCAAAGCGGTAACGATCAGTGCCAGATCGTCTGCGTAAACGACAAAATCAGCGCCTGGGGCATGTGAGAGTCTAAGTGCTCCATCGAAGGTCATACTTCACAATACTCCACAGGGTTGGTCTCAGTACGGACACTTGGGGGACCCCGGTTGTAACTGCGTAGTTCACGCCATGCATAGTCAAAAGTAGATGCTCGATCTTTTAGGTACGACGCTAAGATGCGTTGTAAGTAGGGGGACACGCATCTGTTTACAAGTGCTTCGTTTATGGCGTGCCACGAAAGCGTATTAAACGCAATGGTGGTTTCACAATGCGAGCGGTTTGGTCGCGGCGCATTTCCCTGTGTTTCAGCTATGTTTAGAGCCTTGCTGATAACCAAATGTGGGGAGCGTCGGGGGCCAGCCGAGGGTTCGGGTTTCGGTATAAGGGTAAAACGTGCCGTATTCCAAATCCTAGACTAGTCTCCGCCGGTGTGCATTTTATCCATTACGCGTTTAAAGGTAAGGTCTGAAGTGCCCTCAATGCGCGGCTACTGCATATAAATATCTATGTCCATGTATGTCTATACACATATATATTGTCTATGTATATATATATATATATATATATATATATATTATATATATATATATATATATATATTATATATATATATATATATATATATATATAATAATATAAATATATATATATATATATATATATATATATATATATATATATATAGTGTTTTTGGCTTGACAAATCAACGAGGCGGCTTCTTGCATTGTCTCCCGTGAGGGACTGACTGTCAGTGAACACTAGCGAAAACAAAGGTGAAGCCTCTGGGCGGGACGCGTTATCGATAAAAGCTAATTTGTGTCTTTCGTGGCTTTGCCAAACCATTAAGAGGCGCGTGAGCTTCGCCCTGTCGTTGCCGGGCTCGCTATTGTTGTTGCTCTTGTTAGTATTGCTTTGATCTTCACTGCTGCATTTTGCCGCAGGTTACCGTTTTGTTGGGCTAATTTTTTCCTAATACTGCTGCGCGCGACTTGCCAACACTTGCTTACCCTCTATGTCAACGATATACCGCCAGGTTATATACTTCGTCGCCTCCTTATACGTAGTTGGCCATTGGTTTTAGACGTGGGTGAACAAAAATCTTATGTTAAGCTAACGAACACAACAGAGGATTTTCCCAACGTCAAAATAAATAATTACTAATTAATATCTCGCAGCGGACGTTGGCTTGCCTAGCATTAGCTAACTCGTCTTCGTTTACCGTGGCTACCAATGGTCCCCCATCTCTCTCTCTTAACTTAACTATATACAAACATACAAAAACTTAACTTAACGTGACGATGGTTGTGTAACGCATCCCAAAATCCATGGCTCGTTCACGCGTAGTTACTCGGGCATTTTGTTTCACAGTTCCGCGCAGGCAGTCTCGCTCGAGCGCACTAGTCCTTGCAGAACGGGGTTCATCCAGAAGGCGTAAGTTACCGGAACGGAACTTGACACACCAATTGTAGCACGAAATCTTTAAAGTGCTGCCTTCGTCTCAAATCAGTAAGGTTTTTTGATCTTATACAAACGTTTTTTGAATTTATACAAAATTGCCACCTACTTGAAGTTTTTGGAACATATACAAAATTGCCACCTACTTGAAGTTTTTGGAACATATACAAAATTGCCACATACTTGAAGTTTTTGGAACATATATAAAATTGCCACTTACTTGAAGTTTTTTGAACTTATACAACTTGAAGTTTTTAAACTTACACAAAATGCCACCTAAAACTAGAATTTTTCGCTGCTAATTGCGACAGAAATCATATTTGAAAGCATAGCAGTCGTCTTGGAGAGCCGCATTGACGGGCATTTAAACCATCTAAACATTCCAGTTACATTCAGGTCCAGCCGTAATGTAAACCTAGTAATATATATATATATATATTATATATATATATATATATATATATATATATTATGGCAGAGACGACACGGCATTGTCAATAGCTCGCGAAGCACTCTTAAACGCTTACGATAGAACGGCGTCGTCTTCGCCGACGTTGAACGGTCGACGTGTCTTCTTCTTGGCTGTGGTCTTCATCTCGCTCTCGATGATCCCAAGTCACGAAAGACGCCCTCCCTTTGCCGTTAGTTCGTCCGACCGGCCGCCCATGATTGGTAGATAGCAGCTATGCAGCTGCTGGACCTACGTTGCTGGCACGTAGCCTAGCCGTAGCTACCGTTGTCAGAACCAAGCTTCTTCAGCCACGACATTGAGATGAGACCGCACCGGTGTGAAG
Organism: Dermanyssus gallinae; assembly: GCA_003439945.1. NCBI lineage: Eukaryota > Metazoa > Arthropoda > Arachnida > Mesostigmata > Dermanyssidae > Dermanyssus > Dermanyssus gallinae. The sequence continues at coordinate 145,913 of QVRM01002086.1, forward strand.
GTGCACGCTGATGCACTCTTGCTCTTTCATATCAGTATCATGGCAAGAATGATTATAGTGATGATGATGATGATGACGATGGTGACGACGACAACGATCACAATCATTTGTAATTGCTGTTTTCGTTGTACTGTTGTTGTCGTTGTTAATAATAATAACGTGGCAAAGGACACGGCCTACGGATTGACAGTTCGACGATAAAGCAACAATTTAGCGTTATCTGCTACAGCGCGACCACTCGTTGGATGTTATATATATATATATATATATATATATAAAGAACCCATAGTATTCTTCTATGAAGATCTAAACTATCAGAGAGTAAAGCTTAAGGGGGGAGGTGCGTTTAGCGGGTATAGGTCTCAACGGAATAACATCCAACCGTTGGGATCGAGTCCCGCACTGCTTGAGATAGAGACTCATGACGATAGTGCATAACTGCATTTTATACCTCCTCCATAGATATATATATATATATATATATTATACGTAGGTAAGTGTTTTGGTTGTGTCTCACCTACATATATATATATATATATATATATATATTATACGTAGGTAAGTATTTTGGTTGTGTCTCACCTATAATGATAGCAAGAATTTGCATTAAAAGCATAGTGCGTAACTGCATTTAATACCTCCTCCACAAAACGTTTATATATATGTTGTGCTATATAATGTACTACCTATAGGAGAGCAAGAATTTGCATAAATATACTGGATTATTTAATCACGGCAATCCTCTTTATATTTTCCCATCTGCGCGCTTAACAACAAACGAGCCTGCTAACGATGACTCCACTCCTCGATGTTTTTGTGTTAATATATCTGTTCCTAGAGTCGTATATATATATATATATATATATATATATATATATATATATATATATATATGCAAGTATTTTGATTGTTTCTTCCTTATAGTGAAGATAAGATGCACTTGCAAGCTGACTAATTCATCTTCTTAATTTTTAACAACAAAAGAGCTTGCTGACGACATTTCCACTCCTCAAGTTCTTTGTGTAAAATTCTTTCTTCCTGGAGTCATAAAACAGTTATTTTAATAACAATAACAGAGAAAATCATAGTCTGGACATGCAAGGCAATACAGTAGATGCTTAATGAACTCCAATTTCAGGTAATTCAATCCTTCGAATTTAGAGTAGCTCACACAACGCTCTACATTGTCCGGGTATTGTTTCCTGTTGAGGGTCTATGGTGGCAATTCTTCGCAAACCTATTGATGTGGCTGGAATTAAATAAACATATCGGACACTTGAACTGTTTACAGAATTTCAAAGCAAACGCTGCCCTGCAAGATAAAATAATCTTATTTGCGCACGTCGTTATTACAAAACAGAAACAGGTCAATATTTAAACACAAATAAATTGTTAATTGCCTAGCGATGCCACGACAGCACAGCAGACCTTGACGCTTGATCGAACGTGACTATCCTATTTAATGTTCTCATGAGGCGTAATAGCAAGACATTTTACTTCTTAGAGAGACCGAGAAGGATAGTCGCACCGTACGTTTAGAGGTATATGATACGCGTGTTCAGTATCAGCCTCGATTCCCGCTAAGGAGTGTCACACAAGAGGAGTTTTGTCTTGGTCAGATTTACGACAAAGCCGAATTGTTTGAAATGTGACATTGCCGTCTTGATACCGGCCCCCAGATGCCTGAGGTTAACCTGACTGTTTAAGAGCAGGTGAGATGCGGAACAGCAGAGTTGTATCAACTATACAATATATTACCAGAAAAGTTCCTTCCACGAGCCTTTTCTTGACCTGTTCACGAATGAGTATGGACACAAATACAAATACAGAAACCACTGTTCTATAAAGAGACGTCATTTATACTCTAAACGATTGCTTATCATAGGCTTAATTCGTCTCGCCTACATACATATACTAATGAGAATTATAATATTAACAAACGTACTAAAGTACTATGCACATTTGCCGCAAGAGTGGATTCAAACAGAGCAGTTAATGTGCAGCCGTTATGTGCGTGTGTATACATACTGTAGGAATAAAACAAGAACACACTTCCATCGCTGCATGCATAAATATATAAATAATTTCATCCAATACTGTGTTTGAGATAATAGCAACTGTAGTAGTAAGGTATACGGAAGGGCTTTCCTCATTGAAAACTGTTACTCCCTGCTTATAAATGCTCTACAAAAACAACTTGCCTCGGGTAGTAGCACCCCTCTATCTCACTCCGATTCTAAGGCAAGAATAAATACAACGACTGTGAGCAATTTGTGCCAATCGTCAAGGTATAAATCTATTCATCCTAGTACATATATCGGTCATACCTCTATTATCGTTCACCAAGTGTCGCACCCAACCTTGCCTAACTGATATTGCAGCAAAACAGATCCAGTTCTTCGACTGTTCTAATTCCGACGCAACGAATTAACTTTACACACTTTTCAACTGACTAAATAATCACTTACCCACACGACAGCTGCGGTAACAGACTTCCAATCGGCGCTGTAATGCAATAGACTACACCGGTTCGTTTAGTATAGGAGATGCTGAAGTCTTCCATAGCTTTCACAAACGTGACCAGTAACTGTCTCCTCTCTCGCTACCTAAATGTGTAGTCATGGTCATTTTCCGCCGCGCTCCATCTGTTCCTCGTCGAAGTCCGAGGCCTGTGTCATATTTGCTGGGCCCCGCGCTACTCGCACAGATGCTGCTGTTATTGCTGCTGTTACTACATGCAGAACGAATACGACCTACTATTACAGGGCGGAAACTGGTCCTCGTGCAGGCATGAACGCTCTCGTTGTAACGGTGGCATTGAGAATTGATTCAATCGGCTCGCGATGAAGATGCTATTCCGATGCGTGAAAAGGGTTTGCCTGATGTCCGGAACACATCGAGAATGATCACTTTCCCCCCTCCACGATGGGTGGAGCACAGGATAACGGAGGTAACAACAGCAACAACTAAACCATCCTCAACAGCAGCGGGAACGTCAACCACAACATAACAACAACAGTAATAGCAACAACAACAATAACGACACAACAACAACAACAATAACGACACAACAACAACAATAACGGAAACACCACCCGCAAACAACAATCAGAGCACCAGCAGAAGGCTGAGATAATGATGAGAGCAGCACGGCTAAATACACCGAATCAAGCGCTGATTAAAATTAATGACATTGCTATTATCATGCAGCAAAACAGATCAGGAAGAAAAGAATATAGCAAAGATCAAGGAGGGGGTCGAAAGGTGATGATGCTATAGAAAACGGAACAGGACAGCCAATACTGCTACCACGTCTAAGACTTCTACTACTGCTGCTACAAGAACTACTACTACTAAGGAAACCGTATCGTTTAGCGAGCAAAAGAAGGACAAATCAAAAGTCGACTACCCTACGCCGCAAACAAGAGCAGGTCTGCATGTCTTCAATGTTGCTTGGACGCATTATTATTGGAATAGCCTACATGAACGGCGGTCGCAGACGACGACTATTAACCACATTATGCTTCGACATGGGACCTATTGTCCTACAATGAGATTAGCTTGCTCGATGATCCAACAACACGCTTTAGCTGGCCAACACTTTGCCATGCGCGCTCTCCTACCGCCAGCAAAGAGTAGCGGCACCGTCTATAATACTAAGCAACCCTAGCGCTCTTAGTTAGCCGGCAGTTTTGCTGGCAGAGTAGTGCACGAAAAACTTTTAGTTCGGTTTGTTTGTTTGCCTCAATAGTGTACGAATGGAGGAGTACTTTGAAAGACAAAGGTAACAAAATCAATCAATAATAATTATTACTATAGTAATTTTGCAGTGGTAGCGCGGATTCGATTATCGACGTCTGACGAGCTGACACAAGATTAACCAATAACATTGCTAACAGTAAATGTTATCAGTTAATTCAGGTAGTCTCCATTCATCACAATAGCAAGAACTAAACACCAAGAGATAATAATAATAATAATAATAATAATAATAATAATAATAATAATAATAATAATAATAATAATAATAATCCATATCAACGCTTAGAATGTCGCAGTGCAGTCGATAATTGGCATTCTGTTCTGTAAAGACCGTGCGTGACACAGGTGCGTGCACCGGCGTGGCGATTCAGCAGTTAGCAATTACTGCAATTAGCACACAAGAGCGGCAAGCGCAATTTTAAAGCGTGCGAAGTGTTCTACACCTCTTCTGCTATTGAGAAAGGCGCGCAGAGTATGTAGAAGTATAGCAAATCTACCTAGCAGGTGACGGAAAGGCCAAGCGAGAAAGCTAAGGCGAACCTGCTAGATCCAACGAAACAATGTATGTATGATTTCCACGGTCGAACAACATTCGGGACCAGAGCGCAAATGCAAAATTCTAAGAATCGGAAGGCCAGCATCGTAATTACAATAATAGAACTTCTATTGAGAGAGTAGATAATTGTCTATCGGCGCCTTTATCTGAATTACAGCAGACAGTTGCAGTTTGAAGTTTTGGTCGGGTGGAGGCCGGGGCCAGCGTAGCAAAGGCAGAGTGCAGAGAGCTTCAGTCGAGTAAATAGACATCAGGAAGCAACACATTTTTAAACTTAATGAATTCAAGTGACCTTTCAGTATAGCATTCTCCGTAACCTAGTTTCGCTTTATAACTATTATATATATATATATATATATATATATATATATATATATACTATTATATATATACATACCCTAATGAAGCATCATTGTCTCTATAACCTTATTCAGCATTCACAACTGGCAACCACGAATGATACGTTACACGTATCATTCGGTTCCATCATTATTGGTTGGTTCCCAGCGTTGCGGTTGCCATTCTGTATTTAATGCACATCGTCGATTTGGTGCGGCTACCCTCCAAAGTCTACCACCGAGCCAGTCGACCGCCTTTGCTCAGTCGAGTGGCTAAAATTATGCTTTCACATGTATGATATGGATAGATGATGATACATCGACCAGTCACGGCAGCAGACACCGCAATTCGAGTCCCTTGACATCAACCTCACCTCCACCACCACCACCACCACCACAGGTAGGAGTATTCGCTATACGGTTCGATCGCCAATCACAGCACGGCGGCAATGTTTGGCGGACCTCCACCGTCACCATCGTTATAACTACGTTTATCAAAACCACCACGACCATATTGTTGTTGTTATTGTATTAGTTGTTGCTCTTGTCGTTGTTGTTGTTGTTGCCATTGTTGGTCTCGTTGCCGTCAATACCGCAATGGTATCATCGGTATTGTTGCAGGACTGCGCAAGACCTCGTCTGTTGTCCACACAGGTTGTCTGAATGGCCTCATGTGTGTGTGTGGGTGAATCACACGCTCAAGTCGTTGTGTCCGTTCCTAGTTGTAGTTGGCGACTCTTCGATGTCGTCGTTGTCGTTGTCGTTGTAGTAGTACTCAGACGTTAGAGACGAATGTATCCGCGGCAAACTTTGCAATGGATATTGATTTCAATAAGAGCCCAACTCAAGAGCCGGCCTGCAGGCTGTGCGTTCGTCCGTCCGTTGAGCGGGCAAAGCCAACGTGTACAAGGCTAGGAGCGTATGCAATACGTGCTCGGGCCCCGGCATTGTGTGGACGGGCAAACGTGCGTATGGCTCCGAACGTTACGACTGCTCTATGCAATTACATGTGCCATCAATTCGCCATAGCGGCGGCAGCAGCAGCAACAGCATTATCATCAACGTCATCGGTAGACCCTCACCGTTGTCCTCGACTCGCTGAACTGAGCTTTACTGAGCTTCGAACGCCGGTCTTCGATGAGAACTGCCTCCTCTACGACTACGACGCCAAGGTCACCTCGCTGTCGGCATCGCTGCGCTTTAATGAAGCAGAGGTGCAGTGCCATCACTTTATGAAGCTGCGAAGTGCGTCGTATACAGAGTGCGTACACGCATCACGAGATAGATATTTTGTTGATATATGTATATATTTGTATACATATATATATATATATATATATATATATATATATATATATATGCATATACATATATGTATATATATATATATATATATATATATATATATTTAAATTTAAACTTTTTACCAACACAATGGTAACTGTAGTAGGTTTAAATTACTATATCCTCCTTGCAAATATTTGTAAATGTATGAAACAACATACTATTGTAATTGTGTATATAATAAATAAATAACCTTGTTAAAAAAAATGCGTATATGTTTGGCTTCTAGTAGGAGTCACTGTCACACTTTGAAAGCAGTATTTCTTAACAATTGCAGGCTTCGCATGTACAGATACAAAGAAAAACAAGAACTTATATGTACATTAATTTAAAAAAACACGTAGCTGTGTGCGTTCTTGTTCTTTTACCTAGAATTCTTGTACTTCCTCATCTCTAAGTCTGAACTATACTACTTTGCCTCGAACGCCCATTCCTGCGTTCGCCCGCCGATATAGCGGGGTGGTTGGTGCACTGACGGGCAACATATCTCAGAGTACCTGCCCGGTTCAGGCTTCAGGCTACTGCCCGCTGCCGCCGTTTCTGCGCCGTCTGAATAAGAGCCTAGGAACCTATCATACGAAATTAGCCAGTCCCCGGAAAGCAGCGTCAATAGCTTGTATCAATCAGAGCCAGATGTCCTGCTCCCTGTATGGTTCAACCCGTAGCCTTTCAAACGGTGGTACCGAGGCTACCGAAAGAGAGAAAGAGGCCGACAGGCTGGCAGGCGTTACACTGACAGAGAATTAAACGCTGATGCGGGTGGTAGGGTTAGCCAGAGGGACTAAGCTAAACTAGCTTTCCTCGAGAGAGAGAGAGAGAGAGAGAGGGGAAGAGAGAGCAGCAGATCATTGGCAGGCAGCAAGCACCTCTGCGTGTATCTCTAAGTACGGTCGATATGCGACTTCAAGTCGCCGGCCACCATCATGACCATGATTGTCCTCGCCACAAACGTCGTTACCGTCGTCTCGTGTTATCAGCCAGTCAGTGGCAATTCGTGCCGCGCGCTTTACCAATCGACGTCGACGACGACAGCGACGACGACCCGCGTCACGTATGCACGCGTCATTATGCGTTCGTGCTACGAGATTGCGGCAGACTAGCGGAGCTTTGCGGCCACGTGACGCGTGCCGCGTCGTGTGTGCGCGCGACCATCTCAACGCTCGGATGATGTCGCCAAAAATACATATAGACAAATAATGGTCGGAGCGGGAAGTTAAGCGACTTATTCACGCTTGTTAGGGGCCCAGCCGAACAGAGCCGAATCTGTTCCTCGGACGCGATGGCGACGGATTCGCGAGTCAGTACATAGATGGCGGCGGGGGAATATACGCACGTGCATCATGCACGCATCAGAATCAACAATTCCACTGCTATTATTGGTTAACTTTGGCGACGGAGAGATAGAAAGTGAGAGAAAGAGACCGATATCACTGAGAAGCAATACAAGACGTAGAAGTAATAGAAATTGTTGGTTCCGCTATTGTTGTTGTTGCAGTTGCTGTTGTTGTGATTAATGTTGTTGTTACTGTTATTGCTGTTGCTGTTTCCGTTGTGGTTATTACTGTTGCTGTTTCCGTTGTGGTTGTTGTTGTTGCTTTGTTGTTGTGGCTATGGTACTAGCAACAGATGTGGCAGCAACATTGGCAACGCCGCCAGCTAGAGTGAAGGTGGACAGTATGTCGAGTAGGTAACGGTAGTGGTGGAAAAATGAAGACCTGCGAGAGAAACAATAAAGCTGAATAGATATAGAGGTCTAAACATAGCCTCCATAACAGCATGATGCATGTCGATTAAGATATAATACTCCGTACGAAACGCGAGTTAGTGGCGGTCGTCTTCGTCGTCGGAGCCAGCGCCAGTAGCAGTGGAGGTCTGGAAAAGTAGTGGAAGGAAGAGTAATCGCTGTAGTCGGTGGTAGGTGGTAGGTGGTGTAACGTGTCGCATGCCTGCCTGACCTACGGGACAACCCATTCGCACATACGCTCTCAACAAACCTGTGGGGAACATGGGACGTCATTATTAATAGTAGGTGTACACAAAGTGGAAGCTCCATCATCGACACTGAGCCGCCGACAATGAGGCGCCGATCTCGTCGTAATGCAAATTGGTTCGAGCTAATCGGCCGAGACTCACGGCTGATTCTGCTATTCAGTACTCGTTTGTTCTCTTTTACCAGTCTGTGCGTACGTATGTATGTATGTGTGTGTGTGTAGTTTTTTAAACTATGCAATATAGACTATTTACTTGTGTAATGCATTTGTCAACAAAATCCTATATATATATATATATATATATATATATATATATGTATATAAGCCAACCGCACGCTATATGACATACTACACAGCGAGCTCATCTGATTCAAAAGATATTCCAAAGAATGGTAGAAAACTTATTAATATATATATATATATATATATATATATATATATATATATATACATTTTGCTGCACGATTTTACCGCGTTGCAATGACAGCTGAGGCTTCGCCATCGACAACAACGAATAAGGCATAACAAGGTGTAAAGAAATCATGAAAGGTATCGACTGACCGATCCGAAGAACCGAACGCTCTGGACGAATAGTTAGGCGTCAGTCATGCATCAATGTGCTTGCCTCACGCGGCTGATCGTCCGACCAGGCTGTGCGTCGTTATATGCTACCGTCCTGAACGCCTCACTCTGAACGACTCTGCGACAGAATGAGCGAGTACAAATCGTGCACGACAAATGACACACCGTGACCTTTGATCTTCGACTGGGGCGCATACACGCACCTGCATGTCATAGCTGCATATATGTATATACATATAAACTCGATGTATATATTTATATATATGTGTGTAATTATATAACAAATTACATATACAGCTTTATTCTGCTTCCGCCCCTTAATAGGGTATTCTCCCTGTGATATTCGTATACCTCTCTACCTCTCCACGTCCTAGCTCTCTCTACCATGTCACTTCTTTATCACAACTCCTTACACTCTCCCCGTTTGCTCTGTCTGTTTGCTTTTTGATATATATATATATATATATATATATATATGCTACGTCTTTCCATTACCTTGTTCGTAGATCGCCCTGTTTCCCCCATTATTTTCCTTTACCTTTAACTTGTCTTTGCCTTCGCTGCCTCTTCTTCAGTTTCCTCTTTCCTCACTCGCGCCTGCGCTCCCTCTCTCTCTATCCCCTGGTTTCTCTTAGTTTAGCCTGGCTCATTTTTTCGTGTGTTTTCCCCGCATTTTTATTCTCCATATAGTTCATAGAGCTACCCATCTCTGCTCTCTCTCTCTCTCCTCACTGGGCACATCTAGTGCTTCAATGCTTGTGGTAATTCTGCCATTATTAGCATCATCGTCAGCATCAGCCACCACTATCGCAATCAGAAGAAGCATTATCATCATCATTAGTATTATCAGTCCCGTTACAGAGCAAGCAAAAGCCATTGTCTTTCAATTCAAGCCGTAGACATGTTGTTGGATTCTGCTCGAATGAACGAACAGTCATCGGGGAAAGAGGAAAAAGAGGAACGCGCTGTCCGGCGGGCGGTGGAACGATAAAATGCTGCTGCCTTCTAAAAGCCCAACATCGGCAGCAGCAGCAGCAATAACTACGTTACACAGGACACGGTGTTTTTGGACATATTATCGTATTGAGAGAAAGAGGGATCGAGAAAAAGAGGGACAGAGAGATCGAGAGAAAATTAAGTAAGAGAAAAAGAGAAAATAGGAGAAAGAACAGAGGACATCATTTGTCGAGATGAACAAAAAGAACGGCGAGAGCAAAATAAAACTATGGACTAGTAGAAATAGACAGGCGTGCGGGGGTAGACAATGAGCCTACACAACACAGTGGTCGGAATCAGCCTGTTTGTTCCCCTCTCTCTCCCCCTTTTCTTTCTCTTTATTCTCTTATTTCTCCCCGCTCTCTCTCTCACCTGCTTGTTGGTTATCTAGTAGTAAGGTAGGAAATCAACTAGTATCTGTCTGTCTATCTGTGCATGATTTCTACCTTCTCTTGTTTCCTTCTGGAAAGCTGCTTCCTTGTTTTAGCCCTGTTGCTCTTTTCCCTGTCAGTACGACGTCCGCTCCTCCCATCCGACCTGCTCCGTGCGGCCGGACGGCCCGCGGGTCACCACTCCAAGCCGCCACAAGATGAAGCTATCTTGGCCCGGCATGCGCAGACAGTGCGGGCTACAACCGAGCAAGCTGCCCGACCGTTTACGCCGGCAATGATCAGGCAATGGCGGCACAACGAGATGATGTATCTTTGATAAAACGAAACACATGTTTCCCATCTCTGTGTGTCCTGTTCCCTTCTTCCCCACCTTCATCTTCTCTGTGTTGCCTTGTAGCACTCGGCGACCCCCTCCACGGCTTCTATCACTGCTGTCGTTGTGCAGACGGCCGCCGCCGCCTTCGGCATCGGAGGCGGCCATCGCTACCGATAGTTTCCCTGAAACAGGACCTCCACCTACCCCATCTACTTGCCGAGCCCCACTCCCCCCCATTCAGTGGGCAGAACTAATAGCTATTAACAGCTCTACAGCTTGTGCTGCCTGCATTCTGATGCAACTGATACGACGGCTCTACGACAGTCTGGTGCTCTTTCATCGTGTCGCTCGCGTGCGTCATTTTCGCATTATTCAATTGTGGGCTTGTTCGATTGCCGATGCATGCCGGTAAGCAGTAGGTGAGTGAGTTTGGTTTGACTAGCTTACCTACGGAACCCCAGTCAATAATTAGAGTAATAAGCACGCGTACAGTGGTACGAGAATGGTCGAGAATACGTCGTACCCGGCCAAAAATCTGGCGAACGTGGGCCTATGTTTCTTACTCGAGATGCTTTGATGAGATCGACGGTTCGAGTGCAGTGGTGAGCGGCGGCAGAAACAGCCGCGCGACTTGAGAGGAAAATGGTAGATGGAAGCGATACCGTGCGCTAGTTATGGTTGTCACCTACCGGGGTTTCGGCAATTTGACCCCTGTTGTTAATCGAATTCTCTTTGAGTGATGCTCATTGAGAACAGATGATAAACCACATCGTGGAGAAGCAACGGCCTGCTGCCGCTACAAGGCATGCTGTTGGGAAACCTTAGGTATCGCAACATGTCCGGCCATTGGTAAATTGAAGATACGTTTCGCGGCAATTTTAAGTGCGTATAGGGAGGAGAATAGTCTAGAATTAAAAAAAATCTGCTTGAAAATTGCGTTTAATCCTAGGCCATTGGCGCCTCCAATAACCACGATGACGTTTGAGGACCACCGGAACAGCAGCAACAATTTTGCTATTCCAAGCAGTTGCGGCAGCTGTACCACAAAAACAGTTTCAGCAAATTGAGGCAAAAATCAACTGCGCAGTTTAGGTGCTCCAAAATATTTAAACTGAATCATACGTGCTTTGATACTGCGACCAAAAATCGAGGCTTATTATTCTTGACAAGAGCCACTACGAGTACTCTGCTGCCGCCGTTCCTGCTGTTAACGTATTACTCTTTGTTATCTGTTATTGGCGTGATTTACCGAATGTTACCAAACACACTGTTACTGCTATTACTATCACCATTTACGCTACGCTAGGTTAGACTTGGAATAAAGCGGCGCTACTGGCGTAAACTACAACTAAGAGAATATTGTGCAGGTTCACACAGTCTTCTGCATCTTAAGTTCTATTAAGTCATCACGCCTATAATGATTACATAATTATGTTAGCGGAGAACAGGAAAACCAATTAAGATATGTCTACTTCTGAATTATATATATATATAGAAAATATTGTGATGTTTATTTATCATTCACAATCCGTTTGCACACTCGGCAGTGCTCGCCTTAATAAAAATGGTGGTAAAAAGGTGTCACGTGAGGTTAAGAATCAGCTGTCAGTCTTCTTGATTGACGGTAGCCCCCGCTCTTATGGGCACGGTGCGAGTGGTATATCCTCAAGGTTCTTTGCAACGTTAAAACGGTAAGATCCATAAGATTCCTTTTCGTGACGCCGAGCTCCAAGAGCGTCCTCGCAGATTCGGAGTCCCATACACCACTCATAGAGATAGTGATGGGTCCGAATTTGCGAGGTTTTTGCAGGTCGGGGAGCGCCGCTCTTAGGAACTCGACGTATTTGGTGATGTTGTCCTGCCGCGCTTTTGCCAGGTCCCGGTTCGGGCCGCAAACCTCGGCATCTAAAACCCAGACCTCGGTAGGTGTTGTTATAACGAGGCCGGGCTTTAGACCCGGTGCGCCCGGTCGACGGAATACTTGCTCACGAATATATATATATAATTTATATTACTTGTTTTTTTTTTTGTAATTTATACTTGAAGATAATTACTATAATTATGACAAAGGCTTAAAACAAGTCGGTGCATTATCCACCTATAATTGCAATCGCAGTATCAAAGAAATTCTGCGACCGCCAGCTGTTGCCTGAAGGTCGTCGTTATTGGCCTAAGTTTCCCTAACGTATACAAGTAAACACACACACACACACGTCTAAATCATACATAGAGTTACCTGTTGACTCAAAGCAAGGCGAACCTCACTAAGTGAAGCTATGGGGTCAGCTCCGCGGGCTCGCCTTACAGTCAATCGTTGAAGTAACTCCGTTTGATGGGGGACGTTGAAGTCTGACTGGTCGTCCTTCAGACACACTATCTTCACAGCATTAGTTATCATCTAGCTACGGCGTGCGTTAAGTCGGGTGCACCGGGAGCCCGGCTCTCTCGAGTTCACTGATCAATCCGAATATTAGACAAGTCTTCTTTGTAACATATTACGCGGTCAATCAATTTCCGTTACCTGTTTGCTCGGACTGACGCGCAGTTGCAGTTGACAGGGGCTAGAGCTGGACTGGATCCCGCTCACTCACACATATTTAAAGCAGGGTTTAACATAACCGTATGTACTTATTTTAAACTTTGGAAGAACGCAGGAAAACCAATGCACGAAGGAACTGATCTTACCGGCGTGTTCGGTGGAGAAATCCTGCATATTCTAAACACCCAACGCAAGCTAGCAAAAGGCGAATAGCCGTTTTAAGGAAAGTCATAAAAAGTCGATATGCTGTTATGTCTTACGTTAGAGCGTTCATGTTTAGAACCGTGAAATGTTACCATAACGACAAACATGCACGCCATCAGCTATCATAGCTAATTTAATGACCATCAATTGCGTATAAAAGTGATGGCGCTACGTTGCGTAGTTACCGAGTAACTACGGTTTCTCGACAGCCATACCAAAAGTAAAGGCATGCATAATTGCTAGCATTTGGAGCTGCTTCAGCAAGCGTGTATCTGAGACACTTGCATACCTTAGCAATAACTGCCTTACTAATTTTATCAGCCCCCCCCCCTCCCCCTAAGGTCTTAAAGGCAAAAGATCTTACATATATATAAACAAATATATACATATATATGTGTACGTAAAGGCGTGCGACCCGAGTTGCTTTAATGTTTGCGGTTGCTTGCTATCGACCACTATATGATCAAGCAGTACTTCCCTAGCCTAGACAACGTTGATGACAGGAGCTAGAAGCTCTTGTAGTAAAGGTTTGCCGCCACATCAACGGGCTGCCGTAGACTCGTTTTCGTTCTAAGCCCGGTGCGTCCCTAAGTGAACGGTCTTGAACCCTTTGACGAATACGGACTTGAGCCGCCTGAGTGTGTGGAGATGTTGTAGCTTCTGGCCGGGTTTGGTATCCAACTTTTGATATCCACTCCTGCCAAACCTTGGTAGGCCGAAGTAACACCGATACGTCCAGCAGCACAATCGTTTCCAATATTGCTATTACTATAGGGAAATACGTTACAAAAATGTGTCCAGGATAGTTTCGCAAAAGCTTGGGCTCGAGAATCGTGCCATAATACCAAGGCGGTTTAAAGTCTGTTGGCCGATTAATTTGGTGATCTTTGGTTGTTCGTTTGATCGCTAAAGTGCAGTAATTTAAGCACCAGTAGTATTAAGAACAAAATGGTACATGCAGTGTCTCGGCCGTCGTCGTCATTGGCTTACAATAGGGTCGCAAAGCGCGTAGCTAGTTCGTAAATGCGACCCATCATGTATTCTGTCCTCCACGCTCACGTTATGCCAGAGGGGGACAGATGGTGGCCTAGAAAATAAAACATCCTCCTATAAATGTTTGTCGATTTGATACGTGTTTATTTATGCATTAATATATTGGCAATCCGGTCGAATAGTTCAGTTGTGATTAGCTCTTATATTTATGACTTGTAATTATCTTAAGCAGAACATCTGGATAATAATAAATTACATAAACTGATGTACGCTTTCTCCGAACCTGCTTTGCTATTTGTGGCGTCTCGGTAAATTGTTTTCCTTTGCTTCGAGAATAATTCACATTTTATTTTTAGCTAAATATGTTTTACAGCTACTAAACGATATACCTTATACAATAGATACTTGGTGGTGCTATAAACGGTGTTGTTTTTTAATTATTTTATTGACATTCATTTTTATTACCATTGATTGGCTAATTTATTTGCTTGGCATGCATACGTATATACACATGTCACCCTTTTATATCAGGCGAGTTTAGAGCGGCAGCATATAACTAGGCATATGACATTTAACCAAGCTTTTTTGAACGACTACTTTGGTTGCGTATGTATCGCACCGGGATTAAACTTCAGCACGACTACTTGTGTCAGAGTCATCACTCAAATGTTCCAGTCTACCCTGCCGGCCTATATATATATATATGAAAACGGAGATAGAGAGAGCAAAGAGATGACAGTCTTTCGACGAGACGATGCAACTTCAACGAGCATCGCGTGATTCAGACTCTCTTTACCACAATTCTCCGCACGACTCGATGACTGTGGCGTTACAGAATAAAGACTGCTGAAGAACAGATAAAGGGGTCGATGCAGATAGCCAGGCGTAACGGGGGCAACAACCCCAGGCTACTTCAGTATTGCGTCGTCGTCGTCGTCGTCGCTATGGTCGCCGTGACGGTGCCACAGTCAGACAACTGAACTTCTGGAAGAACTTCAAAGTGCTTCATGATGTTCTTCGTCGTCTTGTTTCTTCCCCTTTCTTGCGGGCTTCTTCTTGCTTCTGTTCCCTTCTGCCAGTTCTCTAGGCACCGCCGCTGGCTGGCAGGCTTGACTTCGACGATCGGAAGTTTTGCAGTTTCGCCCCGAACGACACCCCCCAAACACCCCGCTGTGGAGGGAAATGGAATGCACAAACACACACAGTTCACGTCGCAGTGTCATTGAGAACGACGCGATTGTTTGCGGCGGTTAACATTTGGCGACATTGTGGCTGCGTGCTGCTGGCTTGACCCTACGCTGGGCAACTCAAAGTGCTGACTGATGTGCATCATGGACCGAGGGCGGAGTATTAGCGTCGAATACGAGTAGTAGTCGTAGTAGTAGTAGTAGTAGTAGTAGTGGTAATAGCGTAATGACGGTTTACAAACACTCGCCATGCAAAAAAACAACAACGAAAATTCAATGTAATCATGAACAACAGCGACGACTACATCGCGTGGCTGCCAACAGGGGCTGAAACCGCAATATGGCGAAGATCGTAAAAACAACGACAAAAACAGTACCAACAACAACAACAACAAGCGCGCCAGCACCCACAACAGTAACAACGGCAACGGTAGCAATACCAGCAGAGGCAATGACAACAACTGCAGCAGCGGCAACCGTAACAGCAACAACAACAACAACAGCGGCAAAAGCGTCAACACCGGCAAAAACAACAACAGCGCCAATAGTAAAAAAATAAGAGCTGCAACACTAACAACAATAACAGCCGCAGCAGCAGCAACAACAACAGCAACAACAACGACAACAACAACACGAACGACAGGGGCAACAGCAACAAAAACAACAACGACGACAGCAACAACAGAAACCACAAAAACGTTGTTGTTGTTTTTGCTGTCTGTCGGTGCCACTCGCGCTCTCTATCTCTCTACGTCTACTTGTCACCTTCACTCGCTGATTGTTCTTCTCTCAAAATGTAAATTATGGCCCCGTTCCACATCAATCATTGCGGTCGGCCTGGCCTGGTCGACTGGTGGTATGATGGCGTGGCCACGCAATATTCGTCCGTAAGCCGTCGAGTTAGCGTGAGTAAACATTGCATTTCACATCTACATTGGCAGGCTGGCCGGCAGCCCGGAGCAGTCGATAGAGCCTCGAGCAAAACACACCGAACCGCAGTTCCGCAGAACCACTGCCACGTCTCTTCCCGTTCCGCCGTTTCCCAGCCTCCCCCAGTACCCCGTAGTAGCCAGTGGTTGTGAGTGGGTCCACTGTCGACTGTGTGACCATTCGAAGTTAGGATCCATCTCCCTTCTCGTCTCACTATCGCCCCCTCTCTCTCTCTCTCTCTCTCTCTCTCTGCCTCGCATCAGAATAGTCATCAATATTCCTTGTTGACGTCCTATTCAGCGCCAATAGAGAGCGGGATAGAGTGAGCAAGAAACTCCTTAACGTAGCCGTGGCCAACAACTACTATCTGTAATTATGTTATACGTTTGCCATTGGCAGAGTTTATAGACAGTCGTATTTGATTTACCAAGCTGTTGTAGCCGAGTAGCCGTTGAGACGGTAATCAACAGGACGTTCGCCAGGCTATCATTATTGATCGCGTGATTGGCAGCGCAGTGAGTTTGCACATTGAGATGGGCGAAAGTCGGGATGGACGGCAACATAGCGCACCGCAGAGGTTCCGCCTATAGGTCGCCGATACGGCCAACGATCTTGTGAGTCGTCTGTCTATCCGTACAGACGCACGCTCTGTATACTACGCAACGTATGCGCTCCGTCCAGCGTTAGAGCATTGCTGCTTCTGGACGACTGTGCTGCTTACAATCGGCCACAGGCAATTGTTGATCGGGTAGCAGCAGTTCTAGAGCCTCTCAGGCCGTCGACGCCACCAGATTCGCCTGCCTCGATTGCAACTTCAACGCGTCGGCGACGTCATAAATCACAACACCACACAACGAGCTGGCTAGCCAGCGAGCCAGCCAGTCAGTCAACCATAAATGACCACAAACCAATAGTGCATGCACGAGAAATACGGCAAACAAGAGAATCCGAATAAAATGCGGTAAATGGGAAAAAAGGAGCAGCGAGAGGAAATCTGGAAAGGAGCTGGTAATGGAATGAGAAAAACTACAACTAAGCACATATACATAGCAACGACAATGGAATGTGATAGAACCAAACAAACGTCTACCGCCCAAAAATTCTGGACGTTGCTGGAGGAAGCGTAAGAGGTAGAGAAAACGGGGTAATAGAATAAGAATAATAACAAAAAAAGAAAATGCAAGTACCCATATATATATATATATATATATATATATATATATATATAAATATATATATATATATATATATATATATATATATATATATATAAATATATATATATATATACCTGTATATATTGTGGGAGAAAAGTAAGCGACCAGCGACGCAAAATCTACCTATATATCTCTCCATGTAGCTTCTCTCAATCTATCTATGTGTCTATCTACGTGTATACTACCATTATTGTAGTAAATAAACGTAAATAGACCCTGTCTGATTGGTTGGCACTCTGGCTGTCTTTCGAGCAACTAAGCTGAGGTATAGCCAAGCTGAGTAGGCCAAATCGATAAGTCAAACGAGGTGAAGAAATCCCAGCGCTGAAATTCCTGCTGACGAGATATAACCACAGCAGAAACAACAACAACGACAAAAACAACAACAACAACAACAACAACAATAGTAACAGGAGCACCAAAAGAACCGCAGCGACAACAAGAACTACGATCACAAGGGCGAGGACGAGAACTGCATCACCGGCATCACCATTACCAGCCATGAGCCAGAACAAAAAACAAACGCAAAAGCTACGAAGCCTCGAGACGCCGCAACGCACTATTTTGGAACATCACCATCGGACGGACGGACAACCGACGTCGCCAATGGAGCCAACATGGAGCGACCCTACGGCGCTCGCGGCTGAAGATGCGTAGATGACTGCCTATGACTCTGAAGCACCAAACGAGGAAGGGAAACCGCGCATCCCTCTAATGGAACTCGCCAACAGCCGACAACAATAGGGCCATCCAGAGACCGGACATATACACACACACACACGCAGCTACACACAGTACACGCATATGCTGTGGGTACCCTCTTCCAGTCAGCCAGCCACTCCGAGAAGCGGAGCTGAGAATATTCGCACAGTCTACTTTGCACACTTCTCCTAGCTATCTCTCGAAATACTCGCATATATGAAGATATGTATTTTATGGACTATATATATATACATATATAGTAACCCAGAAGGGAAAAGTTCACGCAGCATACATGCCCCACACAGCATACTTGAGTCTATCTTGTATACACATGTCGTAAATTATTGCGGTTTTTATTATAATACGTTTTAACGTCACGCCCATTTACACGCGATTTTATAATGTTGTGCAATAACCTACTACTAGCAGTTAAAGAACATTGCTTTACTTAACGTATTTGGCAAACTTTTATATATATATATATATATATATGTATATATGTATATATATGTATATATATATATGTATATATATATACATATATACACATGTACTTATATTTTCTGCATAGCCTCGCTCTATTGCAAAAGCATTCCATTGTTTCAGCGGACGGCATCATCAGCACGTGCTGTTGTGTCTAGTGGGCGGCAGGCGCTGAGGCTGATCCACTGACGCGAGATCAGTGAAGCATGCTATGACTCGGCAGCATGTGTGCAGTCTTTTGTAACCATTTCGGAGGTCGTACGGACAAGGACAGCATTCTTAAAGGCCGCACATCCTCCAGACCTGTAACTGTGTATTAGAAGTCATAGACGTAGTGGTTGTAGTAGTAGCAGTAGTAGTAGTAGCCGCAGTATTCATCGTTGTAGTCGCAGTATTCATCGTTGTAGTCGCAATAGTGGAAATCCGAGAAACTGCTAGAGGACAGCGGTACACATCTGCGTGAGCCGATGAGCCTTGTTTTGGTATGATGCAGCGCCGATGTCGGCCCACGGCTATGGCCATCAAAATTGGGAACAAAAAGAACCTCTCTCTCTCTCTGATTGTCTTCAGGCGATGCTTGTTGCCTAACATCTTGATGTATAAGTGAGTCGCCAGTGTTTGTTAACAACGGCGGATCCTGCTGTCGTCATCGTCGTTGCTGCTGCTGGGGCGGCTACATCATCTCAGATAGACGATCGAGCAGCAGCAGCATCGTGTCCATCAGCTGAACTCGATTTGCTCCGGGATCGACATGATCTTTAAGAGGGAGAAGTCCTGGAAGGGCTGCTGCCGCCGCCACCGCCACCGGCTGTCAGCCGCTACGCGCTTGGCGACAGGCTCATCGACCGCTGCTAGGAAGACATCATACCCAACCTGTCAACAAAGAACAGCGGCAAATAGCAGTACCGAAACAACGACCACTACCACCACCACAACAACAACAACAAAAACAGCTACTTTGTTTGCAGAATGTTTCGTTCTTTTCACAAGCACAGACAGGCTTTGCTCGTTCATGCTTGGTCTCGCTGCTGTTGTTGTTACTGTTGTTGTTGTTGTTACTGTTGTTGTTGTTGTTGTTACTGTTCTTGTTATTACTGTTGTTGTTGTTCTTGTTGTCAGAGGGCACCGCAGGATCTTCGTGTTGGAAATATCCCGATCGTTGCCTCCGCCTACGCGTGCACCCGTAGGCCACACGAACGTCGTCGCGTCATTGTGTAACATCGCAGCGGTGGAAATGGCGCAGAAAAGCCGTAAACATCATAATGTTAACATCAAGAAAACGCATAATAGCCACAACAACAAAAACGTGGTTCAAACAAACGCAGCCACAGCGGCAACAGTAATAGCAACAATGAAATGAATGTTATAGAAACGCGAATCAAACTACAATCACTATACGACCGGCAATAAAGACAAACGTCTTGGCAAACACCAAAAACGCCATTAACAGTAACAGCGAGGAGAACGACGACAACAACAACAACAACAACAACAACAACAACGTTGTAGAGCTCGTTAAAGATAATATTTTTTCCAATGGAACATGGTTTCTGAGTAGTCTTGTATCGGAGTGAGAGCGCAATTACTACACTATGTGTGACACTATTATATATAAGTACCTCAAAATAATTACCTCACGACCACTCACAGCGCTCAAACCAACACAATCAGGCAAAGGCGTTTCATTACGATTATTTTGGTACCAAGTCTATGGCAATGCGAACCGTAATTGTGGAGTGATTACGATTTTCGGAGGACATGTCGAGATTGAGTGCATGCATAAATGTCTAAGTGGCGACGTTCTCTACCGCCGACGTGTCGCGCAACAGCCGCAATGTCGCTACACAGTCATTTATGCATGCACTCAATCCCGACATGCCCTCTGGAAAATCGTAATTACTCCGCAATCGCGGGTCGCACGTTTGCCTCAATATGCTAGTTTTGAGCGCTGTGAGTGGTCGTAAGGCAATGATTTTAAGATATTTGATGTGAAAGCTAATTAAATACCTTCATTTTTGCGAATTCTAAACGATAATGTCGCATCTTCTGGCCGGCGTTATATGTTCTTCGGAGGAAGCAGAATTTCCTCGGGATTGCACAATTTGTGCTCCCAGTATGTCGGGCCAAAACACCACTGTCATAAATTGTAGTAATTTCACTCTCACTCTCAAACAAGACTTCTCAGAGACCATGTTTTATTGGATGAAAAAATTGCTTTAACGAGCTCTGAATTTCCATACATTGCTCTTTACATATTCCTGATACACCCTGTATATGCATTGCGGTGACTACGTAAATCGCACGATGCGAAGTTTGTGCCGTTCAGCCTGTACCGCCTTAACGGGCCACTTTGTGCTACTAAATGAGCTGGCTGCATTTTCGAAAGCCGAATGACCAAATCTGACCTACAGCTGTATCATTCGGTATACGCCGCGAATATTTCGTTACGTCTCTCTGATAACTGGCGAGTACAACGGACAGAAATATGCATCTATGCCGAAACTGCAGTCCCGAGTGCTCTAAAAGTAGAGAGGACACAAACAATTCAAACATTTAGACCTCGCACAATTCAAAAATTGTGAAAAATGGATGCTAAAGATGGCCGTCGACTTGGCACCAGTAGTCGCGGGTTGGATTTCGTCGGAATAATATACGTACTTTTTAAAACAAATTTGTTTTTAAATTTTACATATTATTTACTAATTTGGACGAGGGTTTAAAGATATTTACTGGAAAGAGAGAGAAAGCCGCCAAATTCACACGGTAAAGACTTTAGTTACTGACATACAGCGGAGCAGCGCGTTCTCAATTTTAGGATCGCTTACCGAATTGTGCAGACCAGGTTTATTCTAAATTGAAGATAAACACGTTAACTTAGACATCAATAGAATTTGAATAAGGACACATATTTACAGATTTGGGTTTAAAATACATAATTCACACAAAAACAACAATACCACATATGGGTGGTTTTGTACGTAGACTGTTCGCTGTACGTACGCTGTGCAAACAGATGTGCGAATTTAGCCGTACGAATGTAACAACTAGTAAAGCATAAAGTTTGAGATTCCTCTTCTTGAAATGTTCTCTTCGTATAGATTCTCATCGACAACATAGCTTGTACAACAAGAACGGTAAGGTAGAGAGGCAATACAACACAGAGCAGGGGGAATTCAGTCGATCATGTCGTCGTGACGAACAATAAAATGTGAGGTGGGCAACTACAAGATTGCCAAATGTATATATATATGTATATATATACAGGTTTGCCTCTGGCTCGTTTGTGCCAATGCGTTTTCAATCGTTCGTATGAGAATCTGTGTTTTATGTGTGCACGTGTATGCATCGATGGTGAGCCTTTATGTACGTAAGTCTACGCAGGCGACGAACCCGAGGCGACGCCGAACACAAAAACAACGACGATGATGACGACGACGACGACACCACAACCGAAACCCTAACTAAGCGGCATGCTCCACAGATGTAGTTGTGTGCGTGTGTAAGTGTGTAACTATTGATAGGTCCTCGGTGTGTCTCGATGTGGGCAAACGCATAACGTTTATGGCTCACTCAAAGAGGGGTGAAGATATACACAGCAAACAGACGATAACCACATATATATATATATATATATATATATATACATACATGTTGTTTGTATATTATATATATATATATATATATTATATATATATATATATATATATATATATATACATATATACAGACATACATACTGTTTGTGTGCGTGGCGTCCGAGCTCGGATACCGAGGTCGAAGTTCTGTCCGCTGTTGGGTTACGTGTCATAAAGTTGAGTTGACGGCCGGACGACTGGCCGATGGAGGGCATATCTTTTATTCGGTTGTGCGAACGGATCGGAGGGCAGAAGCAACAGCAGACGCGGCAGCAGCAGCAACAGCAGACGAGCAACGACGACGACGACATCGACATTGAAGATGGCGATCAAAATGGGAATGAGCCGGACGAACAGGGCAGGAAACAGGGACAAATGGCGTCAGCAGCTACGCGGCGGAGGCCTTTGTGGGTGTGTCGGTCTGTTTGTATGTGTTTGTGCGTGTGATCGTGGATGGATATGTGAGCGGGTGTAGACGTCGAGGCGCTCTCAATCTCATAAGTTGCATGCACGTGTGAATGCCGTCGGGGGTCGAGGAGCAACACGGAAAAACACCGCACGCAATGCTGGGTCAATGAAGAGGAGGAAACGCAAGAGAAACAGATCGAACCAAACAGAGACAGAAACAGAGAGAAAGAGAAAGATAGAGGTAGAGATACAGAAAGAAAGTGTATCTGTGTCTGTGTATGATAGAGAGAGAGAGCGTTAGACTGAGAGATAAAGAAAACAACAAGTGATGAAAAACACACTAAATAAACTGTATAGAAAGAGGAGAAGGAGGATGAGCGTGCCAAAAAAAAACGTAATCAGCGAACGAAAGAGAGGCGTAATAGACACAGCTGAAAAAAGAGCACTTAAATTCAACCTACTATACTTTCGGGGCTGACTCTCAGCCAAGATTTAACGTTCATGGGACTTCTTTTCGCATTGCTTTTTAGAAGGGGCCCCATAAATACAAATGTGCAACGGCGGGGCTCGAACCCTACCGTACTTATGTGTCGCCTTCGGTCGCAAGGCGCGCAGACAAATGCACCACGCCTCCAGGCTCGACTTAAATTCAACCTGAACAGCATAATATGCACATATGGGTCATAGAGCAGTATGATCTGGTGCTCTAACGAAGGCGTAGTTAGAGCGCGCGTATTGCAGTGTACCACTGCTTTCTGTGGTACGTTTCGGCCGGCGAATGTCTAAAATGTCACTTCAAATGTCTGAAAATATTGAGTAGACTCGTTCGCCCATTGACCCTTCTTTTCTCTCGGGCCCTTTCTCTGGTTTTGGCTACGAACCGACCGATGATATGAATATATATATATATATATATATATATATATATTTGTCATGACTTTTATTTAAGTCTACACTCATTTAGCAAACCTATCACATATGAAGTACACGTTACGGAAGAATCTGTAACTCTCATTGACCACGAGTTGCCGATTAGTAGTTCTTTAACTCCACGCCATCATACGGTAAAACTTTATTAATTTCCTCATATTACGTCTTTGTCTAAATTAACGTGTTGAACACGCTTCAGCCTAGAATAACCATAAAAGCTTAGGTCTACGATAAATGCAGGTAAAGCAATACCTGACATATTACAACAACAGAATGCACGCTACATACGTGCGCAGACGACGTTGTTATCTCAGAATATGCAAGCGGTAATAATAATAATAATAATAATAACAAGCCATTGAGCGATAATGAGCCATCGAATTGTTCGAAATAGTAGGCTTGTGCCAAAGATGACATGATGAAGCTGGTGAAAAGCGAGTGCTAATCATGTACACATGCACGCTGCATTGCAACGCCAAATACCGTATAAGCAAATACAACTACCATTGACCTACTGTATGTCTGGCCACACGCGTCGTATGTCTGTCACCAGCCTGTTGCTAGAGGCATACTTAGCGTCAAAGTGCGCGTCCTACCATATGCGGGGCGTCATGAAATTCCATCAACCAGCAGTATTTGAGTGTTGTTGTTATCAAACGTTCAATTGTTCACCCTTTTTATTTCAAACACTCGTGTGTGTTTAAGGAATAGAGGTTATTTCCCGACGTTCCATCTCTCCATCCCACATGATGATGCCCATGGAATTTTCCTAAGTGCCACTCGAACTGCCAATCTAGTCTAAATTTGATTGATGTCCATAAGAGAACAGAATGACGTAATTTTACGTCTCGTGTATAAACACATTTCCAGTAATTAGCTATGAAAGCGTTATACATTTATTATAAATATATATTGCCAATATCTGTAAATCCTTAAAAGGTTAGTTTGCAAGAGTTTGTGTCGCGCGTAGTTCCCAGTGTCAGAGTCGTCACCAGTTGTCCACTTTATTTCGTCTCGTCGACAATAATAAGAATAAAAATAATAATAATAATAATAATAATAATAATAATAATAATAATAATAATAATAATAATAATAATAATAATAATAACGAATAATCCGGCAAACAGTCAACTATCATTTAACCAGTCACGCCGAAACGGAAGAAAGACACTCATTGCATGTCAAACCACGGCGATAATGCGTGCGCAACAATATTAATACTCAACACCGTTCTGCGCAGATAACGATTTAGAGCGTCAGGCTTTGCAATTACACCGGAGCGCCCCGCTATAATGAATCTGGATCTTTGTCACGTTCTGCCAACTTTTCAGTATCGAGTGCCCTCTCAGAACGTGCTTATGAAGATTAGCCGTGTAAGTGGCCATAGAGGACCACGGCGGCAATTGCTGCAATAAGTATTCTGACCTTAATGAATATAGACAAAACGGAGCGCCATTAGATGGAGCATTAACAAAGTCCAGTCATTTGCCGAGTCAATACCAGCATAAATACACATATTTATGCTATTAGTGTATTAAAACTTCAACTCAATTGGCAAATATCAGAATAGAAATTTGATGATGGGTGCGTGTCGGGCGAGGCCGAATCTACTTCTAGTATTATATATATATATATTTTTTTTTTTTAATACAGCAAACGCACATCAAGAAAGTCTTAACAGAAGCAAGGATGTCAGGCTGTTAGGACGACGCGACGATTTTCATAGTCGAACTCTAATAAACAGATTTCGAAACGGTCGAAATCGTACAACCTACTGTGTGCAGATGCTAGCGACAATCTAGTATCCTCGAGGTCGACGAACCCCCGAGAGAAGCCTTACTACCTAAATGCACGAAAAACAGAAGCTCCGTGCGAGTGCGCTCCGCAGTGCAACCCAGGTCACGTCGCGCCAGTAGGCGCACTCGATAACTTGTTGACTATTCGCAAGATAGGTTTTTGAAAAACTTGGTCATGACCGATTTTTACTGAACCCCATGCAGTCCTTGACGTTAGCGTGCGATCCATCGGCCCGACGCTCGACAAATCAACTCGTATCGACGGAGGTCGGCGCAACTGGAAGGTAGCATGTGGAAGGTGAAGCAGCGCTATTGGTCGAATATATCGTATGTCGGTTCCTCTTTCGCGATAGCATCGGCTTGTACCACATGCAAATTGGTTTCGAGTGAACTCTTAACAATATCTGTAGTTGCAGCATTTACCAAGCTATCAATATTGCTACTATGTAAATGTACAACCTAGTAATCCGCTGTAATCTATTGCCTATAGATATACTTGTATGTGTACATTAACCGCATACAGTTAACCTCTCAGATACGACCTATAAAAACTTTATATTTTTCTGTATTTAAAGGTAACGTTTGATCTAGGACTATATTGTAAATAAGCCAATGGTGAATGAACAATGGTTTTAATGTACGCAGATAAAATTTTTGATTTTTGAGGAAGCCTATGTAGGTTTACACAATCAGAGGCAATGGTAAAGGTGTGTAACATTATGGGATAAATCTCGAAGAAGTGGCCATTTAGGTATTAAGAATACAAAAGAATTACAGAACGAGAGAGAATCGAATTTGTAAAAAATTTGAATATACAGAAGCGTTTAAACCATATATAAGACAATGAGAAGATAACCAAAAAAAAGGTATATGTAAAACTAGGGCTACACACAGGTGATAGTGGAGATATAGGAGATATAGTGGAGATATATATATACACACGGATACTTGGCGGAGAGCAGCGTAAACGAATAATCATCATGTAACGGCGTTTGCAACATACTTTCTTCCACCACACTCTGTATCACATCCATGGTTGCCACGAGCCTCAGTAGGAATGTATATATAGCAGTATATATGCGATTTTAAATGAAGTGCGATAGATACTATGTCGCATTTTGTGATCGATGCTTATTGAGAAAGGATGATACGCTAGGAGATGAGAAACACGACTGAGAGTCAGCGGCCATGCTGCCACGAGAAGTGTCGGGAAAATCCTAGATATATCAGGCTGTCCGGTTCTAGGTCCGCAGAAGACGAATGATAGTCTTTTTTAATTCTAAGTACCACGCCGCAACGCAATTTTCGGCGGTTCGCTCAATGGCGGACATGTTGACAAGGCAGATGTGTAACTTGTTATGGTAAAAATCTTATTACACAACTAAGGTATTAATAAAGAACCCATTAAGATAGAGACTTAAGGCAAAGGTAAGGATGGTCATCCTGGCCAAGGAGCTGCCAGCAGCTCCCGTTTCTAGGCAAATGAGTCTTGTTTACCTTGGCGTTTCTGAGAAACGTTTTATAGGTGAGCCAGGGAGATCTATGTAACTATCAAAACTAGTTAGCACTATTCCAGTTGGCAGCTGTCTGCTAGCAGTCGTTTCGCTAGACCTAGAGAGAAAATGAATACTCTTACTTCTTATACGCTGGAACTGCCAGAAACGAAACGTGATGGTGCGCGCGTAGCTATAGGTTATCAATGGAATGTCCAGCGCAATGATGCCCATTCGGCGCAGAGCTGCAAAGAAAGGAAATTATAGAACGTGAGCGGGACGCAGAGAAACCGTATGTTAGAGACGGGGCAAAAGGGCAAAGTTGTTCCGTGCATGCCAGATGAAGATCCAGTGGACGGGGAGTATTAACGGATAAGACCACTAGAAGCAGTAGTAGTTGTAGTCTGCATGCTCTCTCATTAGTTTGCTCTTCTCACCGTCGTCGTAATAGTTTTACTTTGGGTTTCTTCTCCATTTCATACTCCTTTCTGGACTCTTAGCAATCCAACTATATATATATATATATATGTATATATAGACGCTCTTCTGAGCAGGCTTCGTTTGCTATTGCCACAGCCATCCGCTGTCAATGCTAACAAGCGCTCAGCGGCGGCAACAGCACGAGGGGGAGTGGCAGATAGCATTCCTGTTCTCCTGCTCCACGTCAACTCGCCGTGGCCACTGCGAGTTGACGAGCAGGGAAGAGAGACGGGAGTGAAAAGAAGTCGAAAGCCGCGAGCAGTTCACGGGTAGAAAGATGCCTCTTTGACTTTGCCCCTTCAGGAGGAGTAGTGGAAGGAGCGTGAAATTGAGAGCTTAAACCGGTCAGCATTTCACTGGGGTTTCTTTACCGATCTCTCCCCGCAGCTGTCTCCCCATCGTCTCTCTCTTAATATATTTATATATATATATATATATATTTATTTATATATATATATATATATATATATATATATATATATATATATATATATATATATATTATATATATATATATATATATAATCGATTTCTCTAATTTGTCCGTTTTCTATTGTTCTCTTCCTCGCGCTCTATTTTCCTCTATCCCTCATATATTCTCCTTGTTGATCCAGCATTTCCTATAGCACTTGTTCCACTACTCCGCCTACTGTCTTCCCCATCTTTGTCGTTTATTTCCCATTCGGTTTACTCAATCTCATTTACCCTTTGCCCCTGATAACCCCACGGCCAGCATCTCGACGACCGTGTCCATGGCGGCAGCGACGACCACCACCAACAGCGTAATCAACGCCGCTACTGCGCGCCCCAGCTGCAAAACTATACCATGCTTCCGCTATAGTCCATACTATTAGCTGTCTCGTTTCGCTGGTGCTGCTGTTGCCTGCGGTATCGCTGCTGCTCCAACTACCGCGGCCGCGGCTGCCCGCGCTTTGCATGATAGCGCAGGCCCACTTTCCTCAAGTGATTGAGGGGGAGGTTGATTTTCTCCTTACGCCCCTTCTAACCCATTTCATTATATCCATTATATTTTCCTTCTCCTGCTCTGTGTCTAAATTCCTCTCTTGCATCCCCCCTTCTCTTTCTCTCTCTCTTTCTATCTTCATTTTATTCCCTCTCTACCCAGTCTCTCTATTCTCCCTCTTTGGCTGTCTACCACTTCTGTCTGCCATCGGCCAGCCGCTTGCCCTGGGCCCGCCCAGCCTGTCCCCCTCCCCCCCCGTCTGCTGAGTCCTTGCTGTGCCGAGCGAATGAGGTAGTGATGGTAGTTGGTAGTGGCAGCGAACGAACCAGTTGCCGAGTCAGCGCCGCGTGGCGGTTGCCGACGAGCCGGCTGTGGGAGCGGCGGCACTGATGCCCCATTGTAGAATTGGGCTCAGTAGAATGGCTCGACAGATTGAAGTTCCAAAGTTCGTTCGTCCGTTCGTTCAAGCGCGGGCGCGCGCGCCCGCGTACCACAAACATTAATTAAACTCATGTCACGCTTGCGCACGTTGTTGGCCGGCGACCCTCCCGCCCGGCAGCCGTCTTTGGCCCGCCTCGTGTGCCGAACTCCATCGTCTCGTTTCGAGGGCGGCCCCGAGACAAGCGGCAGCACCGTGGTGCCCAGACGAGCAGGAAACCACCCACCCCGAAGTCTGTCCGGCCCGGCCTTCGCTCCAACGAGACAGTGAGAGGAACAGTGAGCGAGCGTAGTTAGCCGACCATCTTAGAGGTAAACGGCGGACGAACGGAGGGCCGTGCCCGGACCCTACCGAGCCGGCGAGGTGTAGGAACGTTGTGACGCGCTCCGGACAGCAATAGTGGCATAGCGAAGGGGCATACGACAGACTGTAACAGCCTCTACAAACGCCATATCAATAGCACCAATAACATAATCAGCTGCAATACAAGCGATGCCAACAATAATAGCAACGGTAACATCTATTCGACCTTTGAGTTGCACCACAAACCAACAACCACATTCGTTTGCCAAAATGGTATCTCTTGAAGCTAGATTTACTTAATAAAGTGCCGTCCGGAGAAAAAGCTAGTGCTAATGATAGCCCCTTTAGTACTAGGCTATATATATATATATATATATATATATATATATATATATATATATATATATATATATATATATATATATATAAATATATATATATATATATATAAATATATATATAAATATAAATATATATATATATATATATATATATATATATATATATATATATATATATATATATAAAAATAAATATAAGTGGCTAGCACAGCAACATCACCAGCGACAACCACAACCTTTGACGCGAACAGCAGAGGCAATGTAATATCAAATTTGACATACCTAACAACAGCATACGTCATCACAACCAAACGATAATCATAAACAAGGCGCGTTTTGCGTTAAACAAAAGTAGGTGGACACACCTTTTTATTTTTTTCGTGAGAGATCTCACTGTGGTCGTCGGTAGCAGTCCACCCCTGTATTTACTCTCGTTCTTTTATTTATTTTTTGTTTTCTTTCTCCCCTCCTGCTCTTTATTTCTTTCTCCCCTCCTCCCCCTTTATCTCTTTCTCTCGCTCTCTCCTTCGTTGTCTCTCTCTTCTAACCACGACTGGCTTTACCCAATCTTCCCGGTGTTCTGCCAGTCGCCCTTTCTCGTCGCATCTCGGCTTTCCGTAGTTCGATATGATCTGCCGAGATTCCACGCCTAGTTGACGGTTAATGCTTCTGCAGCGGCAGGTTTAAACACGGTGGCGGCGGCGGCAACGGCGCCAACAACGTTGTCGCTTTGGTGGCATCAAACTTCTGGCTCATTTCCCCTCCATACATCGCAGTCACACATCCGTATTCTCCTCACCTAGCTTCTTCCATTTCTTCCAGCTGCACCGACTGTGCCTGTTCTTCTTGGTCGTACCTTCGATCGTGACCCACCAGGAACCACGCACGAACGCTATCTGCACACACGCACGCAGGTACGTATGCAGACACCCAAGCAGACAGAGCGTTGTGCTACGGCAAAAATGGATTGGCGATCCGGACACGCGGATGGAAGATCGCTCAGATAGAGGAGATTGGATAATAAGCGACTGAGCAGACGAGTGAGACGGGCGTCATGGTTGAGCGACCACGAAGATAAACACAGATCTTCCGCCTCCGGAGGAGGCGTGGGCGAGAGTGGGGCAATGGGGAAATATAAGCGGGAGGGAGAGGGAGAGAGAGTCATGCACACAAGCCGCGCCCGTGTGTGTATAAATATAATATATATATATATATATATATATATATAAATATATATATATATATATATATATATATATATAAATATGTATATATATATATATATATATATTGAGAGAGAGAGAGAGACGAGGACAATAGCAGCGGCTATAGCTGCACCGCGATTTTTCGGTGTTCCCAACATCCTCTTCATCTCGACCCCGGCTCATCGGTGTGGTTGATTGGCTGACTGGAAATTACTCTCGAGTGCTACCGTTGCTGTTACAGTTACCGCTTCTTCTACTACTCGGTTTGCTACTGGCTATGATTTAGGTAAAGAACAAGGGAAAAGAGGGAAGAAATAGAGAGCGCGACGGAGAGAAGCATTTACCCCCTCCCCCCCCCCGCCATTATTCCCTCCCTGCGCGCCCGTCTGAAAGAGGAGATCGCGCCGTCTGAGCAAAGAGAAGGAAGACGAGAAGAAGGCCTCTGTGGAGAAGCGAGTTTTGTGCTGTTGTTGCTGTCATTGTTGTTGTTGTTGCTAGAGCTATTGTTGCTGTCACCATGGCGGAGGTGATGGTGGCGGTGGCTGTAGCGATGGTTGTTGCTGTAGCGATGGTTGTTGTTGTTGCCGTACACCACATGCGCATGATCCCACACAGCGTCCACCCGCATATGCATATACAGGCCATATGTTGTCCTGATTCGTTGGTACCTTAGCTGTTGTTGCTGCTGCTGCTGCCGCCGCTGCGTTGGCTACTGCCTACACTGTACTGCCATTTCTTATACTCCATAAGCGCCACCTTATAGTTCGTTTACGGTCGATCCATAAGCTCCACCTTATAGTCTCGTTTACGGTCGTTGTCGTCTTGTGCGACAAACTGTAGGCGCCGTCGTTTATCTCTGCTCCGTTGTTTCTTCGTTACTGGCTAGACGAAAACAACGATGATGATGATGATGATGATAATAATACCAATGCTATTACTGAATACACCTACCACGACGACGACGACATTGACAACGACGATCTCGTTCCCACTCCCTGAATACCTGGGAGCGCATTCCCGTGCACCCCCGGCCCGACCAACGTATCGATCGTCTGACTATCCTATCCTACTCCACTGTAGTCTACTCTACACTACCCGACTCGGCCCTATTCTACTCTACAGACTACTCTACCTCAACAGCAGCAGTCGCTAGGTGCGGTCGGGAGAGCACGGCAAACGCTGCACAGACGGTCGCCGCACGACGGGAAACAACCCCAGTAATTCAGTTGTTTCCAACTCAACGCTTGGCAGGCCCCGCAGAAGCACCGCCGGTTCCCAGTAGCCGCAGAGTCAGAGCAATAACACGCCACCACCTCTATCCAGCCCCTGTGGTTGGAGCAGGAGAACACCTCGATACCTCTGTGGTTGTAGCAGAAGTAGGTGGATGGGGG
Source organism: Dermanyssus gallinae (assembly GCA_003439945.1). Lineage (NCBI taxonomy): Eukaryota > Metazoa > Arthropoda > Arachnida > Mesostigmata > Dermanyssidae > Dermanyssus > Dermanyssus gallinae. Next base: position 177,833 of record QVRM01002086.1, read on the forward strand.
GGCAGGGAGCAGTGATTGTATGACGAGTAGAAATTCTTTTTAGTAGCACTCACAACGAGTGAGAGCAGACCGTAATAATAATAATAATAATAACAACAACAATCGTTATGGTATTTAGGAGTTGTAGCGTATGATCCCAGTGGTAGCAGTGGCAGTCGCGGCACCAATGAGCCTTCTGTAAGTAGAGGCGAAAATCAACGCCGAAGATCATCTGTTTGTTCCGCCGCCGCTGGTGCGGGAAGCGAGGGAGGGGGTATTCGGTTCCTCCTAAACAATGACCCAAACACCTAGAGAGGCGCCAACAAGCAGGGAAAACGGTCAACGCCTCATTGAACGAAGCCACCATATTACACCCCACACACACCTTCTCCAGTTCTCTCTCTCTCTCTGTGTTTCTCTGTTTCCTGCTGTCTCTCTCTTTTTCTCTACACGCGATCATGGGAATTCTTACCGGAACGCTCAGATATTAAACTCTCTCTTCAGAAACGGGGGCTCGTCGTTGCGTCATTGCATCGCTGCAAGCTTCTACTGATAAAGACTGTAGCATCACTGCGGTGTTCGTGACTGCGGCGTCTCGGGCGGTGTTCTAATACAAGTCCAACGCTAGATTGTCGAAAATCGGCTGTAGTAAAGGCATTTCTTGCTCAAATAAGACATGGCCACGTATTTACATCATACCTGAATGTGAATAAGAAAATATTTACATCATATATGATTGTGAATATGCAGAATTCGCGTCTGCTAAATTCCTCTAACATATTATGTCTTTGGCGGTGCTGCCGCTGGTAGCGGTCCCGCTTAGAGTGCGCCATTAATGGCGTATTTGTTTCGTACTGGTGACACATGACGTGTTATAAACAATAATCAACAGTGTATTCTATGCCAAATAGATATGCTTCTAAAATGTTATATTATATATATATATATATATATATATATATATATAGCGCATTGAGATCATTTTATAGATGAAAACAACGAACCGTCGAGCAGTAGAACGACCGCCTAGTGGAGACACGACTGCTCTCAGAAGACGCACCATACCTATAGCTACACAATACCTCACAAGTAAACTTTCCAAGTCCAATAGGCAGCGAGTTACTTTACGCCTACTTCCAACCCCATACACATGACACGTGATTTTTTTTTATTTTTTTTTAGGACTAACTGGGAAATGCGGTACGCACACACAGACACCACCGCAGGAAACTCGTCTGCAAGTGTGGGCCGGTAGTGTGGGGCTCCAACCCACTAAAAACCAGTCATGTCCTAATCCCCCAATCGATCGGGAACTGCATAAGCATAACTTCAAACGATCGAAGGGGGAGAGTAGTTTAAGCATTTAGCTATCCCGGGATGCCCCGCGGGATGATGTCGTACAGTAACGGTTTTTCTTCTCCTTGGCGCGCATGATGTTTTCCATAATGCTTGCAATGCTAGTCCAGTCGTCGCGTGACTTAATCATAAGCTGTATGATCGTTCCAAGGGTGCCGTCTTCAGCCCTAGGTAGACCCGCACGCTGAGCGGCCCATTCCGGGCACCACAAAATTGTATGTTCAGGCGTATCCTCTGGTTCGCTTTGGCAGTACTTGCAGAAAGGAGATGTGGTTTTCCCAATTCTGAACAAGTATGACTGGAAATCACCGTGTCCTGTAACGACTTGAGTGATGTAGAACGTCAACTCGCCACCTGGCCGGTACATCCAGGCCCTGATATCCGGGATCAGAGTCCTTACCCGGTACCCGGGCGCTCCGTCCTGAATGGAATCCCATTCGACCTGCCAAATGTCAAGTGTGGTATTCCTTTTCTCCGCCTTTTCCTTTTTCGGGTCTTCCCATAAGTGGCGTCGTTAATTTGCTTTTAGGTCCCAGGGGACTGTGCTAGCCAGAACAAGAATGGCCGCTGTGCTGACTGTCCTATAGGCCATCGTGATACGCAAAGCAGCCACTCTTTGGGCTTTGCGCAGCGTTGCCCTATTGTTGGCTGTAGACAGTGTGGTTGACGGCCACACCGGAGCTGCAAATAAAACTATGGACTCAGCTACCGACATAATAAGGCGTCTTCTTGACTCCCGTGGGCCATAGTTGTTTGGCATCAGCCGGGCTATCTTGTGTGAGACCTTAGTAGCCTTTTCTGCTGCAAGACGTATGTGAGGTGTGCCCCGTAGTCCCCTGTCTAGGTGCATTCCAAGATAGCGGGCGGTGTTGACAATCTTGATCTCCTGGTCGTCTAGGATTAGTTTCAAGGAGGTGCACTTCCTTGGCCCGATTAGGAGGATGCCCTCGATTTTATTCGGCGCCAGTGTCAGGCCAACCCCCTTCATCCAGCCAGCGATCTCAGCCAGGGCGTCATTGGCTCCCAGTTCTAGTTGCTGGGGTGAGCGGGCCTGGACCACAACTGCGAGGTCGTCCGCATATGCCAGCAGTTCAGTGTCCTCTGGAAGGTCGTCTAAACGTAAGACGTCATCGTACGCCAGGTTCCATAGAAGGGGTCCTAGGATCGAGCCCTGGGGAACCCCGGCCGTCATGTCGAACTCGAAACCCTCACTGACTATGCGCCTCTCGCTCAGGTAGGACGAAATTGCTCGGCGCAGGTAGGGCGGGACTCCCTTCTTGAGTAGTGTGTCCAAGATTACCTTCCAGGGCAGGCTGTTGAATGCGTTTTTAACGTCCAGCAAAACAACCAGTAGCAAGCCTCTAGTACGAGGCGGGGACTGGCGCAGGGCTTCCGCCTTAGTAACCACCTGCTCTATCGCTGATAGGACTGATCGGCCCTTCCGGAATCCGTATTGTGTTGGCGAGAGGAGGCCGTGCTCTTCTGCAAAGCACCGCACGCGGGACTCTAATACTGATTCTATGCCTTTGGCTAGCGTGCTGACCAGGCAGATTGGCCTATAGGAGTCAATCCCTTTCGGGATGAGTACCAGATCCGCTTTCTTCCAGGCCATGGGGAAGGAGCCGCTGCGGAGTATTTGGGTGGCTACAGTGGCCACTACGTCAGGAAATTCTTTAAAGAGTACTTTCGTGGCCGAGACTGGAATGCCATCTGGGCCTGGTGCCTTACCGGCCTTCAATCTTTCCCCCGCAGCGCGTACCTCTGCCGGGGTCACCTCTGGGACGTAATCCTCGGCCGTTACTACTTCATACAATAACCGGTCGAATGGAGGATGTTGAGGGAAAAGCTTGTTAATTACTCGGACACGTTCATCAGGGGAAAGGTTTGCCTTTTTTCTGATTCCTGGTACGCCACGTATCAGCTTGTAGGGCCGGCCCCATGGGTCCTCCTCTAGCTCTGATAAGAACTCTCTCCAGAAGCGATATTGCTCTCCATTATAGCTTTGCGTAGGCAAGCCCTGAGGCGCTTAAAATCACAATAAAGGTGTACGACACAAGCCTCATCTATGTTGCTGCGCCTTGCCCTGGTTGCTTTTCTTCTGGCCCAGATGCAGCGTCTACGGGCCAACGTAATTTCCTCGTTCCACCAGTATTTTGGTAAGACTAACCGGTAGCGCATAGAGTGTCCGCGGTCTTTGAACGGCTCGGTACAGACCTCTTGCAGAATTTTTTGCAAGTCCTGGGCGCACTGGGGTTTCCCTCTTGAGTCTAAAATCTTTGTCAGCTTGGCCCGGAGCGTTTTGTTATCTTGCGGCTTCCACTTCGGTGTCCTTGTTAAAAACTGAGAGGGTGTTAAAGTGGTTGTTTTACTGACGTCATATTCTATACAGTAGTGGTCGCTAAGATTTTCTTCGTCAAGCAGTACGGTCCAGTTTAAAATTTTAAAAGCATGCTCGCGTTTGCAGATTGTCAGGTCTATGTGCGATTCCATTCCCCGGCGGTGGAAGGTAGGATTCGAGCCCTTGTTCAGGACCACCATGTCCCCCGCCGCTAGCCATTCTAGCAGCACTGTACCTCTTCTGTTAGTGTTGGTGGACCCCCAAGTGGTTGAAGCAGCATGACACGTGATCTAAGGATCCTGCCGTCACCTTCAGTGGACGACAGATCAGAGAAAGGCATGCGGTGGAGAGCCAAGCAGAAGGCATACTTCACTGTGCATGATGTGCCATACGATGACTTCCCGACAAGCCACAAAGCGCCTCGATCGGACAGCACCTTCAACAGCTGCCGTGGAACCGGAAAACTGCTTGCAGCGAAGAGACAGTGCATCTTGTCGTTTTTTCCAGACAGCAGAGAAGCACTCACTAAACCTAGTTCCTGGCAAAGCATCTCCTGGAAGAGCTCTACGCGTATTAATTGATAGCGACCTTTCCAGTCGGCCGTTTGACTTAGTTTAGTTTGAGAACAAGAAAACACTCTCAGAGGAGCTACATGGTTTCGGGGCTTAGAGATCGACACGAACGGAGGGTGCAGATCTTCTCACCGACATTGGACATTGCGTTCGCACGGTAATGTTCATGGCGGTTTCTAAAACGCATCAAACATATTCTGCAAGCCAATCATTAGACGACGGGATAGCAGAGCCCATATGTTTAGAACAGACAACTGGCTTCACGCAAGGCGACAGTATCACCCTGCTGTTGTTTGCGCTGCTTATCGCAGAGCTACCGACTAGACATACAAAACCGACATCCGGTCATAGGGCTCATCGTGTACGTGGACGATCTAGTGCTGAATAGCGGCAGTAGGTTTCACCTCCAGCAGGCGCCAGTTACACTGGCAGATAATGTGAGGGCCGTGAGGTCAATAAAGAAAAGCCGAAATCGATAAATTTGGACACACAGGCCGGCTAGCCGAGAGAGAGAGAGACCCGCACAAAGTGTACAGGCAGGAGCTACATATAGTTCGTATTTGTATACTTGAGCTTTACACTGACCCACTCAGTCAAGATCTTTGCTGCGCACATTGAAGAAATGCACGGAAAGCAATAGCTGCGCCAATGACACTTTAGAACTTGCAGATGTTTCCACTCAAGACATTTTCGATCTGAAAATAGCACCACAGGAGCAATAAACTCAAAATGGAAGCGAGTAGGCAGGAAGAATAGATCTAGAGCGGTATGTTTTGCTGTCTACGAATTTTGTTCAGTCCACGACAGAGCTTGGGTTTTTGTCAGCTGTGCCCTGCACTGAGGTTGAGCCTGGCGGTCAGCCACGTCTTCCACCGCAGCTTTAAGTGTGTGCATTATGTGAAGCATGATGCCATATATATTCCTATATCAAATTATACTCTATATATATATATATATATAATTACAAGTTACATAATTACAGCACGTAACACGTACTGATAACAATTAAGTCGCTGTATATATATACATAGATATATATATATATATATATATATATATATATATATCGAGATGAATGTGGACTTACACAAACAACAACGATACCTGTTCTAACCATCCATACATATTTATCACACCACGTCTGTATCTCTCTTTCTCTCTCTCTCCTTTGAATGTGTGAAGCATATATGAAGCATATGTGAAGCATGATACCATACGTATTTCCATGTCGACTTGTGCGCTACACTTACTTCATACCGCGCGTATTTTGCATTCATTATAATAAGATGCATGTGCGGCACTCCAGATATATATATATATATATATATATATATATATATATATATATATATATATAAACGCACCTATATAGCTATATGCGTGTGCACTTACATGAACAACAACAACATCTCTCCTCGGCTGTTATGGCAATTCTGTCCTAATGTATATGCGTTTGTGCGAATATATCTAACACGCACTTTAGTATTTCTGTATCTTTCTCTCTTCGAATGCTCTTCATATTTACAAGGTTCCAGCAGATATATGGACCGCCGCGGAGTCGGCGCGACGAAATGCACCGGAAAGAGATCACGATTATCGATCGACTGAACCGCGCGCGATGTGAACGGGCCACCTAAGCGAAAGCCGTCTTCCGGCGCTACTCAACATGACGTCTTCTGTATGCAATGACACAAGATGTTCGCTTAGTTCGTCCGACAAGCTACGCTCTACAAAAGCAAAGCTGTAGCTTCCCGACACAGCCGTCATAACTGTGGTCAGTCGTGCGCTTTAAAGTCGTTTAAGTTTGTCTATGTTGACCGGCACAAATACTTGCACTAGCGACTAGCGCGGGACTCGCAAACCTAGCAAACCCGTGTCCCGTTCAAAACTCCAACCCACCGGCTCAGAATTGCATGTAATTTATTTGACATTTGATTTTAATGCCTGTGCCATAGTGTATGTTTTGGTTTGGTTGCTTAAAACTAGGGCATGGCGCGAACCTTATTTGCGTTGACTACTTGGTGGGCCGTCTCAGGTCCAGTACTAGACCTAGAGTAGAGGCTTTTAACCACATGCTTCTCCTAAGAGTTGAACGATTCGCTCGTCTGCTCGAAAACTGGCAGCCGATGAAGCTACCACCAGGCTGCAATGACTGCATTCACCATATGATTTTAGCCGCCGCTTGCTATAGTGGCAAAGTACCGACATGTTAGTACTTTTCAAAACTTTACAGTACAAAGCTGGAGAGAAATACATCTTGAGTGAAAATTCTAAGGCACGCATACATGTAATCCCAGTCAAGTGACAAAAAAAATTACATGTCTAGTGTATCCCACATCAGCACTACGTTAACACGCAGTTCAACTATTTCTCGTAGATATTTTGTTAACTTTCAATTTCGGCGGTTCCGTAGAGTGAACAGAAAAGTGACTTCTAAACCCTCCAAAAATCGTCGACCGTAACCACAGCAATCCATTTATTAAACGCTCCTGACGCATGGTTTACATGTATGAGAAGTGCAGTTACGTGCGTTCGTGTCAATTACTAAAGCGAGAGTACGGGTCGAGGTCGTCGTAAGCTTCAAGGACGTGGTATGCAAGACAAGTTCTTTCGGCAATCATAATTTTTGTGTTTGTAATGAAGTTGTAAGCTCCACATGTTGTTTTTGTGACCTCGACCTACATCGACGGCGACCCTCCTCACACCGCCAAACGTAACCACATCTAACCACCGTTCTTATCTGCCCCTCGGCGACGTCTGTCGAGCGTCAAGGCGTTATTACGCCACCATTCTGATAAAAAGATGTTATGGAAATCACTTCGTTGCTTGCTATCTCATCGCTCTTTTGCCATCCGGCTTTCTTTATGTTTCCGAGATTAAGCGAATTATTATGCTACTTGCAAGTGAGATATGCTTGCGGCTGCTATAAAGACTATAACGGCTATAAAGACAAAAAACGTAGAAAATAAGCGATGATTTTAAAGCACTACTTGTCCACGATGTGTGCTGCACTCCTACTAAACCTAAATCTACTACAAATTTGTTAGATCCTATCGAACCAACAACGATCGAATCGATCGATCGATCACCCCGCGAGGGAACTAAACCACATACCCCCTCCCTCCACCCTGTGGGTGTGTGTGACATGGACGCACGTGGGTGACTCCCCTGAGAGCACTCCTTAGGTAAATACTTTAGAGGGCCGGCCAAGGTACGTTTCCGGAATATTGCTTCTAACTAGAAGCTACCCAGCCCACGCCGCCACCAATTACCCATCACAACTACAGCTACAACCACAAGAACAACAATAGTGACTGCAATAGAACAGGAACAACAATAACGACGACGACAACGACAACGCTAACTACTACTAAGTCTATTGGATCGCACCGTTTTCCTTGTTTGATAGGCGTACGCCTGGGAACGCGACAGCAAGCGTGTATCCCAACACTTTAACGAGGCTTGTAAACCATTCGTTGACGACACCGCCCGCTCTTCCATGCTCGGTTACGCTTCTATGCAACAACAGCAGGCTGTACATAGTCAGAGAAAGAGAATGAAAGTACATGCGTACTTAGTTTGAAAGATTCCCGCTCTTACTTTTGAACTTCTGGTCACAGCGTCTATGTTGGCATTGCTATATGGTCATTGTAATGGTAACATCATCATTACAAGTTATTCTACTACGACCACTACAATGACTCCTGTTAGTTAACCTGCTTATATTTCTCTATCTCCTGTGTCTTACAACGTTTCATGTTGTTGTTGTTGTTTCTCCCCCTGCTGTTGTACTTGTTTTGATTGTCAAGTCTTCCCTTCTGTTGTGTTTCGTATCCCGGCATAACTGAGTTTTGGTGCCGTTTTATTTGGGATATGCTTGCCTTTCTTTCCTAGCAAGCGAGTTGGATGTCTGCCTACCTCTGTTCCCTCGCCCCCTCCCGTAGCTCTTATATAGTCTGGCTTTTTACGCATGATTATTGTGCATTGTGGCTTTTGTTTCACGTCCCCGCATGCTCCCTTTTTATATCTTTAGTCACTCTCCTCCCTCGCTTGCTATCTCCTTCCCTTTAATTCTCTATTCTCTTTCTTTCGCCCATTCGTCTTTGCTCGTTGGCGAACGCGCCGCACAATGACGATTCATATCACACAGTGGTTGTCATTGTCGTGTTCGCTGTTGCTCGCTGCTGTTGTTGTTGTTGTTGTTGGTGTTGTGGGTGTTGTTGGTGTTGTTGTTGTTGTTGTTGTTGTTGTTGCTGTTGTTATTGCTGTTGCTGTTGTTGTTGTTGTTGTTGCTGTTGTTGTTGCTGCTGCTGTTATTGTTGTTGCTGCTGTTGTCATCATCATCGCCTTATAGCAATAACAGCAATCCACTCCGTTTGTGCAGGAACTGACCACGCTAATGATTTACTCTCGCCCCAGTCGAGCTGACCTACCCAACCTTTAGCTATCTATTTAGCTTAGATTAGGCGGCCAGTTATAGACGACCCATTGTAACGCGCCCATTACCCATGATATGCATGCACCTTTATTTTTCCACCCAGTCATTTATCTCTCGGTCAGTGCGACTCTCTGTCTTTTTGCTGTTGGTCTGTCTGCCAATGTCATCTAAAACAAAGGGGCGGTGGCGGCGGCTCACGAAAACAGGTTTCATTATGTGTGGCGCACACGATACGCGAAAAAACGAACGCGGGCCTAGACCTGTAACTACATAGTCAGGCTCGATTGTTGGTTAGCTGGTTAGTTCGCCGTACTAGGTTTGGCTCGTACCAGGATGAAAGAAGGTGACCTCTGTCATTTTTTTTCGTATAGTCGCAGATCATCTGATTCCAATGTTATTGCTTTGCTACAGAAGCGCGCCTAAAGCGCACAAGGTGCACCGTGTTCTTGGGCGCTAAATATTTATGTATATATATATATATATATATATGTGCACACGTTCTCTGGAAACAATTGTCGCTCCATCTGCATTCTTAATAAATCATCACATTCATTATATGTATATATATATATATATATATATATATATATATATATATATATATATATATATATATATATATAGTTGTTCAACAAGTTCTTAAAATGAAAACCAATAATTTTCCAAATCTTGTTTTTATTTTTTTCTTATTCCATATACTCCCCGAGAAGCTCAATACACTTTTTCCACTGAGATTTCAGAGCATTTATACCTCTTGAGTAGAATTCCGCGTCTTTAGACTGAAAATAGGCATTGACAGCAGCCTTAACCTCTTCATTGCTGGAAAAACGCTTTCCACCGAGACTATTTTTCAAATGTCCGACGAGGAAATAATCAGAGGGGGCCAGGTCTGGATAATAGGAAGGTTGTTCAACACTGTGTGCAGGAACATTGTCCTGGTGAAACAGGACAACCTTCTTCTGCAAAGCGGGCCGTTTCGCGATGAGTTCTTGCTTCAGGCAGTCTAACAGTCTTGCATAATATTCTACCGTGATCGTTTCACCGCTCTCAAGGTAGTCGACCAGAATTATTCCACGTTGGTCCCAAAAAACCGTAGCCATTATCTTTCCGGCCGATGCCGTTGTCCGCACCCTCTTCGGAGGTCCTTCACCAGGTGCACACCATTGGCGAGATGCTTCTTGGGTCTCGGGAGTGTAGTGATGGACCCAGCTTTCATCGACGGTCACGAATCTGCGCCAAAAATCCAACAGATTTTTCGACATCTTGGCCAAATTTCGCTGTGAAGCGGAAACACGCGCGTCTTTTTGGCCTTGGTTGAGCAACTGCGGCACCCATTTTGCTCTGAGCTTTTTCATCTTCAAGTTCTCGTGCAGGATGAAATGCACACTCCTTAAACTGATCCCCAAGACCTCCGCTATCTTCCTAATGTTCACTCGCTTATCTGCGGCAACGATTTTCCGCGCTTTTTCCACGTTTTCCTCATCAGTCGTTTTTGGGCGTCCTGAACGTAGTTCATCCTCGGTGCTCCTGCGACATCTTTTTAACTCATTAGGCCAGTTGGAAACAGTGGCAAAACATGGCGCAGAGTCACCGTACACCTCGTCTAACTCAGTTTTTACTTGGGTCGCATTCCAACCTTTGAAATAAAAATGCTTGATAACCACTCGAAACTATTTTTTCTCCATTTTTCAAAATCACGCCGATACGTTGCACGGGAAAAGCGATCAAACGAAATCGCAACTGCCAATCACCATAATATTTTGACTGCTAGCAGTCGAACAGTTGCTGTTTCCAATAGCGATGAAAGAGCGCCAAAATTCGAATTCTGAAAAGCTCATTTTAAGAACCTGTTGAACTACTTGTATATTGTGATAATTTATTAATCAATTACAATACGTTTGCACACTCGGCATTGCTCGCCTTAATAATGGTGGTAAAAGGGTGTCATGTGAAGTTAGGATTCAGCCGTCCGTGTCCTTGCTTGTTGGCAGCCCCCGCTCTCATGGACCCGGTGCGAGCGGCATATCCTCAAGGTACCTTGCAGTGTTAAGACGGTAAGATCAATAAGATTCCTCTTCGTGACGCCGAGCCCCAAGAGCGTACTCGCAGATTCGGAGTCCCATACACCACTCATAGAGATATTGATGGACCGAATCTGCGAGGTTTTTGTAGGTCGGGGAGCGCCGTCAGGAATACGACGTCATATTTGGTAATTTTGTCCTGCCGCGCTCTTGCCAGGTCCCTGTTCGGGCCGCAAACCTCGGCATCTAAAACCCAGACCTTGGTAGGTGTTGTTATTACGAGATCGGGCTTTAGACCCGGCGCGCCCGGTCGACGGAATACTCGCTCACGAGCCACCTCATGACCCCTCTCGCGGAGAAGACGCGCCACGCGATCACAGACGTTGTCATGTCTCTTTATAGTTTGCTTGTGTGTGTATCGCACATCTGAGCGACATGAGCCAACGGCTCAGACGCACCCGTGCCTACAACGTTTGTTGTTGTGTAGTTTACCCTTTATTATATTATATATAATAACGGGTAAGTCACACATGTGCATATATATAGGAAGTTACCTGTATAGATTGTGATATGCCTGTATATCCCGTTCCAAAAAAATCTTTAATTAACATGTTCGTATCCTTTACAAGGCAATGCGCCCATTATTGGCATATAACTTTTTAATAGACTAACTGGAAAATGCGGTTTGCACGCACTTATTGTGGGGCCAACCCACTAAATTCATTAATGTCCCATCCCTACACTCAACTGGAAACTGTTTAAAAATTACTTCAATTGAGAAGGGTGAATAGTAGCGTCCCTATCTTAGTGTCTGCCCTGGAGTGCCTCAGTCATCATGTGAGTCCATAACAAGATGTATCCGCTTTTCTAAGCTGCCGTCACTTGCTGTCGTTAAGTCCGTGCGTAATGTAGCCCACGCCGGGCACAGCAGTATTGTGTATTTGGGCGTGTCCTCCGTTGTTTATTCGCAGTGCTTACAGAATGGTGTTTCTATCTGCATTACCAATCCAAAAGGGATAACTCTCAAAGTTCCATGTCCTGTGAGCACCTGGGTCTCGTAGTGTGTCAACTCGCCGCCGAGTCGGGTAATCTACGCCTTAATGTCTGGAATTAGAGCCTTTATTCGGGCCCCAGGTGCCCCGTCCGGTATAGCGCCTCATTCATTCTGCCAAGAGACCAAAATTGTATCCTGTTCTTCTTCATTTTTGCTTGTTAGTTTCCCCCACAAGTGCTGACGTTCGTCGGCTTTCAGGTCTAAAGAGTTCGTGCCACCCAGTGCAAGAACAGCTGCAGTGTTGACCGTTTTGTAGGCCATCATGATTCGTAAAGCGGCGATGCGTTGGGTCTTCCCATCAGCGTCTTGTTATGGGTCGAAGTCAGTGCGGTTCGGCAACGACATGAGAAGGCGTCGCTTTGATTCTCGCGGTCCGAATGTATTTGGAATCAACGGAGCAATATGTCGTATGAAGCACTGGTGGCTTTTTCTGCAGTTAAGCGGAGGTGGGATGTACTTTGTAAGCCTCTGTGCAGGTACAATACCAGATAGTCACTCAGAAGTAAGATCGCACTGCCTGGCAATCTTAATTGGCATCATGAATGCTTTTAACTCCATCGCATGAAACACTTTAGCACGCCTTTATATCACATTCTATCCTAGAAATGCTTAGCATCTTAGCTGTGGCAGCGTACCGCTGCCTACAAAGGCAAGTCATATCTTGTCACCGCAAGGGTCGCCCAGGGTTCCATTCCGCGCCCCTTTATCGCTATCTGACTCGCTTTGCATGCGCTTCGTCTAGCCCTTCACAAAACTGTGACAAATAGTTTGCTTCTCTCTAGGAGTACACCTAAGCTTGACAATGCTTAGGTGTACTCCTAGAGACCGACTAGACAAGCACTTCACATCCTTTCAATTCTATAATTCGCACACAATACAAATAATACATGCACTCTTATAAGACACTCAAAGCTGGAGCATCATTGAGGAAATTTGCCGCGATCATTATCAAACGGATCTGGTACAGCTTGCAATGTGCGCCCTGCCCACGCCAAAAGAAAAAATAGAGGTTGATGTTGTATACAGTACCAAGTTTTCACCTCGTCCTGAAACCTTCAGGTGAGAGAGTTTGTGGATATTACACCAACAACATCGGCAGCGAGTCCCAAGCTGTCCGTACGCGGCTATGCAGTTTTCCCTCTCACCAAATGTATATATATATATATATATATATATATATGTATTGTTTTGTTATTGACTTATTTTCCTTCGTCTTATATCTTCCTGCCAATAAAGAAACTATCAGGCACTAATTGCAAACGAATTCTTAGTCAAATCACGACTGAACTAGCACCGATCTTTGCAAGAGGGCGCATGGGTTGGTTGGCTGTCACTCATTGGTATTCGCACAACATTTGTTGGTTGGCCGACATGCATATATATATATATATATATATATGAACATGTATTTATATATATATATATATATATACATGAGTACGCCTACTTAGCTCATAGACTGTCGTCTACCTAGCGCGTCGACGGTGATACGCGCCCGAGAGTCTCGTATGGAAGGTGACCGTCGCCAAGGGATCGTTTCATTCATTTCCACCTCTGGGCGCGACGATGCGCTGGCATCCGATGCGGATCAGACTTCAAAGACGGGCCACCACCACGATGGCGATGACTCAGTAACTCACTCACACAGTGAGCCAGTCAGCCGTTTACTCGTTCTTTGGCGATCTTTGACGAATTAGCATAAAATTACCTGAGTATCGTTGGCTGAGCGTTGGCTGATCGTGTCGTGGCTGTCTCTCTGCCCGTCTGTCCGTCCATATGTCGGTCGTTTTGCGTAAAGTGACGAATTGCACGGAGACATGCATATATATGCGTGCATACATACAGACATGCATACATATGTGCGTGCACATAAGCACAGTTCTACCCACTGCTCTTACGAAGTGGGTCGACGCATCGGCACTCTGATTGTTGTGTGCGCTGCGCGGTTGAAGGCTGAGTATGGTACAACCGGCTAAACGATGTATTCGTTCAATCGTACAAAGCGCACCCAGGCCAATGGGTGAATGATTATGATGACGCAATTCATTCTGCAGTCAGCTTAATTCGCTATATATATATATATATATATATATATATATATATATATATATATATACTTTAGAGTAGAACCGTGACCTAAAGTTCAGTGTGGAATTATGTAATTTATTGAAGGGCCTTCTTCACCTTGCTAAAAAACGTCAAACTCGCCTACGCCTGTCTGTGCAAAGTTAGTATCAGGCTTTGATCGCACAAAGCACCATGCTACACGGTGACATTGCTTGTATTCACCAAAAGTTTAAAGTATATATATATATATATATATATATATATATATATATATATATATATATATATACTTAAGATTATTTTAATATATATGTACATGTTGTTTTCCTAAAATATGCTTCGTCATGTATCAGAGTGAGGCTTCGAACCCCATTTGGCTGATAGAACCATCGGTGTTCTCCCAATACTGGCGCTCAATGTGCATGTAAATCGAAACGGCGTTGCACAAACCCCGTTACTCCTGCTGAAGTTGCCTTGCAGGCTACAAGTGTAAAGCCTAGCTCTGGACTCTGTATAGAGCGGGCATTCCACCTCAACTGAGCGCGCATTTTCCCGAATGTTGTCTTCGTCGAAGCAAGGAAGCGCCTTATGCCTTGGTGCGGCGTGCAATCCGCTTAGAAAGCCAGCGATGGCGACAGGCGCTGTGGTGATATTTCGCGAGACTTTAATATCAGACAGAAGCAGAAGCCCAAAGTGCTACGATACCTCTGTTCGGTACGGCATACGTTCGGTACAACATCGCTTGTTTCATACGTGAGCAATAACAACAACAACAACAACAACAACAACAACAACAACAACAACAACAACAACAACAACAACAACAACAACAACAACAACAACGACGACGACGACGACGACAACAACTACAGCTACTACAACATCTACTACTACTACCACTACTGCTACAATTACTAAGATTAGAGCGTGGCAGACGATCGTTTTATGTGTGCACGCCCGTTTGAGCCAACCGGCACGGCATGAAGACGGCCGCCTGTGTCTGTGTCTTTGGCCTTTCGAAATTGGTTCAAGAATTAACGAACACAAAGCCATATTTATCCATAACGACAGAACACAAGACAAAAACAAACTGCCCAATTCTACGAAGCACCAGTCACGGGATAACGAGTCGGGGGTGCGGGATGGGGGACAGGCGGGGAATGGGGGGCGGGGGGGTAGTAAGACCCGGTCAAACGGATGACTTCAGTTAGCAGCAATTACTTTGGTGATGCCAAGGTAAGTTAGCTGCTTGTTTTAGGCTGGTATTTCTCGTTCTATATATATATATATATATATATATATATGTGTATATATATGTATATATATATATATATATATATATATATATATATATATATATATATATATATAAAAGAAAAAACATCAGGTATATATAGTTATATTCTATATATATATACCTGATGTTCTTTCTTTTTGTCCTTTTTATGTCTGTCTGGTAGTGTTTAACCTCTCCTCCAACTCGACGATTTTCCGACGCTCAGTCGAGACAGTCAACTAACTGGTGCCACTGCCACTAACCAACTGCGCCCTCCGCGCCCCCCGTAAAACCGTTCACATTTCTCCATTCGCCACTGTTCCTCGCCGTACAACGCTGCCCTGAGAGCTCGCGCTCTCGCTCGCACGTTATGGGAGCTGACATGCGGGGCTGGTTACGGGTTGTTGAGACGGCCGACGACTTACGGCCGCGGTGCGTCTAATCTCGTGAGCAATGTCAACCCAACGAAACGGCGACGACGACGGCAAGGACGACGAAGAGAACATTGCGTGATCGGGCCGGTCACACTTCTCGTTGGCCGGCTCAAGCACTCGTTCGGATCGCCGAAATAAGCCCTTGCTCGACGTCCAGCACGGTTCGGCGTCAGCAATCGACGTCGTCTAGCTGAAATGATGACGACACGAACGACTACCGCCAGACGTCGCCACTGTCTATGCCGCTGTCTATAGGCTCGTTCACACACACACACACACAGACTCTCTCTGTGCTCTTATTTTGGGGTCGTGAACTTTGAAGTAAGTAGCGGCACCTCTCCGGGCTTGGTGAGGACCCGCCTGTACCGCACGCACATAGGAAGACGGCTGCGAAACGAAGCGGCACGTTTGTGCCTGCAGTCTGTGTGTGCATAGATCGGTGCTTCATGTTATATGAAACGTACTTGTTCCATTCGTGTTCTTGGTATGGACGTAGTTAGTGTTGTTAATGCCGTTGTTGTTGTTACATTGCTGGTCGTTTTAGTGTTGTTGTATGGTTGGTTATGATTGTTGTTGTTGTTGTTAATACTGTTGTTGTTGTTAATACTGTTGTTGTTGTCGTGGTAGTTGCTGTTCATGATACTCTTCTTCTCCGTTCTCGTTTCGCCTTCTATACTTTGTTTCTATTTCGTTAACGAGCCAGTATCGTCTCATTTGTGCGATGCCAGATGTCACAAATGCTTCGTTTCAGACTCTCTTGTTCTGCCTAAGCTGAAGCAGGTAAACTCTTCAGGACATTTCGATTGGATACGACGAAACGAAAAACAATGACCATGATGATAGTGATGACGACGACAACAATATCAGCTTGCTCCGACCGTGCAGTTTCCGTAATGGTTGTTTTTGACCATAGTGGAGGGTGACTCCGCCAGCGCTGCCTCCTCTCATAGCAGCGTATTGTTGTTTTTCGCGCTTTTTTCGTCATCAAGTTGTTACGTTTAACAAGCTTTTCCTCTCTCCGCTTTCTCGTTTGCTGGCATGACGCGATTCGCGAAACAATAAACGTTTTGAGAGTGCTCTTTGGAGTGCATTATGCGCCAATAGCTGGCAGGACGGCCCTTTCATAAAGAGGGAACACAGAGTTGATAGCATAAATGAGGAATCAGGAACCTGCCCTGATACATAACGGTAGTTGTCATCATCATCAGATTTTAGTCATACAGGTTGTCGATGAAGTGTCACTGCTGTGCCAACAGTAACAACAACAACAACAATTAGAACAACAACATGTCAGATAGCAAGTGAACAACAAAATTATATGTTGACATACGAATGCTGCTGGTCAAAGAAAGGCGACAAGGTGTACTCTCGGGCATTGCCAGGAAGCATTATCGAGCAAGATGGCTTAGTAGCAAAAGTCTTTGCCTTGCATTCGACGAGGCTTGGGTTCGAGACCCAGACCGGCCACCCTAAATTGATAATCATGGTTCCCAATTTAATAAGGTGAATGCCAGAGTGCAATAAAAAAATGACCATGATCTGAAAAAAATGGGGAGCACAGATGTCTCAATAAAAATTGATGATGCATTACCATTCAACCCCCATAAAAAAAGCGGTTAAAAAGTGTTATAACGGATTAAGTCCTAACACACTTAATCCGTTATAACAAACGAACGTTGGGAGTTGACACACCATCCTACTAACATAGCTTATTCAGCGTATTCTGTAATTTTAATTAAGCAGCATTATTAAGTAGCATTGTAGCGCACTCTGTAAATTTAGTATTATTTTCTGATGGAACTTACCAAACTAAGAGCCATGACACTTGTTAGTTGTTTTTAGTTAGAGTACCGGATTTCGGTATTCCAAATAATCGTGTAATCCTGTATTGGCAAACCGCAAGAGTACTTACTTTTCATTTTACGTTCGCTTGTTTCATCGGCGAAGAAGCGAGGCACGTTTCACGAGGCAACCGTTGTCGACAACGATTAGAGTGGAGTGTTCTCTAAGGCTTCGTTCGCATGTCGGCGCTTAGACGAACTCGAATCGGCCGGCTCGTAATGACAAGATAGCTTGGGCTCTCTAATTATACGTTATTTGGGATTGAAGTTCAAGATTTTTATCTCCTCCTAGCTACGACTGCCTCTCTCTCTCTCTCTCGACTGTTTTCTTTTCTCGTGTCGAAGCACCGATTTGTGGCACCGACGACGGGATAGTTCGTAGCCGACGAGCCTTTCTTGAGTTCGACACTGCACGCTGTAGGCAAATCTGCAACAACAGCAACAAACGCAACATCAACAACAACAGCAACAGCAAGCATCTGCTCTATATTACAAGGATAATGATAACCGCTAGCACCGCCGCTGCCGCTGCTGTTATCATCAGGCAACATGACGAAAGTCACGAGAGAAACTTCAATTCGGCCGCTGCACGTGAGGCCGTTCGTGCACAGCATGAGTGGCCCTCGTCGTCGGCTGTCGCGCACGCGAGATGTATCACTATGCGTCGAGCGGACTAGTATGAGTATGTGTATATACACACACATATATATTATATATATATATATATACATGTGTGTCAAGTAAAGAAATGTACATAATAAAAAAAATGACAAACGCGCATGCAAATGTTTTTTCGTAAGTATTAACTTAAAAAAAAAAAATATATATATATATATATATATATATATACATATATATATATCTATATATATATATATATATATATATTTGTGTTTGTGTAAGCGATACACGTCAACTTGCTTCGGTGATGAATTACTCCGATGTGTCCACCTGAGTGGACTAGTATGCATACAGTAAGCACGCACGTATCTGTGAGCGTGTGGCGATAGATGTGTCTACGAACGTGTTGAACTGTGTGTATGTCTGTCTGTCTGTCTGTCTATCTGTCTATGTGTGCGCGGAGTATGCTATGCATTCGTATCGGTCGGATGTGGCTGTCGGCGGTCGAGGTATAAGTTGAGGGCAGAGGGGGGGCGGATCTCGGAGGAAGCATGGGAGGGCTCGGGGGAGATCGGGGGAATTCGGGGGAGATCGGGGGAATTCGGGGGAGATTGGGGAACTCGGGGAGATTGGGTGAACTCGGGGGAGATTGGGTGAACTCGGGGGAGACCGGGGGGAATAATGGGCGGGGGAGGGTGGGAGCAAAGATAGGGTGCAAGAGTACGCGAGTGAGCCAGCGGACGAGCGCACATTTGATGCAGCCATCCATCAGCAGCGAAATCATCAGAGAGCACCAGAGAGATATGCTTGGATGCGCGGCGGTTAGGCAGACGCGAGCCAGCCAGCCAGGGCGGGCGAACGGAGCGGCGATGGAGGTCTGATTTCCCCTTCACTGTTCCTACCACCATTGCGCCTTGTGCGAGTCGAGTGGTGTCATCTGCTTTAGAAGCGCGACAATCAGTGTTTTTGACGGTGTGTATGGGTGTCCGTGTATGATGTCCGTATATATGCTTGTGTTTTTTTGTTGTGTGCGTGGGTGTGAGAGTGATACCTGTATGCACCTCTACGTAAGGTGCCATCATCAGTTTCACCATGATGATCACCATCAGCAGCACCAGCATCGTTATCACCATCAGCAGCCGCATCATCGTCATCATCATCTACTACATCATCATAACCACCATAATCAGGCTACCATCATGGCTAGACTAGCGGACTAGAGCTCCGGACCGGTGGGAGCCTCTGCATGAGCATATACAATGTATCATGTAGTGTCTTTGTCGGGGCATATAGGTGTAAACGTTTGTAGATGTTTAGATTATTGTCTATGCATAGATACATCTATGTCTGTATGTATCTTAGCATGCACCTCTGTGTGTGCGTGTATGTTTGTAAGTATGCATCTATGTGCATATGGATGCACACAGAGGGTACGCATCTCTGTGTGTGTGTGTGTATTTATGTAAGTTTGCATATTTGTATGTATGCATGTAAATAAGCATCACTGTTGTTTATCTGTCAATAAGGATGAAGGAGGGGAGGGTTCAAGGCCAGCAGAGATTATAATAATAGCAACAAAACCGCCCGTAGTAGTAGCAGTTGTAGGACAGTGTACTTGAGCACGCCAGTTCGTGAGAGTAGAACTAGAAGTAGATGTTGTACGAGTACTTGCTCCACTCGCCGCTGTGCGAGCGTAAGGTTGGTGACGACGCTGAGAGCAGGTCGTGAAGTTGGCAAACTTGGACCTAGGGGTCTCTGCAAATTTAGCCAAATGACTACGCTTACAAAACGTTATCATGGCCTCCTGATCGCTGATCGACAAAAACATTGTAGATGTCAAGCACTACAATGAGCTGCTAACCAACGCACTTGAATCCTGTATACGGAACGTTAGGCGAAAGCGATGGTGGACCTCAAAATGCAGCCAGACCAAGACCAAGTTTGCACGACTGCTCCAGCTGAAGCCGTTCTTACGGCTCCGCATTACCTCACAACTAAGGACGCCATGGTTGTCATCTTCCGGGGTGTCGCCGGTTCGATCCCTATTGTTGATCGAATTTTCTTTGACCGATGCTCATTGATAATAGATGATAAACCATACCGCTGAGAGTCAGTGGCCATGCTGCCACAAGGACTGTTGGGAAAACGCTAGATTTCCTAACATGTCCGGCCCTCGGTGCATTGAAGATATACCTCAGGTTAAGCTCCAAGCCCAAGTGAATAGTCTAGAATGAAAAACAACCTCCTCAAAAAAAATTTTAATTCTAGTACCTCACAACTAAGGTCGCCATGTCCGGTAGACTGCAAGCGACCCTACGCCCACTTCCTAGTCATTCCTCTTAGTAAAAATGACAAGATTCTAAAGACCATACAGACACTCACAGTGGCAGGTCAGAGGAAAACTCCTTCGCTAAAGCGTTTCACTGGACGCTCATCTTCAATAGATACCTTCATACTGCAAAACTGCTCGCATCGTAGATGCAGTAGTTCGCACTTCCGGAGACTCCGGCGTATCTCCAGTTCCTTTGGCAGTAAAGAGGTTGGCCTTGATCCAGAGTTGTCCAACCCAGAGGCAGTGCTAAACTCAGAGCCGAAGGGAGTAGGTAGGACGAACTGACATATTAGTGGTACGTGTTGCTGTCCTTGCATCTTGCCATACACTCTGTAGGACTAGGGGCTTTTATGCACGAGCCAAGCGGCACATGCATTCGTAAATATCGTGACAGGTCATGTGCAAGATATCATAGTAGTGAGTGCCACGCAGCTATTTTACCCGCTGGCAGCAGAATTTGCATGGTCGTCTTTAAATGTATATAACGTATTGCATATTTGTACTTACCCATCATGGAGTGAAAATAAACTATATATATATATATATATATATATATATGTATCGTTACCTTCTTTCTGGCTGTATCGTCATGACTATTTTACTTGTTATTGCCGAAGTCGTTGCTATTTGTCGCTATTGTTAGGGTTATCGTTGTCACCGTTCCTAATATGGTTACTGTTGTTCTGGCGGGCGTTGTTCTTGTTATCGTCGTCGTTGTTGTTGTTGTTATTGTTGTTGTTGCTGCTGCTACTATTGCTGTCAATGTTGCTGTTGTTGTTGCTGCTATTGCTGTTAATGTTGTTGTTGTTTCTCATCCAGTTTCTGTTCTTGCTGCTGTTGCCGCTGCTGTTGTTGTTGTTGTTTTTATCGTTGTTATTGCGGTGCGGTTTTGGCGGAGTTGTTGTTGTTGTTGTTGTTGTTGCTGCTGTCGTTGCCGGCGTTATCGTTGTTGTTGTTGTTGTTGTTTTGGGATTATTACGGCAAGCGGCATTGCAGCAGCACCGGTCACAGCGGCATCGCGATCACGACGTCGTCGTCATCGTCGTGTCTAGTATTTACCTACCCGCCTGCGTGCCTGACCGACGATCGTTAAAGTTGCCCGTAAAACAAAGACTGTTCTATGCGCTGCCTCTTCAAATACAGCCCGCCAAATGACGTAAACCGAGAGAAGGGAACCGACGTTAATGCTAATGCGCATAGATACGTATAAGAGATGCTCACTCATACAGGTGTGTATGTATGTGCATATATATACACACATATCTATAAATATATATATGTGTGTGTATATATATATATACACACAAATATATATATATATATATAAACACACATTCATTTGTATATAGATGCTCGCACATGAGACGCGTAAAGGCTGACGAGGCGACGGTCACCACCACCACTACCACCGCTCCACCGGCAGCATTCAACCGATAGACAAATAAACAAAGGCGTGAGTTTGCAAAAGACATCGATCAGCACTGTCGCACCACGCACGCACGCACGCAGCGTCCATCCTATCGATACTTGCGGTCGCAGCGCTGTGTTGCAGCGCTCATCAAAACTCACACGCCAAGTTAGGCATTCAGCCAGGCAAACAGGCAGTCGAACTGGAGAGAATCACGACGGACGACCGCACGGCAACCGCGGGAAACAACTGCGAGAGTGGCAAACAAAAAACCGAGAGAATTTGCCCAGCCGGCCCCATACAGACGCACACACCCATCTCCTAGCAAGCTACGAACTCACGCTAGGTATTACATATATATATATATATATATATATATATATGTATATATATACATATATACAGAGCGAGAGAGAGAGAGAGCGAGGGAAAACAGAGTAAGCAGGAAGTAGATCATAAATCGAACTAGACCTGTAAGATCATCATCATCGCCATCATCATTTGTATAGCCGCGAACGGCGTTTTCGAGTGATTTTCCCAACACTTAGCGCATCCATCACGTGTGTGGCCACAAACAAGGGACCGTACCAGTCTGCACGAGCAAAACTCGGAAAGTACTCGGGAACTATTACGATACCGAGTTTGCTCTCGACGACGCGATGCTCGATCTCGTCGATGTGGTGTTTTTGTCTACGTGTTGTCTAGGTCAGCCTCACCTTACTAACTTTTTCGCTGACTGAGCTGACTCACAGAGCCCCATAAACGTGAAGACGCAGCGGCGGAGATCGAACTCGTGCACCTACGTGCGTCCTCCGGTCGCAAAGTGCACGCGAATGCATTACAACACGCCACCACCGGGCTTGACCAACCTCACCCAATTTCCTTCAACACTTCAACTCAAGTACCCTCGGGGCACTGGGACTCTATGTCCATGTGTCCATCGAGATTTTAGCGCAGCGGTCGCATTTCTTCGAGATCGAGAGGCCAACTTGTTTCGCTGAAGATGCACGATATTTATTAGCTGTCGAAGCACAAATAAACACGCTCTTATTCCATTACATGGGTCACATGGTCAAAATGGTTTTCAGCATCTTAATTAAAATTATATGCCAAAATCTAAAAAAATAAACGATTTAGGTATTGTTGGCGCTGTTTAGAAGGCTTCAACACGACGTGCGGGCAAGCGGTGAAAAGACTGCCCTATTTACATAAACATGAGCCAAACGACAGAAACAAATTGACGCGTTTAGATGCCGGCGATGTGTTGTTCGTAGAAAAGAACGAGCAGCCAGAGGCGAAATACTATTTGACATCCTTTGCCGGTCCTATTTTGCGCCACGAAATGATCTCTATAAGTGTTTTTGCGCAAGTAACTACTCCTGTTGTATGCTGTCAAAAATGCCATATGACTTGACGCCTTGCGGCTAAATCTCGCACACTCTAGTGAAGACAAAATGTTAATTTTTTCGATTGTTGAGCCAACGTGGTCCAATAAAAAGCTCTTCTTATATTTGTGTTTCAATTATTTACGTTCAGAGCAATTTGATTGAGTGATTCGTTCGTGTATACAATGGTGCAAGCTTTCTAATGGGAGGTAGTACATAATTTGAATAGTCGCTTTCGGTTTCGGCTCTGTCAACGTCAAGCATCACAACGCACAAACGTTTTAGGCAAATCCTGTTTCACTGCCCTTCATCTAATGCCTGAGCGGCAATTTTGTGGGAATGCTAACTAATGACCCGTTTCACCTTGGTCTAATTCTGTCCACCACAGAATGTAATTTTCCAACTAGAATCTGTCTTGATTTACGACCAAAAACAGTTCTTTAAGAGTATCGCGCCGTGGAGTAACGAAGAGTAATGGAGTAACGAAGTTGCGCATGCATCCCTTGCTGGGGACCTGCACAGAGAAGTCAGTATCTACGGTTAGAAACAAACAAGGTTTCAAATCAACACTGAATTGACACGAAACGAAGTATTCTACGGCACAAACATCCGTAATGTTGAAACGTGTCTGACGCAAGTAAAATAGATTACTACACATGGCACGATATATATATATATATATATATATATATATATATATATATTTACCATTATAACATAAAAACCATTAACCTGCTGAATGCAAGAATTAAGTAGTACATCAAGGTTAGCTTGACTTACAGTTTCTTCCTTTTGTTGTGTCACCAGAGAAACCGCAAGGGAAACTGTGCACCTTTGTTTAGCAACTCGGTGCAATGCAATTCCTATGATAATGTGATCTTAGTTTTAGGACACTATAAGGCACTATAGAAACCTGCCGTACGCTAAGAATTACTTATTAATTAAAACATATAATACCCACATGTATAAAGAATGCGTTTATTCGCGTGTGAAGTATGTGCTGATCAGAGTCGTGTGTTTTGATGGACTGTTTGTAGACTGTGTCAAATGTGCCCATGATTGGGACGTGCAGATCTCGCATTTTGAAATTTTCATCATTCGTTCTTAGTCTAGCTTCAATTATACGTCCTTAAATTAAGTACAATCACTTTTCTTCAGCACGTATGCAATAAAGTTGTCTTTTAACGTAGCCCATGTGTGCCAGTATGCGAGAGAACTCATCATTTCTGCTGATTTCCCAAAGGTTACAGGCTTCAATTAGGTTGCTACTCCCCTCGCCAGTATCTCCAAACCTATTTACAACTATATGTTGGCCTACATCTACAAATCTCAAGAACTATTGCATCGGAAAGGTTAGTTGTACTGCTGGAGTCAAACTCATAATCATCACGACTCTCAGATTCATCGACCTTACGTCAGTAAATTCTCTTGCGTCCAGGAAATTGCAACTGCAATTTGCAGGTCTCGTTATTTTCACTTTAATTCTTGTTATTCAAAACCCTCCTTGCTTGATTAGTAGTTCCCGCAAAATAATGAACGTAGTGACAGTTGTATAAAATAAATACTAGCAACTACGTACTATCGTAAGCCTGGTTTCGTCAATTTACGAACAAAATGCTTACTGGCCCATTTCAGTGCATACAGTGTATGACTCTGCCGCTGAAAATAACACTAGAGGCAATAAGAACTAACGGCACTACTCCCACTGTTACGATCGCATTTCTACGCTTTTCGGATTAAATTTTCTGAAACAAAACCTTAGGGGCGGTTAACCTGGACTCACCCAGTTAGATATGCTAAAGCCAATGTAGGACGTCGTCGTCAATATAGATTTGTGGTGGGCGAAAGGTGCAAATTTCTCTCTCTATTGCTCATGCTTCCTTTTTCAGGCAGCCCTTGTTGCAGCACTACAGCGTCATTGAACGGCTGGCATAGCACTACCCATGAACTTCTGCAAAATGTGCTTAGAATATTGTAAACACATTTTTTTTAACATTTGTGTCAAATTAGTGTAACAATTGTGTATTTCTCGTAATCTTACCATTTGTGTTAGTAAAAGTAGACATATATGTATATATATTTGTTGTCTTTTTACCGCTGGACCGGCTGATCACACCTAAATAAGCTGATGACAGAATCGAAACTGTTGTGCAATATAAGACTAGATAAAAATAACGCTTAGCTATTTCAATGCAATCAGGGCCTGTTTTTAAGCGCTAACGCTCAGTTCTAGCTGCTGCTTGCGTAGACTGAACCCCACACATATTACTGTTCTACTCGGTTTGGGCTCGTTTTCTTCAGATCCATCATGATCTCTGTAAAAGATTTGACGCCGTCATCCCTGCACACAAGCACATAAAGGCAAACACACGCATATATATATATATATATATATATATATATATATAAGCGCTAACGAAGCACAGTCGCTCCCTTCAGCAATTCCTACATTGCAGTGGCAAAGCTGACTTCCCCTCATACCTTACGTACGATTCTGGAAAGACTGACGGCGTAAGGCACTGGTACGAACGCTGTGCCTTTTTTATACTGAACGAGAGCTACTCTCTCGGAACTAAAGACTGGGAAGTCTTCTAACATGCCGAGCCCTTGTAGAGGCGCTTCTCGAGGGGCATGAGTCCTGGTATAAAGTAAGAAGATTCAAAGAATTTCTTTCGAAAGGAAAAATAACCGCTGCACAAAGTCGAGCTCTATACGTCGAGCAGCCTTAAAGGCAAGTTCAAGTGGCGAGGTGAAGTAATCTCGAATGAAGACAGTACTGCGGCCACCACCGACAAGAGGCAACGGGACGTTTGAATTTTAGTGAATTTGTAAGTCCTACACTACTGTATTTTAAACAATGCCGTTTGTTGTGCAGTATGCATCTTACCAATTAATAAAAAAAAACATACATATAAATATATATATTTCTTACGCAGACCCATACAGATACGTAGGTAGATAGGCAACAAAAGATACGGCCAAAGCAAGTGTGCACATGCGGTGATCCGCTCTTCTGGGTGTTGCTAGGTTTTTAAACAGCTTGGACACTGATGCATTGACTGTGGGCTTCTGAGGCTACTCTCACTAGACTACCTGAGTCTCACCTGAGTCTCATCTGAGCCTAACCTGACGGGCGGCGTAATTTCCATCTTTCTCGTTGCATCTTGCTCGACCAGGCTGGGGTTCATAACGTTTTTTTTCTTGTCTTTATTTTTTTTGTATTCATCATGACAACCCACCTGCTAATTCATCTGACAGCCGCTGAGAGGAACCTCCTTGCTTGGTGATTTTATTATTATTATTATTAAGCGGCGTCCCCAATCGTCAGCAGGTCAATGTCCTGCAGTATCCAAGCTTTCTTAAACGGCCGCGGTTTGCTTTCATCATGCAACCTGCACAGGAATGTAACTGTGCTCAAGCTGTAGTTGAATAGCGTCCAAGCAGAGACAACAACGCCAAGAAACGGTATTGATATCCACAACAACAACAGCAATAAAAACAACGACCGGAACGACTAAGACGACGACAATAATAGCAACAACGCAACATCAACAGCAACAACAACAACAATAACATTAGTAACAACAACAACGCAGGCAACAATAACAACGTTACCGTTAACGACCGGCCTTGCGGAGAGCATCGCATCTGCTCGTAAAATATGCCGACACCGGCGGATTTACAAAACGCGTAGGGTCTCTGCATCGACGAATTCTTTTTGCGACTGTTTGATGGTACCGCATCGATGGCTCGATTGTCGTGTCGCTGTGGTCACGGTGGCCATCTTTAGTGGCATTAGGTTGTTTTAGTAGATAACGTCGCAATAGTGCGCCTATACACACATATATATATATATATATATATATATATATATATATATATATATATATATATATATATATGTATATATATGTATATATATATATATATATATAGAGAGAGAGAGAGAGAGATAGTATACTTTGTCCTCGTCATTTTTGCATAAATGCAATATTCTCCTGACGAAGCGTGTATCGTCGTCTGCGTTCGCTGTAGTCGAGCTAGTCGTTTATCTTGTGAAATATTTTATTAGCCGCGATTATACTGCCGCAACTATACTAAGAATAATTGAGCTTAGTCAACATAATTTGACTATTGGCAGCTGTGGCATCCAGATACCTTCGTTCTCTCCTAATCTCATTTCCAAACCAGGATACATTTGAACGGTTACACAACGTCAACTATTTGTTTAAGCTAAATATGGCTTGAGAAAACTCAGCAGCACCCACTAATGAACAACCGTAAGACTAACCGTATGTTGGACAGACCGTTTGCAGTTTCAGCGCTTGTCTTCACAAATGTGGCGACATTCATTATTGTGTTAAAAATATAATGCGACGACATTTAATATTTAATATTCTGCTATTGGTGTTGCTGAGGTAGCCATCTAGAATAATAATAATAATAATAATAGATCGATGTCTACTACGATTAAGGAGAGCTGCGGCTGAAGCCTTTCTAGCTGAACCGCTATGTGACTGTCATTGACATAAGAACCTTGGCCTTACATCGTGCTGAGCTTCTCTGGGCTTCCTTTAGCTAAGGAATGTGACGAATAAAATTTGAATAAAATTTAACCAAAGACGCAACAGGGCTATACGGTCCAACTGATCCAACTAGCTAGGCCGGAGCTCGAACCTGCAGTAGCTGCGCTATTGTTTTTAATCTCTATAAAACTTGCTTCAAAATACGTGCATTTTTTATACTAGCTGTCACTAAAAGGTGACAACACCAGAGCCCGAGTCGAGCCCACGACTCGGCCTGATACCAGTGTCGCCGGCTCCTACCCCATTTCAACAAATAAACGTTGCGCGTCGCTGTGCTGTGATCATGTTGGGCATTACAAACGTTTACAGCCAATAACACTGTTGAATAATAAAGAACACATACACACACTCGTTTTGCGAGACGAGATCAAAGATCGAATCCACGTCAAATCTCACGTGGGCATATTTCGTCCCGAGAAAATCTTTTTGCTGGCCTCCTTGATGATGAGCTCCTTCCTGACCGGACGCCGGGTTGCCGCAGCCGCCGGCAGAACCTAATTCAAAACATACACTTATTTCATAAACGTAACTCAGCTTTACGATTGCCCTCTTTAGGCGAAAGTTTCGCATTTTAATTGCAGCAACAAAATCAGACATCCTTCGCTCTCCGCCGAGTAGCAGCAACGTAAGTACGCCGTAAAGTGTTACTGCGGATTCTATACGTCTTGCTTTTCTTGGCATCTTCTCTTGGCAAGATGATTGTTATTGTTGTCCCTCCTATTGTTGCTACTGGCACTGTTCCTGCCTCTGGCGCCATCGTTGTTGCTCTCGTTCTTGCTTTAGTGGCTTCTGTGGCAAAATACAAATTAGTGCATCCACTGCCGTTGCTATGGCGGTTTCCGTAGCGACCGTTGTTATTATATGCTTTTATGATTGCGGCTGTCTATTCGAGTCAACCGTACTATCAGGGTTTTTAGTGCTATTTTCGATGTTGCTGCTTTAACTGCTTCTGTTGCTGTCATTGGGGGGTGGGTATCTGGCTTCTCCTTCCCCGTTGCTTTAGCGTCGAATGCCTTCTCTGTTTTTGCGATCTATTGCAGTTGACACTGTCTAATTATATTTGCTAGCTGCCGCTTTTATCGATACCACGCTACATCGGATGCTGCTCATGGATGGTTCGATCGGCCTCTGTGTTATCGTCGCATTTCTTTTATTGCCTAGTCATGTTGCTATTTTGTGTGTGTATGTTTGTGTCCATACATCATTGGATCCAAACATTTTTCCGGAAACACAATTTTTGCAATCATAAATTAGGTTGAGGTTACCTGAAACCTAGATGGCAGGTCCTGCCAACCTGGTTAGGCGGTGTTTGACCTCGCGGAGGAGGATCCGCAAATCGGCGCGCTGTTTTTGAAGTAACCATCCCGTTGTCTTTGACTACTCTTCTAAAACAAAGCTAAACATAACAGCAAACTACAGATGCTAACATGCATACGTTAACGTTGACTTATGATCACACCCTAGTCAAACGTGTTATATATATATACCTAAAATACCTACCTATACCTAAAAAATAGCGAATATTATTCGGAACTGCATCTAGCTTGGCGATAGCCCCTAGTTTGTTATAATTTTGCGTAATGTGATACTAGCTTGAAATTCGTTCGTTGCGGATATCTTCATGTACAGGGACGAAAGCATTTGATAGGGGTGTCATTTCTAGCGCACTTTGAATATGCACGGGAGAACCGACTGAGCGTGCCCAAACAGATTAAACGGTCAAATTAATACCAAACTAACTGTTTATGCTTTAGTCCAATCAAATGTTCACATTTGTGCGGTACGCCAAATATTAACCCACATCTTTCACGAAAGTTTAATTTCATAATGTTTTCTGAATAATGCATATGAAGAAAGTTTGCGAGCGCTATGACGCTAGCTAAATGTAGAGATTAACTGGTTGCGCGCAAACATACTAGTTGCTAAGCAGCCAACACTGAAAAAAACGGGCCCGACTATACCTAGAGCTCCTTCTTCCCATTGACAAAAATGTTTATGTAATGACCTTTTTTTGTCTGATTTTCAGAGTATTGTTTGGTATAATTAGGTTATCTTAGGTTGTGGCTAAAAGGTTCGGCCAATGGTTTGATAGATACGACAGTAGTAGTAAAGCCAGGACAGCCAACTTAAACAATAAGTAGCCCAAGCCAGAAACGTATCCTGTCCACCGCTGATGTCACAACGCAAACCTAATGACCATGGCTGGAAGCAATATTGATGATGACGATGGTGGTGGTGGCGGTGATCGAGAAGACGAGGCTATATCAATGCGACACCAGACGGTTAAGAACTGACCGGCAATTCAATATGGCCGTCGAAAGCTAACATCGAGTCGTAACGTCCGCCGGGCAAAAAACAGCCCGGACTAGCGCTGTATGTGATGCACCATTTGAAGTGGCCATAAGGCCGCCTCTCCCTGCGGCGGACGAGGACGACAAGCTTCGATCGACCTAATCACTCATTGATCACGTTGAATCTGAGCCACACTGAGGTTGCTGGGAGGACCTTGATGAGAGGACGAGAAGAAGAAGAAGAAGAAGGTCCTGATGTCCTCTCTCTGAAACCGTCTGTTCGCCGCCCCTCTCAGAAATAACAGCGTACAGCGTAGTGGCGGGCGTTAGCCTGTGTGCATTTGGTCTGGGTGCGTTTGCTGAACACACTCATCATGCATGAACGCTAACGTCCATTACAGGTGGCCACAGACGGGACGGCGCATATGATGATATTGCCGTCGTGTCAGGTAGATAAACATTTATAGCTTCAGAGATTGGTCTTACGCGGCGGAAGTCTGATAGAGAGATGCATTGCGCGCACGCGAAAGAAAGATAGAGCGAGAGAAAGAGAGATATTGCGAGAACGAACGCGGCGAGAGAAACACGTTCGACAGGTTTTCCGCTCTCTGAAACCCGGCAGCATGCGAGCGAAGGCCAGAAGCTTTTTTGCCCGTATGGAAAGCTGGCGGCCGCAGTTAAACGAGTGTAAAAATGCGAGCCTGTAACTCGAGCTAGCTCGTAAAGGGACCCGTTTAGCCGCAAAATCGAGCAGGCCACAGAATCCCAGGCCCGAATGGTCGATAGGAAGGCAGTCATGCACGAGAGTAGTAGTAGTAGTCATACTGTACACGAGCCCACTGCCGACTGCCGACGATAAACGATCACGGTGGGCCAGTGAACGTCGATGAAGTAAGATCACCTCGCCACGATGAGGTGTGAGGTCAGCCAGCGAATGCGGCCTCGGATGCGCTCGGATCCCACTACCCACTACCGGATAACGCCTACCACCCAGCCATATTGAAGGCGGCGTAGAGGGATACGAAGCAGAGCAAACGTTAGAGTCAGTGTACCGAGGTACCGCAGAGCACCGAATAATATACGACCGCCCCACAATTCGAGTGCAATTATGTATTTATCTATAAGCATGCAAAGTAGAAGGTGGAACCCTGGCCCTAGGTTAGACGGATAAAAGATTACTTTGATACATCTGATAATACAGACATTACTACATACGACATTATTCTACATTCGGAGCGTGGCATACGGGAAGCGACGCTGTAGTGGCTTACCTATCCCTGTTCGTAAACAGCATGCGTGAGGAGGTATGTAGTGGTAACGTTAAGGTATGTATGTTTTGGTTGACTTTTTGTCTCTAATATAATTGTTCGTGTATATATATATTTTTTTGTTTTGTTTTTTTGTTTTTTTTCTAAGTATTTGCATTCGCAGTCCACATACGCTCCTCTGTTGCAAAAAAAACACGAAATAAGACTTATTGTATAAATAACGGTACTGTGCAGCAGTAATAGGAATATATGTGTACTCCAGCTGTACATTGAGCTTGATACGATGAAAGAATACACGACAAAGCCAACTAGTACTTCTTCAGATTGCGTCGTCTGGCGTAGACCCGAAAAACACGAAAGCGAAAATATGATGCGCCATCTGTAGACATGCACATATAAAACACACATTTTCATATATATATATATATATATATACTTGTACATCTTTATTCGAATGCTTATATACATCTCGACGTACATATTTTCATTACATGTACATATATTTTTTACGCATGTCCCGGTGGTACCGCCCCCAACATTTTCTGGTCAGCGATGCGCGAGAGGGCGTACGGAGAGAAGCGTCGGGGGGACGCGGGTGTAAGGGAACGTCGAGGCTGTTGCTATGCGGCACTTAAATCTCATGAGCCGCCGCGGTAAAGCGACCGAACGCAATGGACGTAGCTTCTACGCTTCACTGAAGCGGCGACGCCTCGCTGCCTACCCCTCATACGGTACGTATGCACATACGATGTGCTTACATACTTACTTAGTATATATATAAGTATATATATATACACATATATACATACATATGTATACATGCATATACACATAAACGGATATACTCCCCTATACAGCTACGGTTTCGCCCTTCTAACTGCAGATCCCCACCGTCGTCGCCTGCCGGCTAGGTTAGTTAGTTAACTGCTGGCGACGGGGGTTAGCCGTTTGATGAGCTGCGCGAAGAAGCACTGTTGCCCCAGCGAGACCCGGCGGCGCTTGTGTCGTCTTCGTCGTGGCCACTGATATGGGGTTGCTGTTGCTCTCGTTGTAGTAGTACTTGTTGTTGCTGTTGTTGTTGTTGTCGCTGTTGTCCTTGTTGTTGTTGTTTTGTCGCTGTTGTCGTTGTTGTTGTCGTCATCGTCGTCGATGGTATTCTTGTCGATGGTGGTGTTGTTGTTGTTGTTGTTGTTGCTGCTGCTGTTATTGTTGTTATTGTTCTGTTGTTGTTGCTTTTGTTGTTGTTGTTGTTGTCGTCGTCGTCGTCGTCTTTAACGTCCTCATCTTTGTCGCTATCCTTGTCGTTGTTGTCTAAGCCGGGACCACCAAGTTCGTTCATGACGGTGGCGGCAGCAGCAGCAGCATTAGCAGTATCGTCGTCGTCGTCGTTCTGGGCGAGCTGTTTTTTAGTCGGGCTACGTCGCCGCTTAGCGAGCCCGGACTACTTCTACTACTACTACTGCTACTACTATTGCTGCTGCTGCTGCTACGACTACTACCAACCACTACCAACCGCTACGTCGGCGCCTTGCTGGCTAGATATGCAATTAAAATAAACACGGCCAAAAACATCACGAGGCCTAGATTAGAGAGTTGATGACTGGCGCGACGAGTAGATGGTTCGTTCGGATGGGCCACGGCCGCTGCCGACCACGACCACGACGGCGACGACGACGACGACGGTAGTGGTGACGATGAAGATGGTGATGCTGAGGTTGATCTTGCTGCTCTGAGGATCACCATGGTCATGGCGACGACAACGACGACGATGATGACGGTGATGGTGAGGCTGCTGTTCTTCTTCGACGATCTTCAACAGAGCACAGCCGACCGGCCGTCGATTTGTACGACGTCCTCCTGTCGGTCTGTCTGTCCTCTTGTCTGTCGGCCTGTCTGCCTGCTTGTCTACGGGCCCGGGCATGTGACGGCCTGTTTTGCCTTACGCCTGCTGCTGCTGCCGTGTGCTTTTGTGCTCGGCTCGTGGACGAATGCCTACGCAGGCCTGACCACCAGTGGGAGTGATCTGCTGTCAAAACTGCCGCTGCCGTTGCCGCCGCCGCCACCACCGGCGTCGTTGCCTTCGCCGCCCTAGCTGGTCAGGACGGGAC
The DNA here is from genome assembly GCA_003439945.1 of Dermanyssus gallinae. Lineage (NCBI taxonomy): Eukaryota > Metazoa > Arthropoda > Arachnida > Mesostigmata > Dermanyssidae > Dermanyssus > Dermanyssus gallinae. Next base: position 211,208 of record QVRM01002086.1, read on the forward strand.
TGGCTGACAGCAATCCTGATGACCATTATGACGACAACGAGGAAATCGACAACCGCTGAAGTCTTTTGTCTACAACAACAACAACAACAACGACGACGATGACGAAGGCAACAGCAATGACGACCACCACAACAGCACAACAACGCCGGCAATGACAACAACGACAAAACAACAACAACAACGACAACATGGCGACGAGAATAACAAGCGCATTTTAGGCGACAGGTTAACCATTATCAAAACATAGGTCCTAACCTAACAAATATGTGCGCAAAGGTGTTTTTCATTATATATATGTGTGTCAATTTTATTTATTTCACTCATATTGACCATCATATACGCTTCATAAGGTCTTCTTCATAATACTTTATTTTCTTCGTAAGGCACTGCACGGGGCATTTTTAGCCATAATCGCATTGTTACAGTAGCTAGTGGGCAGCGTAACGTAGGGTACACAAAGCGGCTTCTTGCACGCGCATCGACAAAAGATACACTCGCTTTATATATAATAAAAAAACACCTTCCAGGCTAGTTAAAATTCGCCATTGTGAAGTGGTTCTATACCCCGTAAACACCATACATCAGGCCCGGAACAATATTTAGCACAAAGAGCCTTACTGCTGAGAGAACGCGCAGTCTTTGGACATTGCCTCCTTCCCCGCAAAAAGAGACTAGAACCGTTTGTACTGTTTCGTTTATATGCGCTATATAACGCCGTGCAATGAACCCGAAAGCCAAGATGCGGAAAAGAGTTAACAAACTGCAACTGTTGGCCGCAGCAACGTCTCTAGCAGCCAATCGACCGTTTCCTCTGTATTTCATGACGTTGATCTTCTTGGTGTTCATGGTTCACTCATGTGGATTGCATCACGGGTCAGCTCTCGATCTCTTGCTAAAGACAAATTGAGCTCCTAAGAAAAAATTTCAGAAAATATTCTTCTACACACACATATATATATAATATATATAGAGTATATATATATATATATATATATCTATTAGGAAAGATGAACGACTAGAAGACACTGGAATTTTTTTTTGATGTATAATATCTATTTTTATAGAGTTGTTTTTATTTGCTTAAACATAAGAGCTAGCAATTATATTTAATTTATTTTATGTATACGCATACACTTATATTACAAATTAGGTCAACCCACAGTAAACCACTGCCTGAGGGCAGCGAGCCTAGCAACCGCGCCGCATTTTCCACGTGCACTTCAATGGATATTCTCTGCAGCAGAAATTCTCCCGCCTTTTTTCATCCTTCGCACTTGCCGCTCTTTTCCCAAT
>QVRM01002086.1:217500-257500 GCA_003439945.1 Dermanyssus gallinae
CAACGACGAAAAAATAGTTGGGAACAAAAACCTAATTTGGACAACTCACCTGTACGAGTTCTGTAAGGGCGTTTAGAGCTGCCGGGCTTTATTGAAAGATCTTCACCATATTTGTAGAGCATTCTCTGATCGAACCTTCCTGCCTGCCGACCATAATTTGAAAAGTTTCGTAGTGGAGGCTTTACACCGACCGATAAACAAAGGTACAACAGACTTTCGGTGTAAAACGCAAATAGTCTACGCTTGGACCTGATCGTGCGACTGTCGCTAAGGCGTACAATCATTTCAGAATTCCTTATAAATATTATAGGTGGGTTGCTTACGCACTATGCGAGCTATCGGCGAATCCGATTCTTGTCTCCATGCACTTCCCTGCTTGCCCAGCACTGCTAATCTTTGTGTTTGTGGATTGCTCATCTGCACAAGAATTGGCAGGATAAAAAAAAGGGCACAGATAGGTTTCTAAGGTTAGTTTAAGCAATAGTTTCACTCAAAAAAAGGTTATTCTACATTGAAGGTGGAATGTCCGGAGCTTGCGTCTCTAGACTACAACTAATTTCGCTGCGGAAACATTTTAGAAAGCGCAACAACACGTCTTTAGGAAGGAATGCAAAATTACGTACAACATTTTGTCAATATAAAAAAAGACATATAGAGCAGACAAAGAGTGGACAAAAAGCAGACTGATAGTCACAAATAAGAACATATTTGACTCATTACGCAATTTACATATGTTTGCCAATTGTAGTTCTGTTCTTCTTCTTAAGGTTACTGCCGATCGAAAGCAGCAGACGCTCTGAATGTTAGGGTTGTGATCATTGTAAGCGGTGCATTTCTGTCATGTACCTACACAGTGCAGGACTACGGTTTTCTCTGAACTTTCAACTGAAGAAGTGTATATGTATCAGTAGCAGGCCCGTGCCTTTCGGAACTGCTGTTCGAAAGGTGGACTCTGTAAACCGTGCCTTGTAAACACGATAGATGCTATCATAGTATCTAATAAATATGCATTCGAAAAAAACGCGGCTGTAGTTTTTGCTACCTACGTTTGTCGCCTGGCCGCCTGACCATGGAGTCATGTTTGGTCATCGCTTGTGCCCGTGCTCAATAGCGTAAATAGAACTCGCATTTATAAAAAGAAAGTTTGGAGAACATGGTTTTAAGGTTCATGTCTTGATTGTGTTTTATGCTTCCCTCTCGTTTACTTGCCAGTTTCTCCGTACGAACATTCGAATGCCAAAACCATTGTGTGCTTTCAATGCTTGCATAGACGGCTTACAAGCATATTGTTGGGGGTCTGAGATATTTTGAACTGACCATACCTTCATTCGCCGGTTACAATTTGTTGTAAACACATTTTGTGTTCCTTGACTCGCATTAGTCTTAGCCAGTACGTATTTGACACCCCTTAAATTTCTTCGCTTATTTCTGCTCAAACGTTAAAACGTGTCAAACCGTATCTGCGTCCTATCAGTAGAAGAGTTGCCACGCAATTTGTCTGCTTACTGTAGGTTTTTCACGTGCACCTTGAAGTAATCCACGCACAGTAAACATGCGTTTTATTTCTAGCTAGCACATTGCTCATAACAAATCTATGTAGTATTTCCACATTTTAGTAAATATTTTTAGATTACTTGTTCTTAGCGTTCCGGTCGTCGTCAACAGAAAGGCAATGCACCAACTTTTCGAATGTCACAAGCATCTTCGACTTGATGCTGCTGTCAACATTTCTTGAGTATCAATATTTAATTACTTTCGACAGCCACCATCTGTACCTAGTAAGGTCTGTTGCCAATGTTACTACTGACACCGATTTTCAATCACCCCTTCGAGGTTAAATGTCTGTAATTCAGTATTGCGTTTTATTGCGCATCAAACTTCTCGAGACATGATTATTTTGATTAAACACCGTTTACCTATAGAAGTAAAGTAGCGATTGAGAAAACAATGCTGAGCATAATGTCAACTATTGGCCGCAATCACTTAGGTTAAATGTCAACGAATATATCTCAGAATATCCGCGTGCGCTGCCGCTCTGAGCGAGCGTCCTCCTGATAGAAAAGGGATAACATATGTATTTAGGTATACCTGTGGAGCGAATAATAAATCCATCCATACCTTAGGTAGATAATTCCAATGTAGCTAGATAAATTGTAGGATAAAGAACTTGATATCGGACAATATCATAATATTGAAGTGTAGCAAATCAACTCGATTATCTCTACCAAGATGTATATATATATATATTTATATTTATATTATATATATATATATATATATATATATATATATATATATATATATATATATATATGAATGCGTACCACAAGAATGACGCCCTTCGCTCCTTTGAAACGACACACTCCTTCGCTTTATTCGTAGCAGTATACTTGTTGTCATGGGATTTTGTTTGCTATTGTTGTATCTGTAGGTCAATCAATACCTTACTGTACAGGCCTCAAAAACTCCGGGCAGCTCGGATTCAGCTCGGCTGGATCGAGTAGCCAGAAAAATCTCTCTATTTACACAACGTATGTACATAATTGTATCATTCTCGTCATCTCGTCATCAGCACGGCTGCCTGCTGCAGCTGCATATGCAGCAGTTCGTCATCGCAACACTACCACATCAAGTATTACTTCGATGACCGCTGCTGTTGCTGCTGCTGCCGCAACTTCTTCAGTTGCGATGGTAATCCTGTCATCCTGTTCGCTGTGTTGCCCACTTGGTCAGTTGCCCACCTTTGACATGATCGTCGTACACCCATTTCTGATGATTTCGTTGTCCTCGGCACCGCCATCGTCCTTCACACAACTGTCTTCCTCTTTGTCAGAACAAACGGGGTCGGCGTCTATGTGTGGCGCCGCCGAAATGTTCCCTTTATTTATTTGTACACATTGCTGTCATTCCGATTCTGGTTCGATTGTTCACTCTAAATCTCTCTCTCTCTCGCTCTCTCCGGACGACTACAGTCCGAGAGACAACTTGTGCCATGCATACTAGATTGATCGGCCTACGATCGGCCCTCAACCTACCTCGGCTGACGGACACACGTGTTTTGACGTGCGTCTGCCTGTCTGCCTGTCCTGCTGTTCATGGAAATGAGACGCAGGAGACCTGTTTGTTGCTCTAATCCCGGGCCGCCGAAGCGCTGCACCGCGCGATCCGGTTCGAGGTCGCGTCGGGCGGCGTCTTGTCGTCTGTGCCGCATTATGTGAATGGTATCGTACCAAAACAATGTCTCCAATCCGGCGGCAGCAATTAGGCACCGTGACAGAAAACTGAAATTCTGCCTCAGACGTAAGCTTACACTGTTTTCCCCACGTCGCCGTCATCATCACCATTATTATGCAGATCAGCAGCTCGATGTGCAACAACTACCACCACTGGCAAGAGACCAACATCATTTGTATTTGGCCCGTGACTTTGTTTTGCAACGCGGTTCTGCAAAATGTCGGTTTGTGCAATTCGAAGACAAGGGAAGACCATCTGCGTAAGTGTGATTGTAGTAGTGTGTGTACGGGCTTTTACAAATGTATTTTCTGTAAACCTTTTATATATATATATATATATAAGATTGCTTTGTATGCATGCGTTGCAAGCTTCTGTCGAGAGTTCTGTTCTCTAATTAGAGGAGTTTAGGGCACGAAATGCGACGAAGTAGGCAAAGGAGAACAAAGAGGAAAAATTGTCCATGAGCTCCTCAATTCAATTGGACCCTAACCATGGTTGGTCCTCTCGCGGGGGGGGGGATTTAAGTTGCGCGAAGTATGTGTGTAGGGAAGCACATATCAGCTCACCGGGCTATATAAAGAGAAGACAGTTCAATTCAGTTATCACTCGTGTTCACACCCTCATGTGCCACTACTGAACAAGACGTCTCTACCGTTTACAGCATCTGCTGGCCACTCCTCCCCCCGCCCACGGCCCCCCGCACCCGCAACTTGGGCGTTATTGTTGAACTTGTGTTTTTGTTTGTGTTAGTCAATGTTCTTGTTTTCGTCGTTTTTGCCGGAGGATGATGGCGATGACGACAACAACAACAACAACAGCAGCAGCAATGGCCAGTAGATGTGGTAGTACGTTCCAACGAAACGCGCCTGCCTCTCATTTTCAAATCTGTGACAGCGTCGACATGACGGTTGTTGGCGACGACGGAAACGTAGGTAGATAGGTGATCGACGAGTGGGGTTGACATCCGCTGCTACTGCTGAAACCCCCCGCTGCTACAGCTAATACCCCACCGCTCCCCTCCGCTCCTTCTACTGCATCGTACTGCTGAGACGACTGAGACTTCATGCACCTTTCTTCTACCGAGCAACTACAGCACACGTACACGCACGGTGGTAAGCCGCGCGGTGTTGTTGTTGTTTTGCTCGCTTGGACCCTGGTGGTGTCAAGGTGTTTGCACTATCACTTCATTATTGTTGCCACCCACCGTCGCTATCGCCCTCCTCGACTACCCCACACCCCCTCCCCGCCACACCGACTACGGAGTTGGCATGGCAACGACAACGATGGGTAGTGTTAACCAGAGTTGGTCAACATCACTGGACCATCACTGAAGGAGAGCCCGGGCAGGGGGGGGGAGAGGAATAAGAGAGATGAGGGTGAAAGGAACACGCCGTCAGTCGCTTAGACCTCTGGGTGAACTGCTAACAAAAACTGCCTCTTGAAAAACAAACTAAGATAAATAGACACATGGCTGGAAAAAAAGGGCAAAGAGCGAGAAAACAAGCAGAAGATAATACAAAACGAGATAATCTCGGAAAATCCGCGTAACTGCCGCGCGGCGCAACGTGGTGTATCCGCTCGTACACTCAATCGAATGTGTTGATGCTGAATCGGCGCGCCGCGCTATTCTACCCTTTTTTTGTATCGTGCTAGCCTCTCTCTGTTTTACACATATGTGTGTGCGTATGCATATATATATATATATATATATATATATCGAATGAGAGCAGCCAAGACAAAAGCGATCGACGACAAATGACAAATAAATACGGACATAACGGACTGGCGCCCCTGACTATGGCGAGGGGTGGGGATTTTGTTGTTGCTGTTGTTGCTGTTGTTTTCGGTTTTAATATACTTCAGAGAGAGCGTTAAAGCCGCTCCCTAAAGTTCCTACCATCAGGCGGTTTTTCTTACATATGTACAGCGCAGGTCGTATGGCCTCGAGACTTTCTCTCCCTCTCTCGCACACTCTCACAAGGACGTGGGATAGATAGGTAAGAATATTGGAAGTAGAAACAACTTTGTTCTTTAAAGCATCCTTTCAAGCACATCTGCGCAACGCAACTGCCACCACAACATCATACACTAGACCACTATCGTCACTCTCGTAGTAGTCATAGTAACAATCATAAATATTATTACTATTATTATTATTACTTTTATAGTTATTGTTGTTGTTGTCGCTGTCGTCGTCGCGTCTGCTGTTGTCGACGTTTTGCTATTTTTCGTCGTTTCACGTCGCTGCTGTTGCCACAACGCTTGTATCGCTACAACGGTTCTAGTTGGCTGTTAACGAGGGTTTCACCGCTGAACACGAAGCCCTCTCTTGGTTTGCCCGCCATCTTCTATGAACTGAGACCATTATGCTCTCTTATACTACTTAACACCCCATATATATATGTGTGTATATCAATCTGTATACCATCAATCTTCTGCTCGACCACCACATGCCTCTTGTCATGACTCTCGCCCTCTATCTGTCTAGGTTCTAAATCGCTAGTCGGGCTTTCCTGCATTTAGAAAAAGAACGTTTGTTTCTGTCTCTCTCTATCGAGCTCATCTATCTAGCTCGGCCATCTATAGCCGTTTCACACGTCATTTCTACTTTCAGGCGAGCGCGCTATTTGTCTGTAGAGTCCGAAATTAACCGGGCTCATACAGCCGCCCCCCCCCCCCTAATCTTGTGGAGAGTAGCCGAGGTTCTTACGTTGCAAGAACAAGTGGATATCCCTAAAGTTAGGTCTGTCGGACTCGCTTCGCTGCCAGCACTCGCGCATGAGATCGAAGATCTCCTTGGGGCACTCCGGTGGCTGGTTCAGCTGTACGGCACGGCCGTCCATGTTGTACAGGTGGCGGGCATTCTCGACGACAATGTCGTCCGTACAGTTGGCAAACGGCTTCTGCCGGGCAAATGTCAGCATCTCCCAGAGCGTGACGGCGAACGCCCACACGTCGCTTTTCGTCGAGAAGCGGCCCAACAGAATCGCCTCCCAGGACATCCATCGGACTGGCAGCACGCTGCGTCCGCCCTGCATCCTGTAGTAGTCCTGCTGATACTCTGGTCGGCTCATAGCAAAGTCACAGATCTTGATCGAGTAGCTGGCGCCCACGAGGCAGTTGCGTGTGGCCAGGTCGCGGTGGACAAAATTGAGCGACTCGAGGTACTTCATACCCGACGCAATCTGGGTAGCCATGTAGATTAGCGTGCCATGGCTGAGCGTCTTGGTCGCCCCGGTCGGACCAAACGTGTCGGGGAGGTGCTCGTTGAGGAACTCGTTGAGATCGCCATGCTCAGAATACTCGACGATCATCGACAGGGGCTCGTCTCGGGTGCACACGCCCAGTATGTGCGAAATATTCGGGTCCCGGATGCGGGATAGAATCTTCACCTCCTTGTAGAACTCTTTGCGCGTCGCCTCGGTGGCGTTCTTGCGGAGCGACTTGACCGCTACAAACGACTTGCTTCCAAACGTCGTTGGCACGTCGACCAGCTCGGGAATACCTGCAAGATGCGTATAATCGTACGTGCGTATAATCAATATACCGTTCTTACTTAAACGTGACCTGTAAGAACCGTGATGAGATTTAACGTATGTGTCAGCTGGGCTTTAAAAGCTTGTATCTAACCTTAGTTGCCAGCATCTCTAAGCAAAGGCCGATTTTCAAAGACCACAAATAGGCTAAACACATGGTAAATATCTGTGGTGACCTGCTGCGGCGTCTACACAAGTGCGTGACGGGAACAGATAACGTATACAATACGACTAGATAACCGTATGAAGAAAAAATCTTAGCCTATACATTTATTAACAGTAACTTCGAACGACCCTTCGAAGTAAATCAGAAGTTCCTGTCTTGACTGTTTAAATGTACGATGCCTAGTCCTCTACAAGCAGCCGCTAGCGCTAAAACTCTTATTTTATCTTTACGCAAAAAGACTTAAGTATACATTAACTGAAAGTCTCTAAAAGAGAACTCCGACCCATGTGTATTTTGTTCCGTTTTTTAATACGAAATGAGTGGTTGATTTTGCTAAATGCTAAATATATTTAATTCTCTCTTTCTCTCACCCAGAATCGAATCACGTGCCTAACGGCCACGATTAATCGGCGAGAATATGCTGAAAGCGAATACCGAACGCCGCGCCCTTTAGACAAACTATTAGTTAGCGTACGCACCTTCCGCTTCGGCTAGATGCACCTCGCCGTATTGGCCCTCGCCGATCTTCTCGAGGATGCGCACCCGGTGGCGTGGCACCTCGCGCACCTGCGTCGTCGTCGAGAGGTGCGGCGAGTTGCGAAGTGTGCAGTTGCCGACCGAGCACGAGTCATCGCCGGACGAATTTGCCGAGCTGGTCGAGAGATCGAGACTCGGCACTGAGTAAACGGTGTTCCCGCTGACACCCTGGATGTTGGGAACGCTCGCACCGATGACGTCTGTGGCGGCGTAGTAGTGTTGTTGTGGTAGCTGCTGCTGTTGTTGTTGCTGTGGTGGCTGTTGTTGTTGTCGGAGTTGTTGTTGCTGCTGCTGCTGTTCACTAGGGCTGTGCACGGAGCTCTTGGCCAGAGGCCGACCGAACGTTGGCGGGGAAGCGTTGCGGTTGAGCGTCTTCGGGCTCCTGGGCGTCGTGATGTCCTGAGGCACGGCGTACTCACGCGAGGAGTCCGCTAGGAAAACGACTGTCAGACAGCGTACAGGATGTTCAGGTGCGCACCACATTGTTAGTCGGTGTCGGTGTGTCTATGAGTGCCCATTATACGTTTCCAAGTGTCCGGTGCCCAGCTGCCCGGTTAGTTTAGTCGTGCGGTAGCAATGCATCATCTCTCAAGAGCCAACAGATGACTGGGTTACTACAGCCTGTCTGCATGCCTGCCATACAGGCGCCTGGCAAGCACGTTATTTGTTGTATGGCGCGGACGGGCACAGCCGCCGCGTGCCGGGACACGAAACACTCGAAGGGTGGCGGGTGCTCGCGTCCAACGAACCCCACGAACCCTAGGCCCGTCATGCAATTGCTGGATGGCTCATGCTTTGTTTTCGAGTCGTTGGGAACGATATGAATAATAATAGATAGAGTTCCGTTTCTTATGTATATCCACCTACTGTCCTGACCTGTGGATGTACAGACCTACAGTGCCCAAGAGTGCGCTCGTGTCATGAATAATAAATAGAATCTGTGTCACGTATCATCATCGCGATTGAAGCTGTCATTCTAAGGATGACGCGCAGAAGTTAGGCGCACACCACCTGCATAACGCAGCGTCACTAGCGCGGGAGACACAACTGCTACATAGATTTACAAGTGAGCGGCGGTACAGTGGACTTTTCGAAAGACAATGTGAACAGGGGTTCTATAGGGAAAACTAGGCCACCTTAGATATGCACGTAGGACTCTTCGCTAATTTTCAATTAACTACAAATACTAAAAAGCTTAATTAATAAATGCAAACCTGGTTCTGAGTGATACTTGGCACGCGCGAATAACAGCGAAAAATATAGACAACTGATGTAGTCACAACGAAAATGACAACAAAAACAATAACAAAAGATAAGAATTAAGTACAAAAAAGTAAACGCATTTTTACAGCATCAAAGAGATGACTAGAATACATAGTGCAAGAGGAGAGCAGGCAAGCATGCAAATTGTGTGTAAAGAGCAAGTCAAAAGCAAGACCGCACAGGCAGTTAAAACTGGAAACAACAACAATAACAGCAACAACACAAATACAAACAAATCACAACAACAGCGATAACGGCCAACCCAGCAATAGATGGCAGCTTACGAGCAACGGGGCGGTGTCATCAGCCAGCCACCCAGCCAGCCAGCCAAAAAGCATTCATTTATTTCTTACGTCATTCATTCATGCATTCGCTTCGCGTCGCTTCGCTTACCATTGCTGTATGTAGCCGGGTAGATGGGTGTCTTGAAATCAGCAGGTTCCTGGTAGAGAAGCTTATCGGGATCATCGAGGTTCACCTGGCCGTAGATGTTGCCGTTGAGCGCGTACTTGGGCTGGTACTGTAGGGCGAGATCTTTCATGTTGATTGTGACCCGGTTGTCGCCGTGCGGTGTTCCGGCGGCCTGAATCGGCTTGAAAATGGCGTGCGGTGTCGTGTGCTTCCGCTGCCGATGGCGCAACATAATGATGAAGATGACGAGCACCAGCAGCATGATGATGGCCGCCAGTAGCCCAATCAGAATGCCGACGTGGTGTCGCGCCATCGGATCTTCCGTCACTGTCGGAACCACTGAACGCCGTGAACGTATGTATGTATGTATGGAGGTACGTACATACGTATGTGAAGCCGATGATGCGGTAAACAAAACAGCGGCACCGGAATGTCGACGAGACGAGGATACGCGCCATTCGTACACACATACAGATACATAAATATATATACACATACACACACAGACACAGAGGGGAAACACACAGAGACAAACACGCAGAGTTTAGAAACAACGATACTGAAGCTACGACGGTTTTCAAAGTGATTTACACACACAGTACGACCAAGCACAACTGTTTACAGAACGACTACGCTTAGGAACAACGGTATTGAATGAGAAGGGTCGTTTTCGTCGAAGGTTTTTACACATCGGCATGAATAGGGCCGACAGGAACAGGTGTTGTCGTTCGAACATTTGCCATATGTAAGCTCGCTCTAGCACCGGGAACACCCACAAGAACATCATGGTCTTAGCTTATTGACTCACCACCCTAACCGGCGTAAAATGTTGCCACTATTTTTGTCGTTAAAAAACATGAACTTGACCGAGCTGAACAACGAGCGACACGTCTTTCGTACGCGCCTTGTCGCAGTAGAAGTAGGCCTCGGAAAAATTCTGCACCTTGGACAAACTCGTAAACTACCTCGCGCCGATTTAACGGGGCCAAGCAACGTCATCCAGTCGGCCTAAAGTTATCCCCGCTCTCAACGCCGGCCATGAGCTGGCCGAGTGGGTCATCGTAAAGAATACTCTTGTTCGTTCAAGAAGTGCTTCTATGTCTCCCTATTTTTAAGAATACGTACTGATCATCAATAAATGACTGCTAATATTAGTTTGAACGCGATTCATCGGGCCATCATCTAAAGTGTGCGCTAGAGCCAAACCTCGGTCTCTAAGGTCTACAATTAAAATGACAAAATAAATACTAAGTCCTTTATAAGTCATCATTAGGGTATTGTTAAAAGAGCTTACCGACGGCCGGTGCAATCGGCTCCTCTTCTTCGGTGAAGTTGCCCTCGGCTGGTGTTGAACTGAACGACACCTCACTTAGTAGAATCCAGCTCGACCGGTAGGCGAGGTGAATCTTGACAAAGCGCCCGACCTTCTGGTGTAGCCGGATGGTAACATTGCGCGCCTTTTCCGTCGGCGGATTGTGCATGTTCTTGAAGACGAGCGGCTCTTCGACGTACCAGCGGCCGCCGATCGAAAACCAGAACTTGGCCGAGCTGAACAGCGACACGTCTTTCGTATGCTGGTTGTTGCAGTAGAAGTAGGCCTCGGAAAAGTTCCGCACCACGTCGAATTCGAAGATGATCTCGAGCGGATTCGAATGGGGCGAGTCGTTCCGCCAGCCGACCCATTCGTAGCCCTTGCCGAGTGACGTCAGGTACTCGGCCTTAAAGTTATCGCCGCCCTCGACGCCGTCTGTGAGCTGGCCGAGGCCATCGTGAAGAATATTCTCATCCCGGCCGCCGTCATACGTCTTATCCGTGAGGTCGACGGTCGAGCTGAAGCGCTCACCCATCGGAACAGTGTACGACACGATTCCCTCTGAAGTCACAAACAGATCAACACATTACAAAGGTGAAGTAGGTACAATGAGAGTACAACACAAATATCTACTATATTAAGAACTAGGTGTCGAACTAGGGAAACGAATCGCGGGCTAGGCGAAGTGTTCGCCAAACGGAAGAATGAACGGTTAACGACAGCCGCACTGTCAGTCGTAGGCGGTTGAATGGAACCGTGACTTTGTAGGCTGTTTGATCTAACGTGATAGTACTCGTATGAATCAGACCATTGCTAAGCCCTCTAAGAACGATTGGTAGTCAACACGACGCTGGTACTCCGCGACACTTCGAAGTACGACTTTGTCACGCGTCACATTTCAACTGTAATTTTAAATCTATCTAAATTTCAACACTGGAACCGGGTTTTGTGTTTCCAAGACTCCACTTATTCTCCACACTAGAACGAATAGTAAACTGAACCGAACGTTGAGTACCGACAGCAACATCATAAGTGAGACAATAATACACTTACGCGTCCATTTGCAGCCGTAAAGCTCGAGACGCATGCATACGGTTCGAATGTCTCTCGAGTAGGGTACGACTCGGATGCGGTCGGTGATGATGTATGGATCCAACGCGCGGAATTCCGGAGTGTACGTGTTTTCGTTACCCTCCAGGATCTGGAAACCATAATTGCAACGATAAATGAGTTAGTTAATAACTCGGCGCCGCTCCTCTAAGTCGAAATGAAGTTATTCAACGTACTCGTACCGCTTTCACATCGACTATGGCTGCATGCTGCTCCTGTTGTTGCCGTTGAAATTATTATTATTATTATTATTACTACTGCTATTATTATTATTTTCTCTGCTTCTCTTTGCTTACATCACCGTCCTATCACTAAACGTGTCACTAAGCCTCTCCTACTAGCAGAGTACAGCGAAGTTTCAACAGGTGATCTTTGGTAGTGAAAAATGTGTGAAACGGCACGAGGTCTACTCAATCAAGCGGCATCGTCCGTCCATCCAGGCATTGACAGCTATCTGCCCGTCTGGAGCTAAGCGACTAGCGCGCGTAACACAGACAAAGAACGACGAGATCAAGAAACAGAGAATTGTCCTACATTGAGGCTCCGGAGCTGACCGCTACAGGGGGCACAGCGAACGGTAGAAAAACAAGGTCCAGGGGTGGGGGGCGGCAGAGCGGCAACGCAAGATAGACAAAACAAAAATGAAGAGAGAAACAGGACTGGAGAGCCGGATAGAGCAAACGAAACTCAACTCGAACAAAGATATATGGCTGCGAGATGCGTCCATGATTAGGCCTGTGTTGAACCGCTGGCCTCCTCTGACTCAGCAAACGAGGCGACTGACTGCCTGTGGGAGATGATGATGAGCGATGAACTCGGCCAACAGTCGGCGCGCTACGCCAAACATTCGTAATCAAGACTAATATATATATATATATATATATATATATATATATATATATATATATATATATACATTCATAAAAGTTAACTCAGTACAGAATGGTCTCCACAGGTCTCGGAGATTCGCTCACGCTCCACTCGGAGCAGTCAGCACAAACCAGTAGCGAAGAAAAGATGATATAGGGAGGAGCGAATCAGAGCCGGACAAAGGAGAAATGGAGAGAGAAAGATATTAAGCAAGGAAATGGTAAAAGGACAACATGATTTCGTTTTTTCGAGTGTCAAACGTCGACAAATATCCAACGATGCCCGTACGTACAACTTCCCCATACGAATCCGCTCTAATCAGTTTGCAGACGAACGCTGTGTCACTATGGCAGCTCTATCTCTATCTCTCCCTACCTCGTTCGACAGCAGTGGCACGCTAAACTACTGGTAATAATACTGTAATCACATACTACAGGTAATAATAATACTGTAATACGTGTATACACTTCCCACCTCGCTCGGCGGGGGGTTACATGCAGTACCGTCGGTGCGTGCACTATTTCTTCCTCTTCTTCATCAGCTCTAACAGTAAACCTTGCTCGTCTAAGTCAATAGCCCACTATATCACAACGAGATGGTATAGCGCGCGTCGTGACGATGTTATGCTGGTGACTTCTTCGTTTATTGTCGCCTGCAGATCTCCACACTGGATGAAATGAGGCGAGATTCAGCCAGCAGGGCCTCCTGCCCTTAAGGTAGCTAGCAGAAACTGTGTCTTTCTCCAAGTAGCTCGGGTAGAGGTTGGAATGCAGACTGAAAATGAGATAGCTGCTGCTGTTGCTACTGTTGATGGTGATAGTGTTCTTGTGGTTACTGCACCAGTGTCTATCTGGAAAGATCGCCCCCTGCCCCCCCTTCCCCCGTTCTTGTCGCCCCGAACTGCCCAAGCAATCCGGCAAGTGACTAGCGTAATTAGTGGGTTAGCAAAGCAACCAACAAAGCCACTAACAATCACACTAACTAACTATCTTCCTATCACTAACGATTGTGGTGAGGGCCAGAGTCCAAAATAGGTGGTAATTTACCCAGTATCAACAACAACAACGACGACGACAACAACAACATCATTGACGACAATAACACCAATAACGCTAATCACAAAAACAGGTACCGTAAATGAAATATGACGAGATTTGATAAGCCTCAGGCAAGGTCAGACTGAACACATTCATCACCAGCAGATGTTATGCACGCGACCTAGTGCATGATGTGGATCTCCACTAAACGTTTTAAATTTGCTACGATAATTCCCGAAAATGTTGCGATAATTTGTCCTACTACACACAAACAAATAGACAACAAAGGCAGATATTCGATTGCAGTTAGCCACTGGCGCCTTTTGTCCACGCACGTTGCGCAAATTAAAAGCATAGCCACTCTGCATACAACTAATAATGATAATAATGATGATATAACGTTTATGGCGCCTAGTGCGGAGTCGTCTAGCGAATGTGCACAACCATAATAGAAAGATGACATTCGGATTAACTAGGGCTATTAGTCGTATGCAACTCGGAACTTCCATTCAGGTAGGGCAGGAGGAAACATTCGTGTAAAAGCGTCGCATCGAGTTAGCGTGTTGCCACGGGGCGTACTCGCCGTGTCAAAATAAACGTAACACGTCAAGCTATAGTTTCATATCCCGATCACTTATTCGTTCGTACGTGAGAGTGCCAAAGCACCACCGGCAACGGCGAAGCTAGAGCTCCATCATCCATATTTTATCACCTTCGCAAGATCGCCACCATTAAGACGTAAACGGTGGCTATAATTGATGAGGTGAAAAAAACATTTGGAATACCAGAAGGGGTCATTTGCACAAGGGCACTAGATGAGATCGCACAGACGAGGATTCCAGAAGTGATCGTACGCACGACGATATTCGAAAAGACCAGTGCAAGTAGTAGAACGGTTGCTGTTTTGTGTTTTTTTACATAGAGCCGACTTGAAGCCTGTCGCCTTGAAATGGGAATGTGTCGTGAACATCTGATGTTTGCTTGGCTTCAAATAGCCGCCGCCGCCGTCGCCGCGAACTAAAGCTTTTGTAGATTGGCCATTTTGTCGTATTCGTTCCTAATAAGCGATGGAACGGCTAGAGTACTACTGGCCCGGCTATCGGCGCAGCCGGTCTTCTACTGGTGATGTATGTACAATTTCTAGTCATTGCCGGCTGGCATCATTACTAACCGACGCACGTAAGCCGTGTACTACCCGACAGTGATGGCGATTTGTCATAATGATAACGACCGCAATGATGGTTACGACTCATCGAGGCACCTTCGACGAACGTAGACGACTTTGACTAATCGCCTAGCTCACAGCCCTGTTCTCTAGGATCAGAGCTCTCCCTCTGAATCTCCCTCTTCTTACAACTTGGAAGAAGTTGGTACCTACAGGCAGATCGGCGGACAGAGAGGGAGAGGGAGAGTGACCTAAAGCCACCTCGGTCTCCAGAAGCTCCTCGACATTGTCCTCGACATTGTCTACCGTTTGTCTCACTGTTATTATTGTTTCGAGCTCTGCATGCGGTGTAGTGCTATATCCTTTCATATGTGTCCGGCCCTTCTGCGCACACTTGCCTGAATCCTTCGTCTTCCCACCCTTTGGTCGACATCATTGTCGTCGTCGGTGTCGTCGAGTACGTTTGTCGAGCAACGGCGAACATACTGTAAAGGCTATGCCACCTCGTAAATAATTTATCGCCAACCTCCTCGTCATCATGATCATCATCGTAATCATCAGCATATGCCATCCATGGGCGAACCGAACGAGGAGCATTGAGCTGTGATAACACACGCATGAGATTAGCGATGCCTGGGTACGGCAGAGTCAGTTTAGTGGGTCGGTCGATTCAAAGGTGAGGAGAGAGCAACGAGGAAAGAGAGGAAGGAGAAGGAAAACGAGTAGGGGGCAAAGGAATAGGAAAGGCACGACATGGATCTTGACGTAACAACAATGTCGCGTGCGCGTTAATCAGGCGCCCGAGACCACTGCCGTCGGCTCATGTAGTTGCTTCGCATCGACAGACACGCACACACACAACGGCCCTCCTAGCTACGGCCCACGTGGTCGTCGTCCTCTTCGGGGCACAATTATCGCCCGACCCCATTCTCCTCCTACGCAACTCGCGTTCAGAACTCTTGACGAAGCAATTCTTCCCAAACCCCGCAAGACCCGAACCCCACCCAGACTTGCTTCCTTGCTGGCTTGGCACCTTTCGGCAGCCCTAGCGCTTGAGCTGCATGGGGACGATCCGGCAGTGGCTTGGTCAACCCACGTTTTGGGTGCTGCTGCTCCTCGCGGCGCTGCTGGCCATCTGCTGAAGGTAAATGCTGCGTTGCGCATGGCTGGAACGACGGCGACGATGACGACGACGACTAAGACACTAGTAAGGAGTGGATGGGCCCGCTCGACACAGGAGGTTGCCCTCGTGCAATCTTCGAACTTTGGGCTTGGCTCAGCCGCTCGCCTATCGCTGCAGCTTCGTGGCTTTCGTTAAGGAGAGACAGCAATAAGGAGGGACATAAACCTACGTGTATACAGATCGAGAGATAGAGGGAGAAAGAGAGAGGGGGAGACATAGCAAAAGAGGGAGGGAGAATTTTGGCTATAACGATGACGAGGACAAAGTGCGTCGTTTTTAGTTTCCACGCGATAGCTGATCGTCGAAGATATGACCCGCTAACCCACAAAGCAGCAATGAAGCAGCGCTATTCGCAGGGCCATTCAGCCACATCGCATACAGGCTATCCAGTTGATCTCGGCGCCATCCGCCGGGGCAACGCAACGACACAGAAGGGCCCGTGGTGACCCATGGCCTTCGTAGCGAATAGCCGCGCCACTGCCGCCACCTAAACGGGCAAAGGACAACAGCTCTGTACCACGCCCTCGATTAGCCGCCTAGCGGGGCCACGACCGACACAAGTCCTCCTCTTCGCGATGGACACACCGCGCGACCTGCTACTACCCCCACCGAAACCATGGTGGGCGATTGCTTTGGCCGCTCCCTCAGCGGCGGCAAGCAAGTGCTTGTACTATGACCGCACACACGACCACGGCTATTGCCTCTGGTGGTCTGATAAGCTTGTCTGTCCGCTAGTTCCACTGAACCGCGCGCCCGTATGCAGTAGATTGCGTCCGAGAACCCTCAAATTGATACGCGTTTCTTGCTATAATTCCTCCTGGTGCTCTTCTTCATTGTCTATGTTTCTCTCTACCCATATATATATATATATATATAGCGAAAAACCTACCTTAATAGTTCATTCTATTTCTTGATATATTCCCTTTGACCGTATACTCGTATATTAGATAGTCTTGTGACTTCTGCTGTGACTTTGCAGAGCTATCAATTCTGAGCTGTCCTTAGGCTCGTTTTAGATGCCATGATAGTGCTTCTAATACGTGCGTGTAGTCCGAACGCGTACAGTAGTTAATTCAAATAACGTTGCTATTAACATAGATATTTAAACTTTGTATACAAGCTGGCCAACAGTGGCACATTCCATCCCGTTAAGCTGCGTAGACAAGGTCTTCCTGGGAAGGGAAACCTCAACCCTTCACTCAGCTTAGTCGTTTTGTCAGCTCAGGCCTACTTAGCGACTCTAGTTGGCCGCAAAAGTACTGGTTGCAGTCTTGCCGATAACCTCCTTGCCTCCCAAATTATAGTCAGATTTATGATCACACATGTTGTGTAGAAAAACATGTACCCCCAAATTACTTACGTGCTTCCCGCTGTGGTTCGTGTAGCGAACCCATTTGTTGATGCCTGCCCGCCAGTACTCGATCATGTACTCTTCTGCGTACTCACGGCCCTGGCCGTTGCCAAACCGGCCCTGCGTTGCAATGCCCCGAACGATGTGGTAGCTACGCAGGTTAATCTCAAGCCATTCATACGTTTCCGGAGAGATCTGCGGACTCGGACACCAAGCGCCACCGTTGATTTCTCGATTCAACCTGCAATCACCAACACCAGACGTTTAGAAGAGACGAATATAGAGAGATTATAGAAAACGCCTAAAGAAGTTGTTTAATGCAAAAAGAAAACATGGGTTGTTATTTGCCCGCAAGGAGTTGTTTTGTACAACAACAAACGAATGTACTAGATTAGCACGCTGCAACCACAAGAGAGAACAATCGCACAAGCTGGCTTGATAGTACTAGTGCGATTTCTGGCAGATTAATGTCTTCGCGTTTTAGGGACATCCATCTTCAACAGAGCTCGTTATGCGATGCAATTGTACGCTTTCAAGTAAGTTTCTATATCGCATTTATGTATGGTTACCAGGCTGGAGAGCAGTAGTACAGCAGCTTAGAAACGAGCGCTGAGTGAAGCTTCTGTACTGCTCCCGTGCTCATTGAGAAAAAGATTGTTTTTTACACCACCGCAACTGGCAACTAGTCGTCAACAACCTATAACCAAAATCATACAAATGATAAATTCGCTCGGTCAGTGCATACGCTTATCCCGACTTATCGCATAGGTCCGCTTAACAACATCGTACGCCTTATGAGTTATAGTGTACTAGCATCGGCACTAGAAAGGCCATCACTACAAGTTAACTGTTTACCATGAGAGCAAAAAACTACCTACGATGATATGCTGTCAGAGATACCGTTCGCGGGGCAACGGTGGCCATGAATTAGGTCAAATGTTTCGATTTGTCACATGGCGCATCAACCGCCAAACATGTGACCCACCTACACAATAGTGGGCCTACAAGCACTCAACGCGCCAGAAAGGCCATTCTGTCGTGTTGTGTGGTCAATAAGAAAACAATAAACATTATTTAGGACAGCGCATTAATTACCACACAGACAATAGTACAATAGTAGTTGAAATGAATGTGGCAGTTGCAGTATTTTTAGTGTACTACCAATTGTTTAGCAACTAAACAACGCGTTAAATATATATATATATATATATATATATAGATATATATATATATATATATATATATATATATATATATATAAAGAGAGAGGGAGAGAGCAAAATAAAAGACCTCATCTTTGAAAATATTGCTGCAAATGAATAATTTGAATCATAAGGCTAGCTGGGTAAAAATTAGAGTGCAAATTGTTTGGCATTCACACCAACCCATTTCGCTTCGATACGGCTTTCCACTACCTCTATATGTTTTAACACCATGAACACCTGCACAGAGGAAGAGCGACAGATAGAGAAAGCATATATATATATATTTATGTATATATATATATATATATGGAGAGAGAGAGAGAGAAAGTGATACACACCCGCACATGAAGCATACGACATATAGATGGAGTGACAGCTACAATGTCGGTGGTCTGAGTCTACATAAATAAACGTAGCAACCCAAATGAACGATACGAAACGTTGCCTATGTTTTTTAGTCAGCAATCAGATAAATGCTGGCATGTGTTAAGAACGCCGGTTTACGCTGTTCTGCAACGGTTTAGTTACTGGTATAGTTAGCAGAAAGTACGGCAATAAATAGAAGAATAGTAGCTGTCTCGTTGTACCTGGCAAATGCGGGTCCGACGCTTCCGGCATTGTGTGTCGAACTGCAGGTGATGTCGCTGTCGGCAATGTCTCCCGACATCATGCCCAAGGTGAGATTGCATGACCCTGCAAGTCGATTTCGTCCAGTTCCAATGGTGACGCCGCACAGACAAACATACACAAAGCACACACGAAGATCCAGCGTGATCGAGATTAGTAAGCAGTATACATACGATAGATAGTGTTACTATGCAAACAATTTCATTGTCGTAGCCTGCCTCTCGTCATGTAAATACTCGAGTTCTGCTGACCTAGCAGCTGGCTACATCTAACGGTCTGCGTTGCAAGAACGCATTCTTATTATTATTATTATTATTATTATTAGCTTTTAAAGAAAACCAGATTGTTTAAGCTATACTTAAATCTAGTGACCAACATGTTCTTCCCACATGAATTCTATCAAGTATGTGTGGGACAAGCTTAAACGACAAATCAGAGCCATAATAGAGCTAGATATATAACTATTTTTCGACATATATTACGTTATTATTTAAACAATATAGCACAAAATCTAACGCAACCTTCTAGTCGTGTTTTGAAGCTGATTGTCTTTCGAACGGTATAGTCATTTTTTAATGTTGTAAGCCAATTGTGAGTACATAATATGTCTAGTGTAGACATTAAATATGATGGGTGATGAGATTTGTTTGTCCCAATATATATATATATATATATATATATATGTGTGTGTTTGTGGACCTATCTGACCCGTAGGCAAATGTATTTAATTATGTTGTCCGTTACAGTTGTAGACACCGTTCGTAGACCAGTTATACGTCAGTCGCCGACCAGGCCCAGTCCAGGAGTGGCCGATTGCTCACGTGGTGACGACCCTATCACCGCCGCTGCGTTACCCTATATGTAGTTGACGATTAGACACAGAGCACATCCAATAATCTCTCAATCTAACAACAACAATATGTACGCTACACCCGTGTACAATCGCTTTAGCAATCGCTTAAAGTTTGTCGTGAGAACAATACGGTGTCTCAGCTGAGTCCCGTCGAAGCGGCTAGTTCAACGTAATTGACAGTAATCGGAGGAGTTTACTGTGTACAGAATGGCGCTTTGAACCATAATAGGACGACATTACGGGGTCGACCGGCAAAGGACGCACACGACATGCAGGAGGCAGCCATGAAGTCTGTAAACAACTCCTACGAGGTCATCCCCAATTCGAGTAGGCAGGCCAAAACCAACAGCTTGATCGGTGATTGGAAGCCTGTTGACCATTCGACCACGAGACGGACAGACGACCGAACAGACGAACAGAGCAATCGAAAACCGAGCGTATCCTTCTTTGCATACTAGATGACTACAAATGGCAGCGCCGTCATGAGCGGCCAGAGCAACAAGAACATAGTCACCATTAACCCTATGAGCAGTAATGACAGGAACGGCAGTGAAATGCGGCATCCAACGGCTGAATGAACAACAATAACAACAACAGCAACAACAAAGACGACGCGGATAACAACACTACCGCTAGCAACAACAGCAGCAACAACAACAGTGACGAGAGTAACCACCACATTAACGATAAGGGTGACTACAGCAACAACAACAACAACAACAACAAGGCCAACATAACCAGTGTCAAAAATAACAGCGACAACAACAACTACTACAACTACAGTTACCATGACTACTGTTGCAACAAGCGAAGTAAATGCAACACTGCAGTTTAAACGCACGCACGCGCATAGACGATGCGACGAAAGGAGACAATAGAGGATGACAAGCCGACATCACTTCGATAACGATACACGCTTTTCTAAACGCCCACGGAGCTCAATTCGACAATTCTCTCAGAGACACGGGCAGCAACAACAGCAACAACAACAACAACAACAAGACCAACAAACGCCGCCCACCGTGGCGGTCTAGGACTCAGCAGGCGATCGGAGATGACAAACGGACAGGGGCTTGTGGGGTATCGTCAGACGTTCAGACGACAACAGATGTGCTACCGATTGTTGTTATTGTCCCTGTCGCTGTTGATGTTGTTGTTAGTATTGTTGTTGTTGTTGCTGTTGTTGTTGGTATTGTTGTTGTTTTAGTAGTTCTACAATGCAGCTAGGTGAAGGAGAAGAAGCGGCGGCACCGAAACCGATAATGAGAATGACAACTACTGCTACTGTTTCGGCTGTTGCTGCAGTCGGCAACTGCTGATGGCGCTTGACAAACAAGCACTTCGTTGACTGAGGGGGCCTGCCGCCTTTCGGCGCGCCCATCGACTGAGCGCCCCTTCCCTCGGGGGCGCAAGGGAGGGGTGGTAATCATTGCAAACCCGCCGCAAGACTGACGCAGCTTCTGCCACTGCTGTCAAGTGACTCTTGTATATACATAGCTACAAGCTTCCTTATCTACAGAGCTGTACTAACGTGCGTATTCACGCAATAACTAACGACGCATAGAAGCCGCGTAAACACTTCTGTGCGTAGTTCAGAAGTACGCCATAAATATATATATATATATATATATATATATATATAACTTGGTAAATGCATATATATATTCCAAACGTTATGATTCCGTTATCTATCGGCCTGCTAAGGGAGCGTACAGCAGCTGACCAGTTTCATAGCCTGGTCGTTCTCTTTTTTTTTGTCAATACATATGGTAAATGCGTAGTTAATCGATATAATTTCACCAACGAGAGCTATTCGCTGATTTTTGAGACAATTAAAACAGCGTATTGTTGTCGCTAACAATAATCATGACTAAAATGTTGAATGTTAATAAACATAGAGCCACCATTAAGACACCAGCAAGCACGCGTTAGAGCCAGCCATCATTAAGACAGCAACTAATGGTGTTCGCCGCTCGCGACCGAGCCGCACGCAAACATTTGTATATGATCCGTACAAGTAAACCTGATGATGAGACCGTACGCTGCCGTCGAAACTATAACACGAGTGAACAATATTAGTCTAATGAAAGGCGGGCTCGTCCAGTCGCTACGCTGGCCTAATCGTCCCCCAGTCTCAACAACATAGGGCCAGAATCGGCCAGATCGCTGTGACAACAACGAACGACCTTGTATTGCTGCGCGCACGATATTGTAGTAGCATGGCTTTTTGAGGAGGCGCACGAAGCCGATCACGACAACGGTGCCACAGTGAACTGAAGAACTCCACCTTGATTCTGCTTAAACTATCCGTTTTTTTTCGTTCGGTCGTTTGCCGTCGTTTCGTTGTGTACGTGTGAACTCTATGAAATAATATCAAGCCGCCAGCTAGTAGCTACAGTAGACAGTAACAACAACAACAACAATAACAACAACAACAACAACAACAACAACAACAACAACGACGACGACGACGACAACAACAACACGGATGAAAAGAAAAAGCGTACAGGAGAAAAAGGAAACCTTCTGAGCATATATAGCGAATAGCCGCGGTTGTGGTGCTGGTGGCAAAAGCAAACCTACGTTGCCAGTCAGTGCACTTGCAGACAGAAACACAGACAGACCTCTGTGCCTCCTGACCTTTGTTTGTGGCAACTTCACGGATAAATGAATATGATCGTGCTGCAGCTCCTGATGATCCGCCCGGTTCTTCTTGTAGCTCGATTTCGAGGCACGATCCGGCTGCCGGCAGATATCCAGGCGCCCTGCTCGTAGTGCGATGCTTCTTCGCCTATGGCTACCTTTTGGCCCAGCTGGAATTTCACCGGCAACGAGTGTCCTCGGCTAAGTGTCTTATGGCGTGTGTCTCCCCTTCTTTTCCCTTCCCTGTAATACTAGTTCTGTCTGCATACCTCTTATGTCTTGTGTCTCGTCGCGGGCATCCATAGGTGTGCTCGCAGATGACCATGATGATGATAATGAAGACAACAATGAAACAACACGAAAAACAGCCTGCATTCGGCCAAGGCGTTCGGAAATTGCACGCTACTTTCGTCGTCGTTGTGATCGTTGTCGCCGTAATCGTCGTTACCGTCACAAGTCGCGAACAACACCGTAACGAGTCAAATGTAGCCGCTATGATAAAACGAAACATATGTTCGTGTATCATAAGAGGAATCAAATACCATATATATATATATATATATATATATATATATATATATATATATATATATATATATATAGAAAGGTTCGACCTACTGCTGTTGCTGCTGCGATGTAAAGCATATGCACGCGAACACTGACTGAGCAATACAGCGGAACCACAGCTGTGGGAGGTTGGAGTCGCGGTGCAGGAAAGAAGAATGGAAAGTAGGCAGGCGGAACAAGCGTAAGAAGACGACCGAGGTTAATATAGAGACTAGGTTAGGAAGAAAGGCGGAAAGAAAGAAAGAGAGAAAAATAAAGAAAGAGAAAAACAGAGACAAAGCAATAGAAAGTAACGATAGTCGACGAGTTTCTCTGGGATAGGTCGAACGCACAAAACGAGAAGAAGGGCTGCCTCTCGCCCTTCCACCAACCGAGGCCACCATCGAGAAATCATCGGTGCGAGCGGATCACGCTATCATGAACAAAATCTCTCTTGATCACCACCAATCTGACAATGAGCAGCAGCACTCTCATTTGTTGTTGTTGTTGCCCATAAAGCGAGGGCTTTCAAGATAGGCTTTCAGTTACTACAGCTTAGAAACAAGAGCTACAACAAGTGACTTGGTCCTTGTATTGTCTCCAACCATTAACAACCAAAATTGCTGTCATTTTTCTTTTCGGCGCGAATACATCTATATATATATATATATATATCTATATATATATATATATATATATATATATATATATATATATATATATATATATATATATCGCATAAATGTTTATATACATACACACGCAGGTAATGTTATATTAAAGAAATTGATCTATATAAGTACATAAAACGCTTGTATTCGCTAAAGTCTGTCTCAACCGAGGTGCGAGTTGTGCGCCAGAATAGCTGTACGGGATCACCGCAAGCCAGATTGAGTGCAGGAGTACGCTACAAGATCGTCAACATACATTTAACTCGCTCTGTTAACGCAAATGAACAGACTTCCTCATTGTATGCCCTACTGAAGTTTTAGCAGGAACTTCATCATGTCATATCGCGCGAATTGTTTTTGTATATGTATACTAAATTGAATGAGTATTTTGCCATTGTGTACCTAAGTATAGCATGCTGAGCCCCAATAGAATCTTTTCTGGAAGGCTTTAGCAAATAGCTGTGTATTCCTCCTATGGAAGGTCGGCAAAAAGTCTCTCTCCAATGACTGAAATGTAGAGCTTCTGTTGCGGTCATTGACACACGATAGTTTCGTTGGTCGCTACTTCAGCTAGTCTACTTGTCTGTCATTCAGTCAGTCGGTGGGTTGCGTCCGGCGACCCCATTGGTGCTGCTGCTGCTGTTGCTGCAGACATTCAGACAGAATAAGGTAAACTGAATGATGAACCACGTTCAATTCGCCCACTCGCTGATGGATGGACACGTGGATACACGGACAGGCAGACTTTGCTCTAACGACGACGACAACACTAACAACAACAGTAACAACAACAACAACAACAACAACGACGACAACAACAACAACGATAACAACAGACACAGCAAACACAAGAATAGCAATAACAATAACAATCAGAACGACGACAAAGACAGACAACACAGCTACTAGCACTCGCTCAACTCGGGCTTGGCTCTTTCTGGATTCAGAAAAGCGTCAGAACAAAAAGCAGAACAGCTCTTTGTCGACTGTTCGAGCTCCCTGCATCGCTCACTGCGGCAGTCGGCGTGCAATTACACCTATACTACTACTACTACCACTTCTACGACGTGCAATTACAACTTCTATAATACCACTACAACTTATATTACAAATACTAAGCGGTTGCTGTTGTTGTCGATGTTCTGTTGTTGTTGTTCGACGTCAATGTTCTTATTGTTGTCAATGTTATGTTGTTGTTGTTGTTGTTGTTATTGTTGTTGTTGTTGTTGTTGTTGTAAAGCGCGTGGTATTATTGTCACTGCTGCTAAGCAATGTAACACTGTTGTTCTGGTGGAAGCTGAAGCCGGCTACCGTCGGTAGCGATGCCCGCCATCATGCGCCGCCCCACAAACGAATCGTTGACGTAATAATAGTAATAATAATAATAATAATAATAATAATGATCATCATCATCATTATCATGACGTTAACGATAATGATCGAAATAATACACCACGATACCGATTGCCATTGTTGCTCTGTTGACGTGGACGCGATGAACGGCGGCGACGATGACGACAACACTTTGAGCCGTCACCACTTCTACCATTAGTACGAGGACTTTTACTTTGGCGTCTGTTTGTTTGTTTCGTTTCTTCGACTACTTCACACGGCCGGCCGTCCGGCTGGCGACTCCGATCGAGACGAGAGTCATGGCCAGATTGATGATGATGATGACGATTGAGTGAGTGAGTGAGTGATGACACTATTGACCAGGCCAGCCGCGGACTCGCCCGCTGCAAAAGCACGTGGGGAAGCGGGCAGGTGGAATGAGTATCGTTCCAAATCACACTGTTGAACGAAGAGAGACAGTGAACGAGGAGAAAAAGAAAAAAGGGGAACAGAATATAAAGAAGACGACGAAGAAGGAGAAGAAGAATAAGAGAAAAAGGAAAATGACCACTCGGATGCAGAACGGAGTCGTCGAACTGGTAAGTGTGCGAGAGTCATGAAGTCGACTTCATGAAGAAGTCACGGAACGGAAAGCAGCGTCCTGCATACCACTAACGATCAGCGCAACAGTTGGAATCGTCAGGACGAATAAAACAACAACGACGACGACAGCGACAACAGCAAAAAACGATTTACAGAGCGCTGCAGCCTACAAATATGCTTTCCAAGTTTCTTGTTTAAATGCTCCGTGAAAGCTGGGAAAAACCGATTTTTAGGTATGTTTTTATGCCAGTAGCTAACTAAATAAATATGATATATATTTCTTACGTTGCCTCAGGTTGTTGGCTGCCATCTGGTGAACTCAGCAACACACCTTCTTTAACTGGGTGTGCAACTGAATAGTGAGATTGATTTATATCTCTATAAAGCTTTATGTCTACCTAAGTTATCTAATGCAGAACTTGTCACAAAAAATCATTTGTTAGAAGCACAGCCTCAACAAAAGTAGCCCTGCTCATATATATATATATATATTTATATATCGAGGTATTCATCAAAAATGGTAACGTCATCAAAAAGTCAAAGTCATAACAAGCCAGAGGCGAACAGAAAAATTGAAGCCGACAAGCAATAGATAGCAGAGAACACTCCTCTCAGGCATCGACAGACCGACAGACACCCGGTGTCATCAACTCTTGCCACTATCATCTGCGGCGTTCTGGCGGTAGTCCATTATTTGGTAGTGTCCGCTTGGCTAGAAAGAACTCGCGAGCTCTACTGCCAGACAAGAGCATCAGCAGCAGCAGCAACAACAACAGTAGCAGTTACAGTAATAATAACGACAACAATAATAGCGACTGCAACAACAGCAAAAACGACGACAACAACAACAACGACAACGACGACAACAACTCCGACAACGACGACAACAACTCCAACAACGACAACGACGACAACAACTCCAACAACTACAACAACAACATCAACAACTACAATAACAACAGCAACAACAGCAACAACAACAACAACAGCAACAACAACAACAACAACAACAACAACAGCAGCAGCCCCACCGGCGACAACATTACCATCTAGCTCCGAAGCTGGCGGGCGGTGCTTTCTATTATTATTATTGTTACTATTATTACAGCCGAACTCGAATTTTCAGTCACCACTGTGCGGCCATCGGGTCATCGCTTGCTGGCGCATTGCACAGGCAGACACAGACACAAAGGAACAGCGAGAAGGAGAGAACGACTTGCTACCACAGTGGTCGCCGAAGTCAAAGTCGCAAACGAAGTCGCGCGCGCGCGCGAAATGACGCTGAAGTTACCGAGCCAGCATCATCATCTGCTTCTTCTTCTTCATCATCATCCTATCCATCTATCTCAGCACCGTTTTTAGGAACGACCAGCATCGTTCGGCCGGTGGGTCTCGTAGCTGGCCTACGATCACGATGAGATGATGGTGATGATAGTAAGGAGAAGGGGAAGGAGGAGGAGACGGAGAAGGAAAACCAAGTCCACGATCTTGGACTTCTTGGGCGCCTTGAACGTCGACGACGGTCACGCTCGAATGCCTCGCACACTAATGTGCCGGCTGCGCTTCGGCCAGCACAGCACACCACAGTGCACCAATGTCTGAGAATTATACTCGTCAAACGTCGTTCTTGTCATTGTCGTCGTCGTCATCGTCGCCGTTGACTCTGCGCATGTCTGGCATCACTGCTCCCGAACCCCTTCGTTCAATCCTCACTAAGTTACCCCCACAAGTTCCCGCTGCTCATCAAGGGGAAAAGGCGCGAGAAAATTAGGGAAGAGTCGGATTCTCCTCGGGCCATCGTAGCCAGCAAGCCAGCCAGTCAGCGTAGGTTTGCTTTGACTTGCCGTTTGGTATTAAATTGAAGACTTGTCCGGCGCTGGTCGTCGCATCATTACCATAACCGCTATCATCATTACCACCACCACGATCATCATCAACAACATCAACAGCAACAACAATAACATAATCACCATCGTCGACATCATCATCACCATCATCATTAAAGTCATCTTTTTCTTCATGTCCTTCGCTTACTTCAGTCGGTGTTCCCAGCCGGTGGAGGCGGCGCAGCACCGAATGTCCTTCGGACTTCATTCGTCACTCTTCTCCGCTGTGTAGGCAAAAGTGGCGGCTGCCAGCAGTCGGTCGAAGTCCATCTGTATACGAGTAGATGCCCACTTGCTTGCCTACCTTCGGCTACCTAACTAAGGCTGCCTAAACGCTCGTCTCTAAGTTGGTCCGGCCGGAAAGGAAACCAACGACAACAACATCAACAACAACAACAGTAACAGAAGTAACAACAACAATAACAGCAGTAACAACAGCAACAACAACAACAGCAAAGAAGCCTTCGAGCTTAAGCGAAGCACCTCGAGCCAATGTGTCGCTGCGCTGCGAGATGGCGGCAATTCCTGTGGGTCGGCGGTTTGTTTCATGTCGATTCGTCTCGTGCCACTTGTACTGCCGCTAGCTGCATTTACGACGATTACGAAGGTAACAGCGTCCAGACGACAACGCTCGTCAGTTTAAGCAGCAAGCGAGGGTATATGAATGCAGACGTCGAAGGTAGCGACTACTACAACAACAACATCAGCAACGACCGCAGCAACAGCAACAACAACAACCGCAGCAACAGCAGCAGCAGCAACAACAACAGCAACAACGGTGACGCCATTGTTGCTCCACTGTTGCTGCTTCTGGTGTTCATCGTGTTACCCGTGACGAATGACTCTCATTTCGGCTATGATTTTTGCTACTACCTCTTTTTTCGAATATGGCCACTACCACCACTCCTACATCTTCCTTTCTAATACGACTACAATAAAAACAATAACAACATCACCAACAACAACAACAACTGCTACAACACCTACTGCCTCATGACAAAAGTTACAATACTACCTACCAGTCATAGTATTGTGACTTCTGCCATGAGACAGACAGGCGACAAGGCTAATGATGAACACAAACTCCAACATCCCGATGTCATGTAGTTCATGACAAACGCTCCTACGGCGCTCGTCCCATTGACGGCAATGCGGTCCTATTGAAGTCAGCCCTTTTAGATAGCTGATGTTCGTTAAATGGCCGAACCGTTTTGATTGTTGTTGTTGTTGTTGTTGTTGTTGTTGTTGCTGTCATTATTGCTGTTTTTAATGTCGTTGTTGTTTCCAATGTTGTTGTTGGTGTCGTCTTAGTCGTCGTCGTCGTCGCGAACAGCGCAATGACCGTATCGAAATGCACACATGCACAGAGACACACATACGTAGTCTCACCGACTCACATATACACTCAACCAGGCAGAAAAACGGTACGCTGCACATATCTGTCTGAACGTATACACGACCGATTCTGAAGCCGCCGATTATGTATACCTCGATATATATATATATATATATATATATATATACGAATGCATGCGTAAGCATGTAGCGTATGTACTTGTCTGGATGTACATATGACGCTGCATACGATGTGCCGGTAAGCTGTAATCGGCTCTGCGACGCTTTTCGCGGCATCAGGACGGCAACCATTAGACCCGACCTGTTTGTTTATCGGTGACGGTGGCGGCAACCGCGACACACCGCTAAAAAGCCACAGTAGGGTGTAGCATTAGCAGCTCAAACAACAACAACGGGTACAACAACGAAGAACACAACAACAAAGAACACAACAAAAACAACAACTGCAACAACAGCGACAACAACAAGCACAGAAGCAAGCCGAATTGACGCCGCAATGTGGATAACAAGTCGATAACAAAACAAATATCTGAGAAACAGAAGCGGAAGAAAGCGTAACATTGAGGGGTAGAATAGAGATAGATAGAAAAACGTAGTATACAGTGCAAGAGAACGAGACAGAACGTCAGAGAGAGAGAGAGAGAGAGAGAGAGGGGGGGAAGGAAGTGGTCGGCAAGGATGGGGGATTACAGCAGGCTGCAGCGGCCATGGAACATATCGATCGTGTTCGAGACAAAAGCGGCGATTAAGAAGCAATTACAATTCCATTGCGAAGCAGTACTTTGGCTGACGGATGACGCCAAGCGGATCGTAGATGTTGTCGCAGTAGAAGGACAAGAAGAAGATATATAAGTAGAAGACGTACTAGCGTAGTGTTCTACGTAATTGTCATTGTGCTTAGTAGAAGGAGGAATATCTAGTAATTATGGTGGCGTGGGATGTGATAATGAGCATACGATGAGATGGGAAGACATCAAATGATGATCACGATGTAAAGGATGCCCATCCGTGGCATTTTAAAGGGGGTGGGTGGAGGCGGGGGGGGGACATGTACTTATCTAGAACAACACCGCATGTGCTTACCTAGAACGCCTTCCTTAGCAGTTGCATTCGGGGGCGCCTTCGAAACCCAAACAGCGACACAAAAACAACCGTAAACAACAACCGGACACCCGAAACAATGGAAAAACAAACGCAAAAGCATTAACAACACGAAAAAGCAGACAAGCAGAGGGAAAGAGATGAAGAATGAATCAAGCGAAAGAGGGAGGCGGAGATCAGGGCGAAACGCCAGAAAGAGCGAGAAGAACGTAAATGGTTGATAACAAGGGGAACGGAACGGTATGAGACAATAGCATAAGGCTGCGGAATAAGATCGAAATTCTGACACGATACGAGGATTGATCAAGTTGTTCTTGTTGTTGTCGTTGTTGTTATTATTGTTGTTGTTGTTTTGTTGTTGTTGTTGTTGTTGTCGTTGTCATCGTCGCCAGTGTCATTTTCGACGTAAAGCATCATCATCATCGTCATCAACAACATTTTGCCACCACCGTACTCTCGTACAGCGTCGTCTGTGCGTTTTCCGCGCAAGCAGCACACGTAGTTGCAGATGAAGTTTGCCGCCTCTGAATGGTCGCCATCCCACAATGAGTTGTCCAACGAGGGGGGATGGGGCGTGAGATGACGGCGGATGGGTAAGCAGCAACGACCTTTGGAGCTGCAGTGCGGCTGCTGCTGCCGCTGCTGCTGTTTCTTCGAAAAGCGCCTTCGCACGGAAATGCCAGCCGAAACTCCCGGCCGGCATTCGCCGAAATCGGGCGGCTCAGATGAGTCGGACAAGCACACTCGGGCCACCAACACCACCACCACCACCAGCGGTGGGCGTCTCCAGCTTCACACCTCGACACACGGTTAAACGCAACCGACGTGGGTGAAGAAGAACGTTTTGTTCGACGCACGCGTAGTCGATTCGCGCAGCGCGATCACATTAGCAGCACACGATTAGATGCTTTTCTGTTGATTTCGCGTCGAATCATGGGCATACGAATGTATGAATGAACGAACAGACGCACAGATGAAGACAACAACAACAAAAACAACAGCAATAACCACAACAACAACAATGATGACAATCCCGTTCGCAGCAAGCACGTAAGCGATCCGCCCATTCGCAGTCGTCCTTGCACGCTAACAACGCGTGAAGTCTTAATTTCTTCACACGTTAGTAAATACCAACTCACCCATCCGCTCATCTCCTTGGTTCCAGAAAAGGAAAACGTAGATTAGCTCAACGGGTCGATCTATTTTGCTTAGACTTAATCGCAAACAAAACAAAGTCGGCAAGAAGTCGTTTACCAAAAGCACCAAAGGCGAAATGCTGCTTCACAGCGTGTTCCGAATATGTAGGCTTGACGCAATCCGCTTCCGAGAGTTTAGAAAGCGACGCCACCATTTGCGGTTGATGTATACGCTCTCGAATGTCTGTTTCGTCGACGGAGACAGCATCCTAGAATCGCTAGGGTTATTTGTCACACTTCGTGCCAACGTTTTCGCGAAATGCGTCCACCAATAATGAAAGTCGATAGTTTAAGATTCGACCCTCGGCCTGAAAGGCCTTAACTACAGACGCACATCATGGACGTCAAAGTCGTGGGCAGCAATAGCCACAAAAAGTAGTCGTAGTACTAGTAGTACCATTGCTAATGACTTCATAAATAATCTTTGATGCTAGTTATTATCCACCCAAACCCGGCTTGCGAACATCGTGGCAAATCATCGTGGAGGAGGTTTCTTAGCCGGCCGCCGAAGTGTGCCAGTAAGTTCGCTCAAACAGAACTTGCAATTAGTGACGTAACCCTGCAACCGTTAAACTAACTTTCTTTAATAATAATAATAATAATAATAATAATAATAATAATAATAATAATAATAATAATAATAATAATAATAATAATAATAATAATAAACAAGATATACTTTCGTGCCTATTGCCATGGAGACGCTACGACCAATCAGCAAGGGAACCGAAGCATTTCTTAAAGATTTGAGTAAGCGAATTCAGGAGGTCACAAGCGACCAAAAAGAGGGTCAATTCTTGAGGCAAGCGTTGTCTTTGGCCGTTTGCAGAGGAAACGCGGCATCTATTTTAGGCGCCATGGAGTGAAATAATTATTTAAAGAATTTGCAATAATACGTTCAGACCTCACGATTGTAACATTATTTAACATGTAATAAAGAGCACAAAAAAAATAAAAACATAATAATAATAATAAAAAAAAGTGCATGCAGAAAAAGAAAAGTGGCGTAAATACACAGAGTTAGAGCATAGATACAATTTCGTGCCGATCGCAATGGAAACATTGGGCCCGGTCAGCAGAAGTACAAGGAAATTTATAAAAGACTTAGGTGATCGAATACGAGCAAACACCGGTGATATACGCGAAGACGAATTTCTGAGGCAGCTGCTTTCACTGGCAGTTTGCAGAGGAAATGCCGCGTCGATATTAGGTGCGAT
Organism: Dermanyssus gallinae; assembly: GCA_003439945.1. Taxonomy (NCBI): domain Eukaryota; kingdom Metazoa; phylum Arthropoda; class Arachnida; order Mesostigmata; family Dermanyssidae; genus Dermanyssus; species Dermanyssus gallinae. Next base: position 249,912 of record QVRM01002086.1, read on the forward strand.
GGGCTGAGAATAGCTAGATGGTAACCATGAAATAACGAGGATACACATTCACACCTCACAATTGTATTGTCCTAACACATAATAATGATAAATAATAATAATAATAATAATAATAATAATAATAATAATAATAATAATAATAATAATAATAATAATAATAATAAGTTATATCGTAGTGCCAATATCGATGGAAACAATGGGCCCGATAAGCAAGGGAACCAAGAGATTCATCAGTGAGCTGGGCCAACGGATTACAGATCTCACAGGGAATCGGCGCGAAGGCGAGTTTCTACGGCAACTGCTGACGCTTGCTGTGTGCCGAGGAAACGCCGGCTGTATTGTACACGTTCACACCTTACACGGTACACGTTCACACCTCACAATTGTAACATTTAAACAATATTAATAAATAATAATAATAATAATAATAATAATAATAATAATAATAATAATAATAATAATAATAATAATAATAATAATAATAATAATAATAATAATAATAATAATAATAATAATAATAATATGCCATTGACAACCCGAAAGTAGCCGAATAAGCTTGAAGTTGTTGAAAGGAAAGCAAAGAACACGGCAATGCATAAGCATCAACACATCGACGTTGTCCCGCGAACCTTGTCGAACGGCGAGTCGTACACGAAAAGGCAACGCACTGTCATTCCCATCCCCAGCGTCCTCACGTCACGATTTTCTGAGACGGCGGCACATCTTCATGCCCGGTCGCCACCAACATGAGAATGCGCAACACATGGGAGAACAAGCATAGCTTCGCCCTGCAGCGTTGTATCGCCGGGGAGATTCGGCGATGATGGCGATGCAGATGAAAAAGTATGCGAACATAATAACAGCCGGAGAGCTAAAGAAGGAAAAAGGAAAATCAACCGGAAGAGAGAGAGAGAGAGGGGGAATATGGGGGAGAGCAAGATCATGATGAAAAACATTCGCACTGCCAATTTGTGTGACTGTTTGACAAAGCGCGTCCAGCTGAAGCGTCACAGAAGACACATTTCTCGCGGTTCGGCGTCCACATGCACGAGTGCACACAGACTGGCTGCAGGCATAAATGCATATCAAAAGCATTTGGCATATGTCTTTGCCATGAATGTGTTGTATGTGTGTGTAAATGAATATTTAACGCATCATCAGGAAGAGTGGCGTAACACGTAAGCGCGAACCCTAATCATGATGCTAAACATAGCGTGGCTGGCTCAGGCATTAGGCCGTGTGTAGGCCTCATTCACAAAATGAGGAGGCTCTTCCGCTTCCAAACCAGTCAAGCACACGAAAAAGAAGATGAGAATGAAAAAAAAGAACGCCGCATCCATCCACCCAGATGAATGATACTGAGCGCAATTTCGCATCGGTTCAATTCGTTCGCTTCCGACCGTGTTTGCAGCGCTTACCAGCGGGCCATTCCGTACCGCCCAGTATCAAGAGAGCAAACTTCGGCGTGAGGTGTGAGGTAAGAGGAGAACGTCTCCTGCACCATGAGGGCATGGGGGATCAATAAATCGAGATAGAAATTAAGCAAACGAACGAAGAAAGGATAGCAGGGGAGAAGAAATTGAAAGATAACTCGTGAGAGAGAGGAAGCGAGAGAGACAGAGAGAGAGAGAGAGAACGAGGATATCCGAAACATCTTCTTAAAGACGGACGAGTGCGGACAACTTGCCACCATTAGAGAAACAGATCAACTGCAACAACATCATCAACAACCACAAGAGCAGCAGCAGCAGAAGCAATGGGTACATGGGTAGCAATAGTAGTAGCAGCAGCAACAACAACAACAACAGCAACAACAAATGTTCCAGCAAATCGACCGCTGAGTCATCATAACCATATTGAACTGAACTGAATTGAATTCGATTCCGTTCATAACTCAGCTCGTTGACGCTAGCGACTCTGACGATACAAGTACGAGTTCTGTTCGGCCAATTAAATAAAGCGTCGCCACAGTATCGCTGCCGCCGCTGCCACACCATCGACAGAGATTCGTGCCCTGTCAAAATGCAAATCGGTCGACATCGGCTACAGCTACGGTACCTTCACACCGCTGCACAGGTTCGCGTCACAAATGAAATGGCGCCGAGAAAAATTCGTCCTTTGCTTCCCTCTTTATAATGTAAATGAGGCAGAGACACGCATATGCGAGACAGAGAGAGAGAGAGAAACAAGCGAGATAGAGAGCAAGAGAAAAGGATGTAGATAGAGAGTAGAGAGAGCAACAAATATTGCAAGAAATGTATAATGCTCGCGTTCGACCTTCTTCGTGTAGGTAGAATTTCCCCGTGTGGAAACCCCAGAGTGTACGGTTGGTTTCGTTTCGCTTAGTATGCGATTAACTACGTAAGCTGCTGTGTTCGCTCAAGAGCTTATTGCTTTCTGTCGGGCAATAACAACAACAACAACAGCAGCAACAACAACGGCGGCAGCGGCTTCCTCGCATCACGCATTCAACAGTTTGACGCGTAACACCTTCGGGGTTTGAGCGAACAGATCCATTTGTCACCGCAGTATCGCCATGCCTGTGATTCCTGTTTGATGCGAACCTCATTGCCTTGCTGCTGGTACAGCTGATGCAGCTGCTGCTGCTTCAAATTGCTGGGTGTGCCCATTTACAACAGCAAATTCAGCATAGCAACAGCATTCTGGCAACTATACTTGGCCCTGTTGTAGTTTTCTCTTCCCTCTTATCGATTGTTCCTTCCCGTCTTGTTAAGGCTTAGCTTCTCTGAGTCGCCGGCAGGCGTAGACCAACGGCTGCCATTCTGAATGAAAAACCCGTCTGCGATTGTGGTCTCGCTGTGTCTGTGCGAGTGTGTTTGGCAAATTTGGTAGCGGTGGTAGTTCGAACCCGATACGACACGAACAGCTCCCACTGTGGCAACAGGTCTACCGACGATTTACTTGCGAAGTATCAAGCACATACGATTAAGTCGAAAATTTGGCCAAGTCTAGATAAAGTTGCACGCAAAATGTCTCTGATTCGACCGAAAGTCTATCACTATGTATACATTTTTCTATTATTAACCACATATACTCCTATTCCAAGTTTACTATCATAAACAGGCACTATATATATAAATATATATATATATATATATATATATATATATATATATATATATATATATATATATATATATATATATATATATATATATATATATTATATAATATATATATAAATATATATATATATGCTTGTGTGTGGCTGTGTACTTGCATCTAGCTACGGGCACTACACGCTCCTAAATAGGCCTCCGCCATGAGCACTGTATCCTATAACTTCGTTAGGCGAGGCCTGACGCAATACGCCGTTGACCCAAGAGCAGGACGGCAGAAAAGGGGCCCGACGGGCGGGACACTTGACAAGTAAGTGTCAGACAACCGTCGGCGCTGTGTTGGGGGGTAGGTCCTCTAGATGCGAGACACGACCCGATCGATTCGATTCGATTAGTCGCCAGAGGGTCCAGACATCAACAACAACAACAACAGCCGTCGAGTGCCGATAGTACGTGGCGATAGGCTACGGCAGTAACGGACTCGACCACTGGCGCAATACTACTCACGGCACACATCCACCGGTAGTCTAATTGCCAACCGGCCCTTGTCTCATCAGGACCGAACGAAACAACAGTACCAACGACAGCAATAACAACCGCAGCAACAACAACAACAACAATAACAGATGTAGCAGAGACGGCAACAGCGCTAAGGGCATCGGTGTACACACTCACTCTATTGTTAATTTCTGGTCCACTCGAGTACACGAACTAACAACGCTTGTGAGCCCAGCGCAGTGGGAGCATTGTTGTTGTTGTTGTTGTTGTTGTTTCTGTTGTCCTTGTTGTTATTGTTGCTGTTGTTTCTGCTGTTGTTGTTATTGTTGCTGTTGTTTCTGCTGTTGTTGTTGTTGTTATTGTTACTCAGTTACGGTTGCTGTTGTTGCGATTGTCACGTCGTCGTCATCGTTATCGTCGGAGGCCTGTTCACCACCTAGGCCATCGTCGACACAGTGTAGATGCCCCCCTCTACAGGCTAAGTGAAAAGGTGCTGTCTCTATCCTACTCGAACTGCAAAACATGACCCTGATTGTCCTGCGTCCCTCTACGTTTGCTCGTTCGTTCTGATATGCTAGACGACGACGATTGTGGCGGCGAGACGAACGAAATTATATAATCCGGACAAAATAACAAAAATTAGCATCACCATTTCAGTCATTTTATATCAGTCAGTATATCCCCCATAGTTGCATCCGAAAGACGGCAGCAGCAGGACTGGACCAGTGATAGTAGTAGTAGTAGCAGTTAGCAGCTACAGTGGCAGGAAGAGTAGTGATGTGTTCGAGCGTCCTTAGATGAAAGATGAAGAAAAGCAGAAGATGCACAATTGCCGAACATGTTGTTGTTTGGTGATGACGTTGTTGTTAATAAACATTCGATCAACGATTGGCACATGTATGGATGGCTCGCCAATATCGTACGAGTCGCACAACATGCAGCAGAAGCACCTTGTAGCATCAAATAGAGGACACGACGCGAAGACAAGGACCGTCTGGATTCGAGGAGAGAAAGACATAGGGGTATATATATATATATATATATATATATATATATATAAATATATATATGCACATATATCCTAGTGCGCATTCTCCTCTTGATTCTCGTCCATCGTCGCAGCGTCACTACAGCTACACTCCCTTCTCCTTCTCCCTGGTTCCCTCTCTCGTGTCCTCCAGCGGCGCGCCGAAACGATCCAAGTGCATGCGAGAAACCGAAGCAAGGTGGCTAGATCACGGCTCTAGCAGTTCGCCAGATCGTCACGTCCAGCTCGGCTTGCTTCCGTCTTCCTACTTTGGTCTATCAGGAGTGACGGAAAGAGAACAAGACAGGGAAGACTGGGGAGGGGGGTAGAAATTGATAGCTGAGAGAGACAAGCTGGCGCTTCTTGTATATGTATATATATATATATATATATATATATATATATATATATATATATATATATATATCGTTTCCATATGGAGGGCTGGCTAGTTGCCCAGAAGCTCCAAAGCGTAGACTATCATCAGAATCGTGGTCAGCTCTCAACTTGCCGATCGAGTACGCCAACCTGGCGACGGCGGCGGCGGCAATGATGAGCCGGCATTATCGAGCCTGACTCAAGAAGAAGGGGCCCGCGGAATCGACAGGACGCTGTGCTGAGTGCGGGCGATAGGCCTACTCGGCATCTAGCTAGCGGCTGGCCAGACAAGCCGATACGAGGTCGAGAGATAAACGAACCCTCGCAGCGGTACGACCGGTTCGAGCATCCGTCCTGGATCGCCTTGGGTCAATCGTCCCCAGCGTCTCGGTCCAGGACGCCAGGGAACGCATCTGAGACCTCGTTCAAGACGAACGAGCGATCTCCATTACACCTGGTTGTATTCGATCATGCATGCATGGCTCGCTACCGTTGCTTCGGTAATTTACCGCTAACACGTTTGATGACCTCTGGCTCTCTCTCTCGCCCTCACAACAGCAATAGAACGAAGATGATAACAGCACAAGTCAATCTCCAAGTATGACCTAATTAACGCAAACGTTATAGCGTCCCACCTAGAAGCAAGTCACTGTGTAAGAGAGGTTTATATATATATATATATATATATATATATATATATATATATACGTTAGTGCTCTAGAGGTAAACTATACGTAGCAAGACCTATATATTGATAGAGCCGAAATACACCGATGGAAAATAACGAATATTCGGTATGCGTAATTGACACAGCGCTTCTAGACTAGAGTGCACTATGTACCCTCCCTAAAATATGGTGTAATTCAGTTAGATGGCCCCCTGTTGTTCTATTCCTCTCTCGTGTACTAAACCATAGCACTCGAACGAGCAGCACTGACGGATGACCATGGATGACGTTTTTTTAGCTTGCCTGCTGACGTAGGGCAGTTGGGCTGAACACAGGTACCGCCCCTTGGTCGCCTCTCGTCTGTGGCTGTTGCAATTAAACCAAGCCCGAGTAGAGGCGCTGTTTAGCAATGGCGACGGCCTTCACCACAGCAACAACAACAACGATATTAACAAAGTTATCATATAGGCACAACTATTCAAATCATACAGAGTTTTGGCCTTCCTCTGTGGCCATTCGCTGTTGCTGTCGGAGACGCCAGATAGACGACTCGCTATATGATGAATTGACACAAACTTTATTTTGGAATTCCTGCTGATACGGAGATCACAAACGCGATTACGACTTGCAATACTGCTGCTGCTAATCCTTTCTAACTAACCACGGTTGGACTCTCCCTGGGATGTGTGTGACGCCTGCAACTGCATCTCAGGCAAGTAATTTCGATATTTTACCTATGTACGATTTTCCAAGGTATTTTGTTCCAGGTTCCCATGAGCCTCACACTTTTGCTGACCCTTTTGCGGAACTTTGTTTCCAGCATTGTTCGGAAGTGTCGCACATTTATGTGTTGTTTTTTAACAACAAAACCTTGTGACAGCCTGAGATGATCAAGCACGTAACGCACGTGCGCCAACAAAATGTGTTATCTTTTTTCTAAGGCGTTACATATATTCTTCTAGACAGGTTTGAACACAAGAAATAGATCCCCACACCCGGAGTCGAACCTGCGATCGACCCTGTTCACCAGAACCCAGTGTGTTCCTCACTAACAGCTGCACAGACCACGCCGCCGCATAATACTGCTAATACTGTTGGTAGCACTAAATATTGCGTCAACGTCTATGTGCTAAAACCAGCTAGGTTTAGTCGTAAAGAGCAAGAAAATTCGAACTAACGCTTCCGTTAGCTCGCTGCCAGCTTCCTTACCCGTAAAGTCAGAGACACCCTAGTCACCAAGCTAGGTTTCGATTTGATTACTCCTTGCTCTCTCTCTCTTTTTTTCTCTAATGCATACATACAGACAGCAGTAAGGTCAGAGAATCTACGTCAAATCCTTGAGCCGACAGCGAGGAACTTGAGTTTTTCGACATCCTCAAGTTCACCGCTCTTCCGTTGCTCCCGTTGCTCCGTTGCTCTCCGTGCCGGCGATACAGCGCGACGATGCGACTCAGAAAGGGATACGCAAGCAGCAGGCAGGTCACCGTTCGACCTCGGATTCTCCCACACGAAACTTTCTCCTTCTTCTCCTCTTCCTCGACGTCGTCTCGAAATAGAGAAATGTCCGCTGCTTGAAGAGGACAGGAAAACGAATCGAGCAACAACAACAACAACAACACGATCGAGCAGAGCGGACCGAGACATTTCGTCGGCACAACGACAAGGAGGCGGTTTGTATTGAAAATAAACACTCAATAGAGGCGTCTCGCTGCGCTACGCTCCGTCTAAAATAATACTGCGGCCAGTTTTTGTGTCGAAGTTGTTTTGTGTAGCAGGCGTGCTCGGTGGTGGTGGTGGTGCTGGAGGTCATGGTGATGGTGCTGGAGGTCATGGTGATGGTGCTGGTGGTCGAAGGTCAAGGTGCCAGGACAAGACCTCCACCGCCGGTCACTGATGCCGATGTCATCGGTCAACTACCTGCCTGACTACCACTAACTAC
>QVRM01002086.1:262500-272500 GCA_003439945.1 Dermanyssus gallinae
TGTCAAGTGGAGTTCAAGGGGGCCGTTTTAGGTCGGTGAAGTGGTAGTGATTTAAGAGTTGGTTTTGGGCGAGCTTTGTCGATAGAGTCGCAGAAAAACGAATTGCTGGGTGCAATATGAATCGTCATCATAGGCTGTTACGAAAATGATTGTTCTTTGCTAACACTTCCGCTGTGAATAATAATTTGTAGTCCTGCTCTTCTTCTGTGTTCCTTTCGTCAGCTGTTATGCTAATAACATTCCGACGATGTACATAGTAGCCGGTTGAAGCTTTTCCCCTGAGGGAGAGCTCTGAATTGGCAGCTTTAGAATGACGATCGACAGCTGCAATTTGAGACGCAACAAGTTTGCGTCCTGACGGCATACCGTGTGCTCACAATCGTACGAGCTATAGCGGCCAAATAAAGCCACAGATTGCCAGTCACATCGTGGTGTGACTTCCCTGACGGCCACGTCGTTAGCGGCTCGTTATGAAGTTGAGCTATTGTATTTCATTACTGCATGACTAACCTGGTTGGAGTCAATAATACGAGTCATATTCATAATGGCACGCATGCTCATAATCACCACCACCACCATCATAGTCAATAGGCAACATCGGCATATTAATAATACAAAGGCAGAACTAATCCCGCGACCACGTGCCTCGCCAGCCTCACGCCATCACATCATTGACCATATGATGATGATGATGAGCCACCGAGATGAGGTAGCAGACGAAGCCGGGTGACCAACCACCCACCACTACACATCTGTGCAAACACAACCTCGGGCATAGAGACACCAGCTATATATACTATCCAGCAGCGTCATCGTTGATGTACGACACTCAATACCATCGACTCGCGCCATTCGCTTGACTTCAAGTGTCTCTTCCTCACCCCCTCGACTACCCCCCCCTCTCTCTTTCTTGGTCGCGCACGGGGCTTGACAGCAGCAGCAGCCCGAAGTGATAGGCAGGGCAGAGGGGAACAAGGAGATAAAGACAGAGCAGCGCTCTTAACCTTTGAGTGTGTGGCCGTTCTAGTGGCTGTGATGGTTGTGGCTATTGTCCTCGTTCTCATCAGGCCTGTGGCCGAATGATTGGCATGAGCGTTCTTGACGAGGATTCGGGCTGGCGGCGGCGGCGGCTGTACATCTGGCAGGCTATACTAGCTCTTCATGGCAGGCCATTCATCGAGGGCCAATGAGGAGAAGGACTCGATTGAACGAGAGACCCATCGGAGAGCAAGCAATCGCAACGTAGAGAGACGACGGGCACACGGTTGGATCCGGGAACAGATCTAGCAGATCCGGAGAGAGCTGGATTGGACGCAATATCATTCTCGTCTGCGGCTCGTCGAGATCCGTACATGAGGCTGAGTGTTGTCGTGATCACGTGAATCCAAAGTAAACAAACAACTCGATCAAGCGGCGTCGAATTGGGAGAAACTCGAGAGCAGAGAGACCACTACAGCTATAGCTTGCAAACCCGTCATACCGTGCCAGACATCCTTAGACCACCACCCCCCACTCACCCCACTCAGCCTCCTCTCCCCATCACCTCTCGCGTATTGTCGAGGTTATACATAGCATACAGCAATGTTAGAGTTGCTATGGTTCTCGTAGTTGTCCGCTGAGGCGAGTTGACTTCAGTAAACGAAGTATGGCACTTCGACCACCAAGTATGGCGTGTATATAAATAAATATATATATATATATATATATATATATATATATATATATATATATATATGTCGTGCACGTGCCGCATGCTATGCTGGAGATGCGGTTATTCTCTGAGACCCTCGTCGTAGGAGATTGGCATCATATACCCTAACATACACACACGAACTCTTAAGTATAAAACTCGTTACATTCAGACACTTCGAGAGAACAATCTTCGTTCCACTGCCAGTAAAATATCTGTACGTCGGGTTTGGATTTTGAAAAAAACAACATCAGATAAAACCAAGAAGGACAGTACGAGCATACATCAGTGAACATTGCTCAAATTGCCACCAAACGCAGTGCGCCTTTGAACTAATGAACAAATATACTAACTACGATATCATCGTTACAGTTAACAATGTACAGTGCCTGATTCAGAGGCCCGGTTAAAAATATAAGCAAACTACAACACGCTGTGATATAAACACATGATCGAAAAACTCTTCACTTCACTTTAAAGAGAAGCAGTACATTACTTGTATCATACGTGGACAGGCAATATATCGCTCAACACGGACCTCGCACGAGTGCATAAAACTAGTTGAACAAAAATTTCCTTAAATACATTTAATTTTCTCAGCTTTACTCGTTAAAGCCTTGAGTTAGCTGCTTTCACTGCGGCCGGAACGTGTTGGCCTAGAGAGAGAGCAGGATTTTATCCTGCTCTCTAGGCCAGGAGAGTCTCTCTGCCGTTGTCGTCGTCTTTGTGTCGAGCGTGGGCGTCGTCGCATGGTGTCGGTTGCAACGACAAAGCCAAGATGAGCTAGTGTTATGATGGTGCAAAGGAATCTACGCCTAGTCCATCGGTGCTTGTATGAACGACCACGGGCGGGAATGTACGCAAGAGGCGGGAGTGCGTACCAGTAAGGCCTGTCCGCCAGCCGCCAGTCATCGAGGGGATTTTCGAGCACAATAAAGAACGACCCGATCCGGCCCGACGAACCCCCGGACCCCCGAGGACGAGGGGGTCGTCGGTTTGGTGACAGCTTCGGGACGACGCAACGGGAGGGCTGTCGAGGCTGGTCTTCTTATTATTGCCAAGAAAACTTCTTCTAGTTCGTTTGCTGCTGCTGCCGTCGCCACCGCCGCCGCTGTTGCTTTTGCATGATGGCCCAGATAGATCGCTCGCCGTACAATGACCAGGCTCAGATGTCGGCTTAACTAACAGCCAACTAGTAGTGGTATAGTAGCCACGAGTTCCCCTACCAGAACCTCCTTCCCCCTCCCGGATCCCTTCCCCTCCGAAAAGACTCTCTATCTCGTAAGCCCAGTATGTACAGCTTAGTTTCTTGCTTCCGATCTCGCTGTCTTTCAATTCCTCTCTCTCTCGTAGGCTTTCTGGTTTTTTTCTGTCCCTCGCGCCCTCTTCTTCTTCTTGGCGTTTGCTCTCGCTGTCCTCATTTTATTCGTCGCCGCGGGTACGTCTTTAGGCTTCATTGCTTCGTCAGGCGTTGCAACTCATCGCAGCTAACAGAGCAAAGTAGCCAGCCAGCGAGTCTAGCGGCAGCAGCACCACCACCGCTATCCGCAGACCGCACCACGCACTGAGCAAGCATGCGGATAAGCCGTCGAGTCAAGCACGAAAACGACGACACCAAGCGTTGAGCGATGACGACCACGAACGCTCAACAAATTTGAGCAAACGAAGGAACGAACGCAAGAGTGAGGCTCTCTCCAGGTTGGACTGTTGAATTCTCACATAACAGAGAACAGAATTAGCGCATGCGAGCCGCACAGTAGAGAGAGAGAGAGAGAGAGGGATTCAACGCTTGATTCGAGACACGCAACGAACATCTGCCACGCCAAACCCTGCTATGGTTACGTTTCCAGAGCTTTTAATGATGCTGCTGCTGCTGATGCCGAAACAGTAGCACGGTAAAAACAGGCAGTAAAGTGGAGCGTGGTCGCGATGGTAACAATCGGTATAGCAAGAGCGGAAACTAAGTGGCTGTGCCGTTCGTACAAGAAAAAGCAACGGAAGAGTCACCGAACTTCGAGCCAAAATTCTGTTGACCAGCCGCCGGAACGTCAGGCAACGCTAGGCAGCTCAGGCGCCTCAATCGGCTATACGTTGATACACCTCGGTGTCGTGCCGATTTGCAGCGTGCTCGTTACCCCCAATTCGGTTGCTATGTGTGTCGCCATTGTTGTGGTAACTCAACAAAACAACATATCACATGGTCGACTGGCAATACACACACTCACACACACATATATATATATATAAATATATATATATATATATATATATATATATATATATATATATATATATATATATATATCACTTCTATTGGTGCAACAATCAACTACCAGCATTATTTTGGCGATAGTCTAACGTAACACACATATATATATATATATATATGTGTGTATTTCTTCGTGCAGTCGCCGTCGCGATCAATTGCCGATCGGCTTACGAAATCGCCGCTGAAGCGAATCCAATAATACACAAATCCAATAACGGATTAGGCGCCGAAAAGAAATGAAGCCTGACTGGCTGCCGGCCGGCCTGCATCTACAATATATAGCGAGCCAGACAGCCAGCCAGGCAGAGTTCCTACACCGCTCCTGCCTGTTCTGTTCCCCCCACACCCCACGCCGGATTCCCGGCAGCACCTTCGCGCATCGGGCGGCACCCGTCCGCCGACTGAGCGACCGACCGACCGAGCGAGCATTAACCCAGCCCCCCACGCGCATACATGGCATCGCGCATAAAACATCCATTGATCGGCCAACATAGACGACACAGATCTAGAGAGGCATGCATCAATTGATCAACCATCAATCGACCACGGGTCGACTCCACTCGTCGTCCGAACTGGATCGGCACTTTGTGGCGGGTGAGAGCGAATCTCCCTTCGTTATCCTCCGACTCCTCCTTCTCCTCCTCCTGCGTGCTGCCCGCTCTGTTGTCGCGTCTTAAATCCCGAGCAGCTCCGTCGTTGTCGTTGTCGTCGTTGTCCTCGATGCTGCCAATGCTGCGGCCGCTGGACTGCACGCTGACTCTCGGTCAGCATTGCATCCTGGCACGATGCAATTTGCCGCATTTGGCGACCTCACGCCCCACGACAATGTAGGGTGTCCTTGCCATGACGACGTCGTAACATTGTTGTTGTTGTTGTTGTTGCTGCTGTTGTTGTTGTTGTTATTGTTGTTGTTGCTGCTGCTGCTGCTGCTGTTGTTGTTGTTGCTGCTGTTGCTGTTGTTGTTGCTGCTGCTGCTGCTGTTGTTGCTGCTGCTGCTGTTGTTGTTGTTGTTGTTGTTGTTGTTGTTGTTGTTGTTGTTGCTGCTGTTGTTGCTGTTGTTGTTGTTGCTGCTGCTGTTGTTGTTGTTGCTGCTGCTGTTGTTGTTGTTGCTGCTGCTGTTGTTGTTGTTTTTGTTGTTGTTGTTGCTGCTGCTGCTGTTGTTGCTGTTGTTGTTGTTGCTGTTGCTGCTGTTGTTGCTGTTGCTGCTATAGTCGTTGTCTTCGTCTTCTTGTCCATTTGCTGTCTGTTTTAGCCGGAACCTATGCCAAGGTCAATCCATCCTAACAATAGGTGTCAATCAAACACATGCTCTGTACTTATTAGAGGTCGTTACATATATATATATATATATGGCTTTGGCTAAAAGAGACAAAATGACAAGCTACACAAGTATAATACTTAGTCACACACACATATATACATATATATATATATATATATATATATATATATATATTACCCAAGACATAGAACATGTGCATTGATTTGTGCAGAAAATAGTATAAATGAGCCAGAACAGAGAACGAATCAATTGTTGCAAAGCAATGCACGTCAATGACGTTCGTCATACGTTGGAGTTTCTGGAACTGCCTTAACAGTAAGCACGCTAGAAACAGGCAGTAGGCCGGAGCGTAGTGGTTGTACATATACCTTTTGGGCAATTTTCACCTACCGCCGTAGGTACAAGAGGCTCATAACTAAATTCTCTAATTGAGGTTGTTGTTAATTCTAGTCTCTCGTCCGTGCCATGCGGGCTTGCAACTCGTCGTGAGGTGGTAATTAACGAGAGATCAACAGTTTCCATCGCAACCAATCACTTATATATACTAGTACTTCTTCTACTATTCTTCACCCTGCTGGTGCGACAAGGATATATCGTAGACGATTTGGCGATTTACGAGCGCACAGCCTATCGCCGGCATTATTGTGTCATAGCTTGCGGTCCTAAGCCGTAGGCATAAAATGTTGTTGGTCAGCTGTTGGGGGCTCTCACACACGCACTCGGACGACGATGAGACGATCGCGCTGGGACGAACAGATGAGCTGAGAGAGAGAGGCAGAGAATGGGTGACCAACGTAGATCGAATGAAGGTCTCCTGTTTTACGCGTTGGTGCTTGCTGAACAGATAAAACAAACACCACAGTGACTCGCATCCGTGACTCTCTGTCTGTCTGCGCGACGGCTGCTGCTGCCTCAGCTGCTGGCAGACGTCGTCTCTCCAACCGCCGATTGAGGTAGAACCGAGCCGATTCGACGACCTCTCGCGCTAAAAACTCTAACGAGCTCGCCGCGGGACACGCAGTCTTATGCAGAGACGGAAAGATAGACGAGGATTAGATTCCCTACTCAATGAAGGAGGGAGGGAGGGGAAAGGAGAGCGCGAGAACAAAAGTGGATAGTAGGAACTTCATCCTGAACCTCATCATCATCGAGGAGATGAGAGAGGACTTCAGCGCGTAGCCAAAGAGGCTTGGCTTGGCGTTGCGACAGCTGCGGGCGACGATGACAACGAGGATGACCAGACGAGGATGAGAATAAGGACGAAGACGACATTAACCACGACTTCAACGAGGTCAAGTTGAGGTCGTCAGCCTGCCAGTCGGTAACAGGCCAATTGAGTTTGAAGTCCGATATGTTTGTTAGTCCTTTCTCCCCCGCGCCCCTCCGTTGCGACAGGGCGGAACGACACGGGCGGTACTGGTGGGACTACGCACACATTGTATAGCCGGCATAATACGTGCTTCAAGTAACTACCCTTGGCCAAGACACGACTGCAATGTGGTTCGGGATGGATGGTTGCCGTTTTCACACGAGCGAAGATATTAAAATGGACAGAGAGAGAGGAGGCGGAGACCGTGGCAAACACAGCGAGCGTGAGAGATACTGAGATTAAGGGAGTTAACCAGCAAAATACAGAAAGCACCGCCGTAGGTACAAAAGGCCCATGAGTAAATTGTCTGATTGAGTCTGTTGTTGTTGGTGTTGTTGTTAATTCTAGTCTCTCGTTTGTGCCCTACGGGCTTGCAACTCGCCGTGAAGTTGTATATATATTCAATGCACCAAAGGCCGGGCTACCATTACTGAAGCTCTCATGCTAGCCAGTCTTCGCAGAGGGGCTCGTCTCAAGTCGTTGATGGGGAAACCTCACCCATGATGGGCCGCCACGCCCGTACGTGCTGCAATGTGTTCAAGTGGTTAATTACCGCCTTCGCCCATCCACTCAGTGTGTGTCTGCTGACCCTTTCGTCCGCTCGCTCGCCCGTTCGTCCATCTGTTTGTCCATGGAGAAACGTGTTTACTATGCTGGCTACGTTGTACTGGTCATTCCTGCTCTCCCGTGTGTTAGTAACTGTACACAGTAACCGTGGCGGCGTAGTAGAAGTACGCTCTATGATAAGAGTTTCGGTAATATACGCTTGTTTTTTATTTTTATTTTTACCCAAAAGTGCAGTAACAGCCGTCTAAACAACAATCCGAATATTGCTAGCGGAAATAATTATCAGCATGGTGCAACGGCAGTATCGTACCATAATCGAGGACTATATATTCTTAGTTTTTCCGCGTGCCTGCAGCTGCAGTGTGCAGCGGTCAAACATGAACATAATATTACAACTGTACAAGCAGGTGTCTTCCCGCAATAGCTGCGGGGAACACGGAAGGAAGGGAATAGAGGTGAAAAAATAAGAACAGATCTATCACTCTTTCTCTCTCTTCCTATTGATGACAAAAGTGGTTCGCTACAAAAGCTTTTTGATTGTATGCCAAAGTGGAGCGCAACCTCGTGGTACGGTGATAATAAACAGGGATATACCTATAGCCACGTGTTGCTATTATACATAGAAACACCTGTCCAAAATATGTGTATATTCGTATCACACTGATCTAAACGACAAACATGCCTGTACACAATCTAGGTCGCGATACTCTTGAGATGAGTAGTTAGCAACTATCATTTATCGTCCGCTACGCTGTCGACGATATGGCTAACGCTACGCAAAGCATTGTCAGAGTCGCCTAGAGTCGGCGCAGCAGCAAGGTATCCTAGTAATAGGGAATAGGGGTTGACTGCAGTAGAAGTACGTTCCCGCTCCTTGTACGAACCGCACAGGTACGAAGCTGACCTGACGGGCGAACAGCTAGTGCTGGGCACATTAAGGAGGCCACGACCATGTGCTGACGATCAGGTTGGTACCGCCGTTTGCTTCTCCTCACCCACAATATATATATATATATATATATATATATATAGAGAGAGAGAGAGAGAAAGAAAGAGAAAGAGAGATAAAGCAAAATAGAGAGAGAGAGGTACATCGGGAAAAAATGATTAGAGGGGAGCGGCAAACAGATGGTAAAACAACCTTGCAATCGGTCGTGCGAGGAAAGCGAACTGGCCCCGGCCTCTCTCCGATCACCATCGTCGTCTTTCATTTTCGTATGGCAACGGTTTCGTCGAGCAGACAGCAGCTCATTAGAATAACTAATGCGATAATAACATTACGTTATCGTCACTCTGTCGAACCCCGTTCCACTGGTTCACAAGCAAGACCACCCCGCAGAGGTCTGGCTTAACATATAGTCGCCGCCTGGTCCATATTAAGAAGAAGGATCTCGACCTCGATGCAATGTATGGACGGACGGATAGATGAGTGTCGGCCGTGTCGTTGAGCAGGAACCTCAGGTCGCAGGCCTCAGGTCAAGCTTCGAGCCAAGGTCGTTCCAGCGACAACTTGCGCGCTCAACATATGTATACACGCAATACAGCGGCACAGAACAACTCAAAAGAAAATCTGAGCTGACATTATGTCGTTTGTGTGTCCCCCCCCCCATTCGCGTGGCCACCAACATCCACGAGGAGGTAATCACAGTGCTCACTATCATCATGATTATGCTGTCAAGCATCAACATCTTAATCACATCTCAATGCTGGCGCGGTGCCCAACTTGGTACAACAACGCCCAACTTGGTACAACACCTTGGGACTCAGGTGCTGTTGTTGTAACGAATCGTATTGCGCGTATAGTTGGCTATAGTAGAGGTATATGCATTTTGTTAGTATATTTAAATATATGGTACGTTTATTCCTCAAGGGAACGGTTTGCACGCTATTTTGAGTATGGGCATATACGCGTTTACACAGCTACGGGACGAAGTTTCACCTCTCGACGACCAACTTGCGTGTTTTGCGTAGGTCTAAAATAGTGACTACGTTTGCCCCTTTGAATTATATGTACGTAAATGAAGTATGTATATGAATATATGTATATAAATATATATACATTTTTTGGTGGACAGGGAATTAAGAAGGTCGCCGACGACTCTTACTTTCAGGCATTGTGGGTTCAATCCCAGTGCGGGAACCACCTACCTTTCGAAGCAATCGTTTTTATGACATTTAGAATTTTTTATAGATATGAACGGGTCGAAGATTTTTAAAACGAAGCTGGAGCTATTAAAAACTAAAAAAGAATATATATATATATATATATATATATATATATATATATATATATAAAGAGAGTTAGATAGATACATAGATAGATAATTATGACTCACCGAGGTTGACTGCGACGGCCCCCCACCGCTGCGCGTCCGGCAGAAGACAGGGTAGTAGGATTAGATGTAATAGCAGTAAAGGTGGTAGGGGCGTCCTGACGAGCCGCCTGGGGGCGCCCATCAACGACGACAACGACAGCGGAGAAATTCGGGTCGCCTGCGGTACTGTCACTGTGTCCAGTGCCGCCCCAGGTTCCGTCAACCGTCTTCTCGTTCGACTTCTGCTTCTTGCGGTAACGGCTGAGCCGGTGGTGGTGGTGGTCATGGTGGTGTTGGTGGAATTGCTGCTGCAGCTGCGGCGGCAATTTAGTGTGGGCGCCGACGTTGCCATTGTCAGCTCGTTTTCCGCGTATGTGTCCGTGACGGTCTCGTGCAAGCGGTCTGCTAGCAGCTAAGCGGGCGGCGACAGAGACGCCCGTGCCAGCGCCTCAAGAAGCGGGGGCGCTTCGAGCAGCTGCGATTTCTGCTCCGGCGGCTGTTGACGTCG
>QVRM01002086.1:275000-305000 GCA_003439945.1 Dermanyssus gallinae
GGCACGAACGTGTACCGTAGTGTCGCGAGTCAACGATGTCACGGCAAACGATATGTCCTTGTTGTTGTTGTTGTTGTTGTTGTTGTTGTTGTCGTTGCTATTGTTGTTGTTGCTGTTGTCACTATTATTGTCATTGTTGTCGTTTAAGTTATTGTTGAGCTTATTGTTGCTGTTGGCCCTGTTGTTGAGGTTACTTTTGTTTGTTAGTGCTTTTCATCGCGCTGCTGCTGTTGTTGTTGTTGCTGCTGCTACCGCTGCTATTGTAGGGTGTTTGTTTTGGCACGAGCGCCCGTGTATGCATATGTATGTTTGTGTCTGTATGTATAATAGTTGTGTCAGTGTTGTTTTGAGAGGAATAGCGGAGAGGAGGGCGCCCTCGTTCGGCGTCCTCGGGACACCAAGCCAAGACACGGTGAAGCTGTTTTGGCCCCAAAGGTTTCATTCAGGAGGCGATACTCTGATCCTGGCCAGGATCGACCGGTCTCACTAGGTCGACCTCACCAGGCATGGTCAATGTTGCCCGTTCTGTCTCCGTGACCTTCAAATGATATCACCTCATAGCTCAGCAGTGCTCGGTCTTATTGTGGTTGCCATCGTCGTGACGTTCCAACCAGCGTTAAGTAGAACGACCCGCCGAAGAGAGTCGGAGCAACAAAAAAAGAAGCACGCGATACAACGCTGAACAACAAATGTCGAAATGCGCTAAAGAATGACCATCACAGCAAAAATAAGAACAACAGCAACAGCAACAACAACGACAATCACTTGCTGGTGCACTCTCGCAAACAAATTTATTTTCAAAGGTTTCCTGTTTGCAGTTGCTCATAGAGGCGTTAGTATTGTTGCTGTCATTGTTTGTGTTGCTGGTAACGATGGGTTTGGTTGTCCCATTGCTGTAGTTGTCTCTATTATTGTTGTTCTTGTTTTGGTTGATGTTGTTGCAATGGGTCCTATTGTTGTAGTTGTCTCTATTGTTGTTGTTGTTGTCGTTTTGGTTTTTGTTGTTGTTGTTGCGAAGGACGGTTATTGCTGTTGCTGTTGTTGGTGTTTATGGGGTGGACGAGCGACGTTTGCTTTCTACGCTAACCGAACGGAACACTGAACGCATCGCTGATTTTATTGTCGTCAGCTCGTACAAACACCACGCCTGCTGCTACCGCTGCCGTCAAAAAGACCACTGCCAGTATCGGGGATAAATAGAGACGAACAGGGAAGTAGATGTCAAATGAGACAGAGAAATTATCTAGATAAATTTGTTGGTAAACCTTTGTGACAGGTTACGCGCGTACAAGCAAGCGATATACCCAACCACAACAAGCACATACATGCACACTCACGCTTGTTTATATATATATATATATATATATATATAGAGAGAGAGAGAGAGAGAAGAAAGAAAGAGAAGAGAGAGAGAGAGGAGAAATGCAGGTAGGCGGAATACGGGCAGCAGATAAGGTTCACCAACCGTGATAGGGCGATAAATTACTCTGATTGTCGCCACTCTGGCGTTACGGCAGTTACAACCACGGTGGCTATTTGTACAAGAGAGAAACCAACAAAAACGACGACAAAAAGGCAAATAGCGACAGCCTGAGTGAGAAATAGCGAGAACGAGCCTGAATAAGGTTGTTGTTGTTATTGGTGGGCACACCGCTGAGTCGGCCCGACAATCAGTGACTGATTGACCTCTGCTTGGAAATTGAACAAATACCACGTACTGCGACTATATATATATATATATATATATATATATATATATATATTTATACATATAAGTATGTGTGTGTGTAAGGGTCGCCGCTGATGGCTGGTCACTGCAATAAGAGGACAGGCAGATATAATATGATAGCATAACCGAGATCGCCCACAGGTAGTTTTGACCGAAATCAGAATACGGGGATCCTGATCCATAACCAAGTCGGTTCGGGAGAAATTAACTGAGGCCCGGTGGCACGTTAAAAATTACATCAAAATAGCTCGCTCCCTGACAGCATCGGCAATCTGTAGAAAAATATCGAATGAGTACAGGAGCTCCAATACAAGGTGCCGACTGTTTTCCCAGTTAAAAATTCAAACAACAGTTTAATGTCAATATTTTCATTCAAACCATTTAATGATGAAAATGTTAAGCTGGTAAGCTTGTCTTAGTCGTGATTCCCCAATGTCGCTCCCGCTACCTTCAATTTCTCTCTACTCAACGAGACAACTAGTTTACACAACTGGCACCACTAATACTACTACGACGAACAAAACTCATAGGTTGGATCGAACACTCTCTTTTTTATTCTGTCCAATCCAGCAAACATGTTTTCTTGCCTCTAGCACACAGCCATGGAATTACGACTCCTGTCTTTGGTCTGACCTCACGCCTGCATGACACGATCTGTTGTTCACTTTCTTAGTTTGTTCTCAGTTTTGTCTTAGACCTCTCATTCTCGTACCCGTTGCTTAGTGTGTAGCCATGAGCGTTGGCGCGTTCGATCCTACAAAAAACAACAATGAACCGGGAAAGCGCCGGTACACTAGCTAACAACAGGTTCAAACCAAGCGTTCAACGAAACCAGCAAGGTTGTTCTGCGTCGAGAGGAGAGACCTATCTGATATGCCTTCTGCTATCATTCCCTGACATCATAAGGGGATTTAATATACATAGGATTCATGTTCGCCTTTAGTGTTTACCATACGATAAAAGAAAGCCGTGATGACGCGATGCTCTATAAAATAGGTCGCCGGCTTTCGTAAAGTTTTGTTTTTATTTATGCACGAATCGGTCCCGTCGTGTTCAATCTATTTCGACAACTCTGAAGCAAATCGAAATACAATGAGAAGCACTGGGCTTCCAAGAAATACTCGTATCTCCCACTCTCCTCTCTCATAGACGTGGTCAAGTTTTGCTGCATGACGTTTACAGAACTGCAGAAGGCGAATGCGAAGAAGAACAGACAACCAGAGACATTCTAAGCGCACGCTACATAAACACCGCACTGCACATTGCAATGCATCTCCATTGCCTCACAACACTACTAAGAAGAAAGAAACCTCAGCATCCATTTTAGCACATTCGCTAGCTTAAGCTGGACCTTAACCTTGACGAGAAAAAAAAGAAATATGGAATCATCAATGATGTCGGAAGAAGATGAAATCAATGATGACGTCAACAGGAGTTATCTTTCAAGAATACTAAAGTTATGCGAATACATTATGTGCGCCAGTGAAGCGGAGAAATGGACATCAATGGGTACTAAGCATTGAAATATATATATATATATAGTTTACAATCACCTTCTGTCTGTATAGGAACACAACGATTTAGGATAATACTGAGGTATAACGGAGTACGCGCCTCGATTGACGACCGAACTTGCACGACAGCGCACCCGCATCTGTGGCCATGAAGAAGCATACGATGCAAACAGTAGACTTTTTTATCTGAAGCCGCTGCCGTTACCGCGCTTGACGTACACCGCAGTACCAACCATGTCATGCTGGTACTGCGATCTGCCCACGTCGGCCGGGGCTCACATACGCGTCGTCCATATGCCCTGCCGACTGAAACAGGTGGTATTTTTTGTCGCCAGTTTCACCGGAATTCACCAATGAATGGCCAATGTGCGTACGGACGGATCTGCAGTGCGGACATAGAGCGCACACTCTGCGCACATCCGGTCATTTTAGTCAAAAGTTAGCGGTCGTCCTCCACCAGAGCGGCAAAACCAGCTGTACTCTCTGTGTATGGCTGGCTGGGTGGCTGGTCGGTTGTCGACGGGTTGCGTCACGCTCGAACTGTGAGGCTCATCTTGTTTCTGAGCTTCAGGCGAAACGCTCAAAGCGAGCTGATTCATCTGTTGTTCTCTCCTCGTTAACTATTTCATCAACATGCCCGTCAACCTCAGTCACGTATATATATATACTTGTATATATATTATATATATAGGGACATACATGTACGCATGCGCATGATCTAATATACGCTAATACATGTGTTATTTGAACTGGTCTACAAACAAACACAAAGTAGATGTCAACAGTCTGTCATCGTACTACCCATAATAGTGGCAGGGTCGACGATGCCTAGCGACGTATAGTATAGCCGGCTCATGCTAGCGAGAGAGAGAGAGAGATAGATGATCACCACACACTCGTTAGCGTCGACCGCTGAGCAGGCGGCTATGGTCAGTCACAATCACAAACGCGAACATACTCTCACATACAAACACAGGGTGCGGGAGATACGAAGCGTGTCGCGTGCATGTCAAAGCTTGTACAGCACGATACTGAGGTATTAGATGTACCTAGTGACTAGGCCGTACATTTGCTACTACTACCGTTGTTGTTTTTGTTGTTGCTGTTGTTGCTGTTAATGTTGTTAATTGTAATGATGATCTAACTCAAATATTTGGGTTAAGTCCCCTCCCGCCCCGTGGGAGACCGGGTGGGCACGCTGCGGTGCAGCAAAGGCGGCACTCAGCCGAAGCCCAGCATTCCCTCAACGTCAACACGACGTCACCGCACACCCAATACGTTTGTATGAGCAGCCCCAGCACTCATGACGCCGTTGCTGGCTTGCCGGCGTTACTGTGTTTCTTCATCAAACTTCTAGAAACAGCGAAGTCGATTCAATCAGGCAGATGTTGGCTCTTTCTCTACACGTTTCCGAACTTGTTTTTTGGAAGGTCTCGGAAATGCATAGAGCACATGCGCTACTGGCAGCTAGCAGCAGCTAGTGTGGGACTCGCACCCACTAAAGCCGATATCCTCTCCACCCCCCCCCCCCCCCAAGGTCCGAGATTGCATTGGCATTACTTCGACAACCCTGAGAGAGAAGTCTCGCGTTCTAAACGTTCCAGAACCTCCGTGGATGATTTCTGAAGTGGGTTTACCCGAGAGAGCCAAAGAGAGATAGCGGGTGATTATATATATATATATATATATATATATATAATTTTTATAGACATATTTAGTAAATCATACAATTTGAGACACGCAGAGCTCTGAAAAACGCGAAATTGATGATTTGTTGATTTGGTCCTGTTGTTGTTGCTACTGCTGTTATTGTCGTCGTCGTCGTTGTTTTTGTCGGTCGTTTAATTTGTGCATCGTCTCTCATATCAGACCATCATGGTCTTCCGTTGGATAAGGTTCGTCGTTACCATTTGAGGCGCAGTTTGATGTACCATCGCCTGTGCCATCTCTATTTCTACGTCTACTATGCGCGCCTGCGTGCGTATATATAATGACTTCAAATATATATATATATATATATATATATATATATGTATACTCGCATACTATAGCAATGTACAAACATACGTACATAAATTCGTACGTAGATAGCTGCCGTATCATTCGTATCGCTCCGATCGAAACCCAATACAAGAGGCATTAGCCGTAGTAGTAGCAGCGTTGGTAGTGCGGCGAGCGATGGTGGTAGCAGGTAATGGTAATTGTCGTCGAAGTAGCTGTTGTTTCCTGCTGATACATCTCGAGTGAGTGAGTGATCCGCCAGACACCACTATCGCCGTTGCCGCCGCCAGCGATAAGATACACAGATAGAGAAGATGTTCGAGGGGGTTCGGGGGGTAGCAGCAGGCGATCGGGGGGCGGCGAATTAGGGGAGCGAGGAGTTAAAAGGCAGGCGAGGTCAACGGAACGGTAGACAACAAAGAGCGCCCCGCGACATCGAGGGAAGGCGGGGGGGTAGGGGGGGGGGGGGGGCGACGACGTCCATACCACCGTCGACCATGGCCGGCGCCGTCGTTCGATGATGAGGAGGTCTTCGGACCACGACTTCACGACGACTTGATGAGCAGCTCTGGCTGGCGCAGACACAAGCTCTCATCGCCTTAATCGTCATCATTATTGTCGTCGTCGTCATCCTCAGCATCATCATCGTCATAATCGTAATCTTCAGCCTCATCATCTTCAGCTTCAACATCTTCATCATCAACGCTCGCTGGCGTCGCAGCGGCCGCCCGTCCGGTTGATCTCAATTCCGACTCGATATGATCTCAAAGTGGTTCGGCAGCCACGCTAGCAGCGGCAGCAGCATCAGTCGAACGAGCCTGCTGCTATATTCTGCCAAAAATACAAGTCTAGCCAACCCAGCAAGCAGAGAGAGAGAGACGCCTCGCTTTTGTTGTTGTTGTTGTTGCTGCGCTTGTTGTTATTGTTGCTGTTGTTGTTGTTGTTGCGCTTGTTGTTATTGTTGCAGTTGTTATTGTTGTTGTGGTTGTTCTTGTCTTTGTTGTTGTCGTCGTCGTCATCATCATCAAAAGCAACATCACCACCACCATCCTCATATCGAGAGAGGAAAGCC
Organism: Dermanyssus gallinae; assembly: GCA_003439945.1. NCBI lineage: Eukaryota > Metazoa > Arthropoda > Arachnida > Mesostigmata > Dermanyssidae > Dermanyssus > Dermanyssus gallinae. The sequence continues at coordinate 281,317 of QVRM01002086.1, forward strand.
ATGCCGCAGCCGGCAAATAGCGGTTAATCCTCAGGCGACAGTTGCGATCACGAACGATAATCTTCTGTCATCGATTGGTTACTTCGACGACCCGTTCCCGAGGCCAACTGTGCCCCGCTGCCATATAGATATCTGTATACGTATATACATTACGCGAGCGCACAGACACAAATGCTATATATATATATAGTAGTAGTTTTATATATATATATATATATATATATATATATATATATATATGTGCTTAAAGGTGCGTGTATGATTGAGCGCATGCGTGCGTGCGTGTCGATAAGGAAAAAACAAACAAACATGTACATACCACAGGCAATAACAAATATTGTCAATTAGTGATTAGATAATGACGTACGACAACAAACAACTCGGGGCATGCTCGCTTCTTTGATTACGCGGTAATTAATCGGCTGATATGATACGCGAAAATCTACATACGAGAGACTACGGCGAATGGGTGTCGCGACAACATTCACTTTATTCGTGCCGCTTGGCAATGCTTTATTATTATTGCTTATCGTTTATGTTTGTTCTTAGAATCCATTCACATGTATATATATATATATAAAAAATGTATTTGATTGATTTAGTTGTCTGAGGATTACGCACCCAACATGACTCGTCTTCGCTGTTCTGTCTGTCTGTGACCGAAAAAGATGAAAAGGTCCTTCTCGACTTCATTGAGGTTCGATCAAACTCTCTAAAAAGCCGGTGCTCCATCTTCCCAATGGCAGTTGCACACACTGAACATATTAACAATATGTTTGCTTGGCAAATGTCAAGGGTAAAGAGACACGATAAAAAAATGCTTGTCAAGCACGTAGAATTGATCATATATATATATATATATATATATATATATACAAGCACGTACAGCTTCATCTACCGTTTCGTATACAAAACAACCACTTTGTGCATACATGCATATACTATATAACGCCTACATATTGAACGTAGCATACAAAAGCATCGCTGTACAAATGTATTTCAAGAAGAATTAAAAGACATTTGTAAATTACATAGGTTAACCAAAGCGACAATGGCGGCTGCTGCTGGACAAACGAAGACCTATCGAGATCGTAGTAGTGACCAAGAAGCATATCATTTCCGTTGCTGTTTTTGTCACCGGAGCAAAACCTTCAGCACTGACTTAAGGATCAGCATTATAGTACCCAACATCGAGGTGCGAATGAGACCTCTTCCCCCTCCGCTCTTTCCGAGTATCGGCGGCATGCAACCTAATGCATCTAAAAGACTCCTATCTCTCTCTCTCTCTATATATATATATATATATATATATACATACATATAGCGCTTCTTCTCTCTGTGCAGTTCGTTGTTGACGACATTGTCTCGCTCTACACGAAAACAATTCTAGCCGGACATGCATATTCTTGTTCTCACTGTGCCGGCCGCCCAAACACTTTCTGACAGTTTTGAGCGCCATTGCACCAGCTGTTGTTCCTCGTCGATCACGTTCCCCACTGCCGATGTCCGTCCACCTGAGGAACTTCGAGGAGGCCTGTTCGTAATGAACGGGACGAACCTTGATCGCCATCATCGTTCGGTAGCGTTTCACGACGCCAGCGGCGGTAACAACTAACAGGCTCGCCACAGGCCACACGAGCAAATGACCAGACAATATATATATATATATACATACATATACGAACATGCGCCTGCATCCGGACGTTCGATTCCCGTCCTCCCGCGAGACCCACTCGCCGATCTGGTGGTGAGTGAGTGTCCGCAATGTTCATGGCTTTTGGCACGAATGTCCTTCAGGTGACACTAAACGCGCGTACATGTACAAACATATACACACAAAGCGCTGATCGTCAAGCGACCGCGTTCGAGCTAACCACGACTGGCGTAGCCACGAAAATGACATCGGAACTTGTATCGGAAGTTGTAGTTTCATCCGAAGTTGCAATTGTGCTTCGTGCACAGTGTTCCGTTTATTCAATCAATTGTGAAAGAACGACAAAGAGAGAGAAAGAGATAGTTGTAATTATATTTTTTGTTGTTGTTGTCGTCGTTGTTGTTGTTGACGGAGGGGACCATCTAAGCTCTATCTCGTCGAATCATCGCAAACGACGATAACAAGAAGTCACGCAGAACAGTATCAAATCATTCAGAGGTGTTGCAGGTTGCATATAGCGCTGATTGTGTGCATCTCTATCTAGTGCGCACCACGTGCAGGCAGCCACCTCGACAACTTCGAGGTGATTCAGCAAATTCAGCTCACAAGGAAGCATGTTACCTCCGATATCCAACCCGCAACTCGGGGGTGCGGACGGACCATGGACCATGCGTGAGTGCGTGCTGGCACAAAGCGGCGTGACCACGTACGATGTGCGAGTATCTACTTGATTTTCCACTCCCCCCTCTTTCATCAATGGCGAACTGACACTCGTGGGGGTCGCGACGGCGACAACAACAACAACGTTAACAAATGGCGAGTCGCTAAATCTGCTTCCATCAGCGAATACTTTCCACGCTCCTCTATGCCGCTCTATTTCTCCATCTCCTCTCTGTCGATTTGTCTCCTTTTTCTCGTCTCTGTAGCTCTCCCTCTCTCTCTCTCTCTCTGCTTTAAAAGTAAGTTTATTGCTCGGCCTTTTTTACTTGAATGTTTGTTGCTATTGTTGTTGTTATTGCCGCAGTTGTTGTTGATGTTGTTGTTGTTGTCGTCGTTGTCGCTGCCGCCGCTATTGTTACCGTCGTCGTTGATGTTGATCATGATGGGCTTCCGTGCGCCTGACTGAACAAAACAACGCCCTCCCCCCCGAGAGCGTCGTCCCGTAGCGTCGACGCTCAAACGAGCCGGACGGATTTAAACCCCGAAAATAAAAAGTGACACTCAATAAGAACGAGAGAGAGAGAGAATCAGTACAGACAGTACGAATATGATGAAAAAAAAGAGGGAGCGGTCGAGTGAACGAACCAACGCGAGAGAAGGCCGAGGACCAAGTCGAAATTGTGGGCTACTACTCTGCGGTGTCGACCAAGCGAGCCGCAGTCATGTGAGATGATTTGACCGCGCCGCTTCGTGATCGAGGCCGTTGAGCGCGCGCTGACACAAAGCAGCGATTCTTGCAAGAGAGAGAGAGAGAGACCGGCACAGATACATACAGAGGCCGACGAGAAAGACGAAACACGAAAGAGAGAGATCAGCGGAGGACAGCACAGGACAGGACGAGGGACAGGAACTATATTGAAAGGTAGGTAGAGAGGTGCATGCAGTACAGCATAACGTTGCATAACGAAATGAGCAAAGCGAGACGAATGACGAAAAACGCCGCGACAGCCGCTTACAGCTGTGGCTGATGCATACACAGACAGATACACACACAGTCGATAGATTGGGACATCGAGACAGAACATGTAGAGAGACGGAGAGACACAGCTAGAGAGGGAGATGTAGCCACAGATTTCGTCGTCGTGGTCGTCGTGAAATAACGAGCCGAAGTGAAATGAATAGCTCGCGACGATGAGTAACGTAATGTGAACCGTGTTGGCCCCAAAAAAAAACAGCGAGAACTCCAGGCAGAACGGGAGGGGGGGGGGGAGAGTGGTAGGGAGGAAAATCTGCGATGTTTTGTCGGGCAACATTCGGATCGTCGAGAGACAAGGCGCCACTAGGTAGGTGATAGGTTTCGGCCGCCCAAAGTCATAGCGCAGAACCATATAAGCATCACCAACAATAGCAACAACATATAGCAACAACACGCAGCATACACAAGAGTAAAAATACCAATACATAACAACAACAACAACACGCAGCAGACACAAGAGTAAAAATACCAATACATAACAACAACAACATAATCCACATATAGCAACGACACGCAACATATACAAGAGTAAAAATTCCAATACATAAAAACAACAACAACAACAACAACAACAACAACAACAAACAAGAACAACAGTAACAACAAAAACCACTGACTGAACAAAGACTCAATACAAGCTACGATAATAGCGAAAAAATGAGCCGTTGTTTGTGTTACGTTTAGTTTGCAATCGACTTTACTGGACATTAGGCACGTTTATGCTGCACTGAAGTACTACCACAAATATTCCAGTCATGTAGGTTGGGGGATCCAGGTGTTTAGTGGGTTTGAGAGTCCCACACCCTACTAGACCACATTGGTGTGCATTATGCATTTTTGTTCCTGACCCCCTGTATAAACAAAGCACGTTTAGGCTGCTTTGCACAACACAAGCCGACTGCTCGCATGTGGCCAATGTATACCGTGGGCTCGTAACCCTTCCGCTGTACAACCACCACTGTATTATTTCTTGTACTATGAAAGACTAAGATGATCAAGCACAAGATGAGGCTATGCCGTATTGAGCTGTACTGAGACGTGGCCAACAGAGCCCAAGTACCTTTCAGACACCACCCGCGTGGCGTGTGTGAAGTCGTACGTGGCTAACATTCGAAATCTCATAGTAAGCTGCGTACTATGAAATGCTGGACGCTTTTGTGCACCGTTGCACACGGTATAAATATATACAAATCTTGCACGGAAGTGATCATACAGACTGGCTTATACCTTGTAGGTAGAGACAAAGCACCGGCCTGAGATGGCGATTCTATATATATGTATATATATATATATATATATATATATATATATGTGTATATATATAAGAGCACGACGTAAGGGAAGCCAAACAGACACACATAAAACGACGACACAGAGCATGTCTCTCATTGAAGTCCAGCAATGATCGTTGCAGAAATGGCTGCACGCGGCTAGGCACTTATCTGCATATCTGCCTGGCACCGCCGCAAATACTACACGCTTATAGTCGTCTGATGTTCGATGCAACTTTTCTATGGTTTCAGATGGGTCTATATGTATAGCCACATTGCATACATACACGTATATGTATATATATATATATATATATATATATATATATATATATATATATATATATATATAAACGTTTTACTTATCGTCTGCAACTTTTTCAGTGACGTCCGTCATCATTCAAGTAGAAACCACGCACAACACCGACACGACCGTACTGAAGTTGTTGCTGTTGCTGTTGTTGTTATTATTGTTGCCGTCGTCGTCGTTATTGCCGCCATCAAAAGCAACGATATCAAATCAGCCGACGAAAACGGGCTTGCGCTGACTGTACTTATCGGAACTCGGAAGTCCATCAGCGACAGCAGCAGCAGGAGCAGCATAGCGGCACAGGCGGTGGCAACATCTCTGAACTCCATCGGCCCCTCCTCAATCTGCAATCTCGCTTTGCAAACCGTCGCGATAACAGAGCTAAATCCCTTCAAATCCCTCGATGGCTTTGGCCACATTTGCGAGATCCGGCCCAATGAGTAAGCAGTGACTACCGAGTGACTTCCCCGCTCCGGTCCCCGGTCTGCGCCTTTCGTGACCTCCGCCAATTCAAACGCGAAGAGGCGACTCCTCACCTCGATCGGCCATTAATCGAAACGTACGTACAGGTTTTTTGTACCCTGAGAGAAGAAACAACGAACCGGAACTGAAAAGTAGATCCTTCAATTTCGGAAAATTACTTGCTCTCTAATTATTAGCGACACACCATAAACGGCGAAAAAGAAATGAAGATGTCTCTAGGTTCGCGGCGAAAGCTCGCGAGACAAAGAGAACTTTAGGCTTTTCTCGTAGCAAATTTTGTGAGTTGTCTCTATGCGTTGCCAACCGGCAACCGATGTCTCTGGTGGGAGTCTAAGGGTCGGACAGAATTAAATCAAACAATTTTTAGAATGAGATCGTGAGGGACAGTAAACGCCACATCAACAACAAGGCAAGCATGGTGTCGACTCTTTATTCGACATATTTTCAAAGTTAATCACAGCCGTAACCGAAATGAATCAAAATGGTAGACATCTGCGCCACTTCGAAGCTGTGAGGGTGAGTAATATATATATATATATATATATATATATATATATATATATATATATATATATATATATACATGTGTATCTATTAGCGTGACTTTAGCAGCATCAGTCTATTACTTTATCGGAATACTTTCATAGATAATAATAATAATAATAATAATAATAATAATAATAATAATAATAATAATAATAATAATAAATATTATTATTATTATTAACGCAACCGTGTGGTACTCAGGAGCTAAGTGAGAAAAGACTTCTCCAAGTATGGTATCGTAACAGTTGTGGCATCCATTCACTGTGTTCGTTGTGCGTTCTAACAAGTGCTGTTTCAGTGGCTTGAAAAAAGTAGAGTAAATTATAAGACTGGTGGTGGCAGTATTCGCAGTAACAGTAGTACTATGGTACAAAGACGACAACAAAAAATGCTTATTGTAAAGACGACAAAGCTGTTGTTACAGCTATGATTGTCGTTGTTATTGTTGCTGTTGTTATTATAGCTACTGCCGGCACGCAGTGGAACATCGAGAATTAGCCGCCGCCTGGGTAATAGTTATGGGGTTAAGTACTCCGGTCACGTAGAGCGATAGAGCTATCATTACTACTAGTAATCGGATAGCTGCTGAGAACGAAACCTTAGTCTAGCAAACAAGCTCAAAACCAAAGTTCGTTTTCTCGGCTAAGACCCACTCTTGCCAATCTGTGGAACCAAATTAGGCAAAAGTCGCTCAGTTGCGCTGTTGTGATTGTTATTGCTCTATTGTTGTTTTTGCTACATCTACGCTTGGCATCGCTATCTGATAATTAACATTGCTTATCGTCTCATTGTTAATAGTAGGTCAACCTACTAAACTACCTAAAAGAGAGATAGAGAGAGCTAGAAGTAACAAATGGTAAGGGATATGAGAGATCAGGCAGCGTTGTAGACATATAAGGTGTTCCCGGCGATTTTGCCTCTCAAGTGCGAAGTACGAAGGACATCCATGGTAAAACTTAACGATGCTCGAGCGGCAGCCTCGGACAGTTGCGGATAACGTAGTGCCAGAGCTACTGCAGATAAACCCCATGAAGTCTATCATGCATCCGACGACCTCCTCCAACGACTCAAGGACGCCACGTGCTGCAACATCACAGTGGGGCGCGTGGGAACGAGCACTGCTGCAAGTCGCTACAAGTTCTCCGAGTCGGCGTGCAAAGGAGGTGCCAACGCCTCAGCGAGGTCGGGTGGGCATTCGCCCATATCAAAACTAATAATCCTCACGTCGAGAGCAACGCAACGCCTTGGCGCCCGGCAGGCGACATTACTTCTAGTTATCCGCTTAGAAGCAATAATTAGCCAAATTTCAGTGTGTAACGGTGTGAGTGGCCTACGTTGCAGCATAGATAAGGCTCGTTGCTGTTGTATAAAAATATATATATATATATATATATATATATATATATATATATATATATATATATATAATTATTTGTACAGCTTTAGGGCGTCGGCAAACATCATCGACAATACATAGACGGGCGTTAATGGCTTTGTTGACAATCTTGCCTCCTACGCACGCACATATATATATATATATATATATATGAGTTGCTGGGGCTTTGATATCATCCTGAATTATACTTTGAAAACTCAAAATTGCCGGATTTTACAAACTTGTTCGGTGCTGCTGCAGAAAATTGCATATATTCAATACTGGCAAAGCAGTCGCAGCACATGTGACAGCAGATGGCGAATAGAACCGACGAGTTTGAGGAGCTGGCTAACAGATCTTCCTGCCAGCGAGAACGCGGCTCTACACGCGAGGTGTTGATGACCAGATTGTTCGGCCGGCGACTGGGATCATTTTGCGGCTCGTGATTGACACCGCTGCTGTATGTAGCTGCTGTTGATTTGACATGTTTGTTCTCGGCATTGTCGTTGTCGTCGTCACTTCACGAGGCCACCACTGCCGCTTCTGTCGTTACTTCTCTAGTTATTGCTACTGTTGCGGTTGTTCTTTTGTGTCGTTCGTACTGTTGTTGTGTGATGTTGTTGGTATTATTGTTGTTGTTGTTGTTGTTAAATGTCTTATTTGTCTTCTCATCTCTGCTGTTAGTGCAGCTGCATTGGAGTGTCATCGTTGTCGTGGGTGATGTTATATTGTCGTTGTCGTTGTTGTTGTTATTGTTGTTGTTGTTGTTGTCGTTGTTGTTGTTTTGCTGTTATTAATGTTGTTTTGTTGCTGTTGCTGATGTTGTTGGTGGTGGTGGTGGTAATGGTGGTGGTGTTCGTGTTGTTGTTACGTTTGCCGTCTTATTCCATGGTGTGTCGTTGTTCGCACAGCATTCTCGTCGTAGGCGTTGCTTTGATTTACATTGCTTCTTAAGCAAATTTGGGACCTTTGAGCTTAGAAATCAAATATGCCGCCAGAATATCAACATCGCTCAACATTACTAACACAAACATCGCCAACCAACAACAACAACAGCAGCAGGTGCAACATCAACATCGTTGTCGTTCTCATTATTATTATTATCATCATCGCCAGAATATTGGGAATGATCTCTCTCTCTATATATATATATATGCAGATGCCCTCTCAGTGTTTCGCTTTTCAGTTTTTCATCTTCTATTTGCATGACCTCACCTCCGTACCGAAAGGTGGTTTTGGAGCGGATTGCTGCTCGTGCTTGCTATCGTACTTTGGCCGTGACTAGTAGTAGTGATGTTGACTTGGGGACTGGCGGTTGGCGCTGGCGGTGACGATAGAGCCATACCAGCAAAATGTAGACAAAATACGCCACCCGTTCATGTCATTCGCTCTGTGCCTCACTTGTGCAGCGACTTTCGGCCGATTCGACGGCGACCACGACGACACCAACATCCGGCCAAGCCAACAACACCGCGTTCTGTCTTCATCTTGTTCTTCTTCTCCTCAACGCTCGCATTTTTGGACCGCCAGCTACTATGTCTACAGCAGCTATTAATATTGTTGTTGTTGCTATTAGTATTGCTACTAATACGACTACAACAACTACTACTACTACTACTGCTACGATTCCCTCGATCACTGCGAATTAGAGCCTTCGTACGCGCCCGATGCCCGTCGTCGTCGTTGTTTTCTTTTGGTGTAGTTTTTGTTGTTACTGTTGTTGTTATTGCTGTTGCTGTTGTTGTTGTTGTTGCTGCCGCTAAAATAGGCCGAATCAACTGTCACTCGGCCGATCACAATGAAGAGGCGGGGACAGAGACAACGAAGCCGCCAATAGCAACAACAGCGACAACGATAACAACAACAACAACAACAACAACAACAATAATAATAACAACAACAATGATAACAACAACAATAATAACAGCAACACGAAATAACAGTAAAAACCGCAACAACACTAATACAAGCTACAGCAAGAATATAGGCTGCTCGGAGTCATCGTGCCCCGCCCGGTATCGGTCCCCCTCGTGCAGGACCGGGCTGAACGGCGCCCGCCTCAGATCGGCTAACAACAACAACGACAACAGCAGCAGCCCCAAGAACAAGTGGATCTCGTCGACAAGAACAAGATCGGCCCCAATCACATTTGCACATTGTTGTCGGTCGTAAGATGATGCATAACATAGTGAGGCGACGGTAGCTGCAGCAGAGGCAAAAAAGGACCAAAAGGAAACCAAAGACTAAGAAAAAGGTAGCAACAACAGCAACAACAAAATATGATCATGGTGATCATGAGGCCGAATGTGATGATGATGATGATGAAGATGCCGATACCAATGATGACGACAATGACGATGACGATAAAGTCGTTGAAGCGATAAGGGAGGCGTCTGAAGACCGTCGCAATGGCCCAATGACGAGGTGGGCAAGGAGGTGCGGCAATGATGCAGGAGGAACTGCAGAAACTCTGGGAGTCTTTGGGCCTGAAATGTTCACCTTCAAAATTCGTTCACTTCAGTTCCTCCAGTGCCAGCTAGGTTAGACTAACTAGGCTAGAGGGGGGGGGGGGGGCTTACTGTCGCCCGGCTCACAGTCTCACGTCGAACGCAAACACGTCATCAGCACAACGATCGGCTCAGTACGATCTCTCGTCTGAGTAGAGACGGTCGTGCAGGTAAATAGATTGATGCACGTGCATGCGGGCAGACCCTATTCGATGTACCACCCCTATCGAGTTGTAGTTCAAACGTAGACAGGGGGGGGGGCGAGGAGCAGTCAAACAGCGGATGGGGAAGTCGGAGGGGGTTCATGATACGTCGAGTCCTATTCCGAGACAACGATTAACAGCAATAATACCTAATAATATCAGTGATAGCACTACTAGGAATGACAATAGTCATAATTGTCTTCGTCGTCTTAGTAGTAACTGTAGTCGTAGTACTGCTCGGTACTTAGGTCTTGTGAACGACGATTGCCATTTGGCATATGCGCCAAATTGCTATGACTGGCCGCACAAGCGACAGAGCGAGATATAGAGAGAGACAAGGAGAAGAAAGACGTTTCATCTATGGTCAATAGTTAACACCAGTTCACTAAGTCTAGGATTGGGCAGCGTATTAACAAGAATTAACTCCGGCAACCAAACAAGCGGGCAGGCGGACGGACAGGTTAACGCCTTCCCAGGACGCGTTCTCAAGAAGTCTGCAGCCTCCCTTTCTCTGTGCCCACCAACAGCCAGGCCGCTGTAATTAGGTGTCGTTACCGAACAATAACAATAGGAACAACAACAATAATAACAACTACACCAGCAACAGCAGCAGCAGCAAAAACAGCGATGAATATGGCCGGTGTGGTCTGTTCATTGGCAGAGCAAATTAAATAGCTGATTCGTGCGTGCGACGTCACCAGGGAACGGTCTAGCCGCACGTCTTGGAGCGTCGTAGTGCGTGAGAAGGAGGCTCGATAGCCGATAGTTGTTCGCGCTGACGTTTTCTAATGATATAAGCGTCTCGAACATGCCCAACAGGCACGGGGATAGAAACAACACACAATAACAGAGAGTTAGAATGCGGGAGAGACACACAGAGAAAGGGACAGAAGACAAGACAGGCTAGCGGGGATCGGGGAATTAAAGACAGAACAGAACCGCTTGTTTTTGCTCAGTACGCAACCTACCAACTTACCTGCTCGTTGACGCGAGGGCTTTCATTTGGCTGTAGCATTCAGTGTGTGGGGGGTTGCAGACCAACTAAATAGAGGCAACGTTTAAATACGTCGACCGATCCGGCCGGCCTCCTGATGCCGCCGCCGTAATTATAACCGATATATAGTTGTTGTACGTATGACATGGGGGGGGGGGTTGGGGCTGTGTATGGTGGGGTGAGGGCAAACAGACTACATGAGCATGGCCTCCGTCGTCGTCTGCAGTTGTTCGTTGGCCTAGTGGGCCTTGTCGTCGACCGAGTGAAGTAACTGGCTGCATCTTGGTATTGGGATCTTCTCGAGTCTTATGCCACTGAACGGGCCGCAAGCAAGTAAGACATGATGCTTTCCTTGTTCCCCCCCCTCTCCGCCTACTCCGTCCTCATCCTCACCCCCGGGGGCACGCGTCGAAGGCCGGCTAGACGAACTCGACCAAAACGACACAATATGGCAAGCGAAGAACTTGAAGAAGAAGAAACCTGCTAAACGTTAGAGACACAATCACTCTTTCTTTTGCTGATCCTATTATTCTCATCTATCCCATCTCTCTCTCTACACACATATATATATATATATATATATATATATACACATATATATATATACCTCGTTGTCCTTCTTTCGCGCTGTACGCGATCTGGCCGATCGATGATAGAATGCTAGAAGAAGAGATGTAGGAGAAGGCGATAAAGTCTAGCACAGATAGAGAGAGAGAGCGAGGGGAGAGAGAGAGAAAACAGAGGAACAAAGAAGGGGGAATACCAGAGAGACGAAAAAGAGCACACCCCACTAACTACAAGGGTGGTCCCCTCACAACAGCAGCAGCCGCAGCGACGGCAACTGACGACCAGTCAACCGTACAGCCTATAATCAGAGTGAGTTTTTCCTATCCGAGGAGTTAACCGAGGTGTAACATGCGACCGCAGCAGCGTCAACGGCGGCAGCGGCGGCCGGCGACGACAACGATGACTGTATGCGTCAATGTATGATGACGATGATGATGATGGTGATGATGATGATGGTGATGATCAGTCAATGATGATGTTGGTGTTGATCAGACGTGTACATATTGCTGGCTGTGCTGTAGCGGCTGTGTGTCGTACGGCTTGTGTTGAAGCGATAATCGGAGTCCTTAGCGATAAACAGGGGGCGGTACGGTAGAAGAATGCAATATCACCACGGCTGCCACTGCCTGTCGCATTTTCATCACCGGCAGCAGCAGCATCATCATCATTCTCATCATCATCATTATCACCACTACCAACACCATAATCAGTATCATCAAACCGCAAGTCGTCGAGTCGCCTAAACACATATATATATATATATATATATATTCCCCCTCGACAACCCCACGACGAGATATACGACGGCGTCGTCGGCTTTTAGTTCGCTTGATTGAGCAGGCCGCCCAACCCGCTGATAGACAGACAGTAGTAGACCGACAACATTCGATTTCGCCTCTGAGCGTGGATCAGTGATGCTCGAACTGGGAATCGCTTCTTTCTTGTCTCTCTCTCTCCCTCTCTCTCTCTATCTCTCTCTCTCTCTCTCCCTATCTCTCTCGTTGTAGCTGTTGTTGTCGCTGTTGTTGTTCTGGCCGCACTTCTGGCGTTTCGTTTGACGGTTTCGACTGCTAGCACCGAATGAAATGTGTCCCTAGTTAAATTTGATCTAATCGGCAAAATTATGACGGGTGGTGGGATAGTGGCGGCCGTAATGGCTAATCATAATGATAGGCAATGCTCGCCGTCAACATGGTCGCGGAGAAAATCGTCAGCAATGGTTTTGTGTTAGGATGGCATCAATGCAGAGCTAACTAAGAAGTTCATGACTGCCTGGTTCTTCTCTACGAGTGATTGGCCACGAACAGAAATTATCGCTGAACGATCGCAGACCGTTGACGCGGCTGTAACCCACGACAGCTTTCTTGTCGGCGGACGCGAGAGTGCTACAGGCAGGAGAATGGAGAAGATGGCTGGCAAAAAAGAAATTGCGGAGACTGTTTTTCATAGTGCTTGAACTATAGAGTAAAGAGTATGAAAGTAGACAGCCCCGAGTGATGAATAATAATAATAATAATACCCGAAATGCGCTTAGGTATCTTGCTTAGCTAATCAGCTATAGAACGGATTGCGGCTAGTTAACGGAGTGCAACGAGTTAAAAGAAAGTGTTGTTGGTATTGTTGGTGTTGTTGCTGTCGTTGATGCTGCTGTGAAAGATTCGGGTAGTTGCCTCACCAAGTCATCTTCCGAACGTTCCAAACGTCTGCGCTTCCATATGGCTGGAGCAGCCTTTCTTAGTTCAGAAGCAGTAAGACTAGCCGAGCCCCTTGTGCGAACGTGAAGCAAATGAAGCGACAGAGAGATAGAGATAGAGATCAAAGATCAAGACCGCGGTTTCGCCGACGACAGCAGGCTCAACTGCCGCGACGCAACAGGCTCTGTCGCAATCAGCCTTGGATATGATGCTCAGACTCTTTGCCCTCTCCTTTGCTCCGCCACCAGCCGAATCGAGCCCCCGACCTTTGTTAATTTGCGCCCCGACCATCCTCGCTGACGCTGACGCGGACACGAATCGACCCGGATCGATCGCCTGTCTCTCTCTTCTTCACGCCGATAGAGATCGCCGACGTTCACGGCAACAAACAGCGCGTACGGAGAACGGGCACTCGGTGGGCGCGAGCAGCATGAGCGGATAGCGCTGGCTGAAGGCGCAATCGACAGCTTTCACGAGACGGGCTACCGTTTTTGGGCAAGCGTCGCCACCTTGGGCTCGTGCGCAAGGTCAGTCGAACACCATCGACACAGAACCATAGAGACCAACCACACAGCCTAGACGACAGATGACAGTCAACTAGAGTGTTAACTAAAAAAAATAACAGAAAAACTCTGAAATAAAAAGTTCCGCAGAACTCGCCAGCGGCCTAGAGTTGTTCTCTAGCCTGGCTGCGGGTCTGCCGGGAGACGCAAGTGGCAAATCTTTCAGGCAAGTTTATGATCCCAAAAGCGACAGCAGCACTAACAGCAGCAACAACAGCAACGACAACAATAATAACAACAACAACGACGACAGCAATAACAGCAAACACAACAACGCTGATAGCGATAAGAACAACGCCAAGAACGCCGACGATGCCTGATGAGCCGCAAAGGGCGCTTGAAACACTTCGGAGAGGGATGACAATTGGTTAGACGGGGTGGTTGCTGCAACAACAACCACAACAACAACAACATTAACAGCATCAACAAGGGCAGTGACTACCCGGGGGTGCGGCACCACCGCAACCTCGACAAGGGCCCCGACTTGACCCGACGATCGTGAGCACAACAACCCGCAAACTTTGCTGCTGGGCGGCGTCTTCTAACGCGCCTGCCATAAAGCGATCATCAACTTCGTAGCTGACAGTTGCGTTGGGGGGGGTGGGGGACGGGGAGGGGAGGGGCGAGAGGAGACGAGAGGAAATACGAAGGGGGTTCGTCGTCTATAGGTTTATAGACTTGTAGGGCGAACACGTCGAACTCCCTGCGTCTGCTGGGAACCTAGGAACCCAGCGGGAACGGCGGCACCACAACCTCTGCGCACATTCGATTGATTCTACCTACCGAACCAGCAGCCATCGAAGCATTTTGAGACTGTCTCATCTCTCGACTCTCGCTCTGCTAACCCTTCTCCTCGCTTTCCTTTTCTAATCTATTCTGCTTGCCAGAGCCATAGCATCAACATTAGCGCCGACATTATCATCATCTCATGGTCCGTCAATTACCGTTATGGTCATTGTCGAGACTGGCGTGCTAAACGATGTCGAGCAAGAACCCTTAGACAGACATCGCGCTGATCAATAAGCAGCCTTCCCTCTATCAATCGTGTCGTGGGATCATCGCTGTCTATATATATATATAATTATATATAAGCAATCTAATATGTATATATATATATATATAATCTATATATATATATATATATATATTATATATCTATATACTATAAGCAAATCTATTATGTATATATATATATAATAATATATATATATTATATATATATATATTATATATAACAAATCTAAAAAAATTAAAACATATATGCATCTTAATGTAATTTTACAAATTTCAATATACGTGTGCGTCAATCTCTGATTGTGTACGTTTCTCGTAACCACAAAAAACCTTGCGGAAAGCTGCAAGTGATCAAACGTGTACATTAAAACGAAATCTACTGCACGATGTGTACGAATATAACTTTTCGTTGGACAGAAAATACAGAACGCCTTCAGACCTGGAAGTAACATGTGCATAGCTGGAGAGGGAGAGAGCTTTTGCGCTCTTACAGTTTCGTCTATATTGTCTGTATTCATGCGTGTTTCTTGAAAGCCCAATCAGCACTTGTATTGCCTATCAGGTCCGAGTTGGCAAGGTCACTTTGGCTGTATGTCTCTCTCTCTCTCTCTTTGTCATGTGTCAAATAAGATTCACATACGTTGGCGCTATTATTGACAAATTGTATCAACATCAACAAATACATAGTCTCCAACTAAGTGCAGATCCGTGGTGCCGCTATTCAGGATACTTTCGCGCCCCTCTCTATCTCCTCACGTCACCTCATATCCTTCCTTTTCTCTCTCGCTTTCTTTTTCTCGCGTTCGTCTCGTGTGCTCGTCACCTGTGCAGCTGAGTGTCTCTTGAACAAGTTACATTACAAGTAGGTGCAAGTACCTAGATAGCGGGGCAGACAAAGGCCAACATCCCCACACACAGAAGTATCGAAGCAGCATGCGCCGATATGCGGACGATGCACCTAGGTGCGCACAACGACATTACGAGCAGCTATTTTTCAGAGCACAGACACTCGAGTGATCACGCTCACCGTGTGCAGTGCTGGGTGTGTCTGGGTCAGTTTCTGCGGGTGATCTGCGGGTGACCTGACGTCATGGACACGCTATACACGCCGGGGACGAACAGGCGTCGTCGAGGAGACAACAGCCAGAACCAGGACCAACAGCTACAGGCAGTACGTAGACTGCTCTTATCGTATCATTGCAGCATTGCTATCGTACCTAGTGCAAAATGCAGTTTTTTTTTGCTTTTCCTTTTCCTTATCAATGCAGCGCAACCAAGCAGGTATACTTCTCTATACAGGAGCATAGCACTCCTCTGTTGACCGCAAAAAAGATACATAATTTTGAAATAATCGAAATACGGCGGCATACACACTAAACCAATTTGCCGTCGACCAGAAAATGACTCACATAAAGCTACAATAAAAACCAATTGCTTAGACTTGCTCAGGTGCAGAGCCACCTATTTACCTTAACCAACCGTCACATATTATCGTGGGAAAAATCGATTTGAAATATTCTCAAAGCGCACGGTGAGTTTATTCAGGGCGTAGAAATATGTGTGTAATTAAGTTGTTACACGATATTCCACGTGAGTGTTGCTCGAAACGGTGCTCATTAAAAATGCGAAAACTAAGATGATAGTTTAAACTTATGTTGCTCAAAATTGTTGTTGTGCCTATTGGTGCGTCCATCTCCGTCTCCCTGCCGTGACTGAAAAAGCGATAGGTCGTTTCTCCAAGAAATATAAACACTGGCAGAAAAATTTAGCAGTCTACCTTGAAATTTCGGAGTCGCAACTTGATTCTGTCATTCACATTATAATGTCCCCTCCCTACACGGCAAGGGATGGAGGGGGCGAATTTGCCCCCGGTGTCCTCCAATCTTCTGCCGCATGGCAGATAAGAAAATCGCGTGTACTTCTTTTGACGAAAAGCCGCTAAAGTCAATAAGATTGTGGCAATGATTTCGTTGTCGTGTTTTAATGACATGACACTAACAATACCAGGTGGCAGAAACACCACTACTCTCTACACGTTGTTATCATGATCACGATAAGCAGTAACGTCGCGACAATAACAAAACAACGGCAACGACACAAATAGAAACAACAATAAAAGCGGCAGCAACAGCAACGTTAACAACAACAACAACGACGGTAACGACGAAAAGAATTAGCGGCGTGTTAGCATCTGCTGAAGCTTTACTCATTAAGTTATGACGGCCTCGCGGAAGTGTTTGCAACTGCAAGGAACGCCCAAGCGAGACGTTGGCAATATATATATATATATATATATATACAATCGAATTAATTGTAGAAACGATCAACTTGCCGCGGATGGTCACCAATTCTTCAATAATAAAAACTTTTTTATTATTATCATTATTAAGCAATACTGTAGATGGTATATAACTAATATATTATTAGCTGTGATACGTGAACGTATTATTAATAATAATAATTATAACAAACCCTTGTAAAAAATATGTATTATTATATATAAATACATTAAAACCACTAGAAATGTTGCTGACAAGGGGTTATTCACCCAAGTTCTGGTCTAGGTCACGTCAGTAAAGTGAGGTGACTCCAGTCAGCTCGAGTCTATGCTAGAACAGAAGATGAACTACTGAAAACGTACCAGGAATATCAACAACAGTCAATACATAATATAACAGCACCGGCCATCAACACCAGCAGTATTAAAACGAATGACAATAACTACGACAAAGAGAACCACTACATCAACAACAAAAACACGACAACGTTGGTAAGAGGTTACATAGACAAATGTATGTACAACAACAAAGCGCCAATAACTCTACGCAATTACAATTGATACACAGCACGCCGTTAGCATCTAAAGCGTGCCATCTTTTTCATAAGTGACGCGTCCAGTTTGTTCATTGTTAAAGTGTTACTATCAGCAAAACGCACACCGCATAGATCACCCGTTTTGGAAACGTGGTTGTATGTTTCAATCCATCGAGATATCCATAATCGCCCTAAAATGGCAGTATCGTCGGATACTTTAAATGTGTGCACATATATAAATGTTTTTGTTTGTATGCCTATGTAATAGATACACGTATGTTTGTGCAGAACTTTGTGTAAGTACACATACACAAAAGTTTAGATTTAATATATATATATATATATATATAAGGAAAGGAATGGCGAAAATTGACGAAACCGGTTTACGTTCCAACTCTAGCTCAGCGTCAACCGATTTTTAATAAGAACTTGTCGAGTTCACAGCATTTTCGAAACTTTTCTCCGCTTCACGATAATGTGATTTTTTTTCATTTGAGGTCGTCACACAACTTTAGGGTTGGTTTACTTTAAGTCCAATTATAGTATTGTAGCAAGAGCACTTAGGGAAGTACCCAACGAATGTACTATTAATGGAAATTACTGTGGTAGTTGTACCCGTAACGGCAAGATAATACCGTCACCCCCTCCCCCTCCCGTGAACCCCCCGAGTAAAAAGTAATAAATAAAGAAGCCACAGACATTTGATTTTGTTCTCGCCGTAGTTCTCCTGGACGCTCTTTGCACGCGTAATCTAGCGGTGTTCCAATTTGTTGATCTCTTTGAAGAGGTAGGCAAGACAAAGAAGTACCGAATAATCCGCGTGCAAATACGTATGTATATAAATATACATAAATCATTATATATTTTTTTTTCTGCGCAATCACACATACCGTCGATGCCTCGCGTTACAATTTTTCCGTCGCCAGCCAAAGTCGTCATAAAACGACAAGAATCGCGAATTGGAACAGCTGACAGCCGATCGAAATGGTCACCGTCTGTTTCTTCCACCTTCGGCAAATTAAATGAAAGAATTAATCTCGTAACGAATCGTAGTAGTAGTTCCTCATTAGATGTGCAACACAACACGCAACTTCGTTTTTGGTACACAAACACACACACACAAACAAACACAGCTGTTCCTTCACAGTGGCTTCTGTCCGTCCAGCTTAACGAAATCCTTGGGTCGCAACAATAATCGACAAAGTTATAAGTGTTCACAATGTGATTTGTGATGTGCGTGTGTTGTGTGTCTGTGCATATATATACTATAAATTAATGAATATATAAAGGTATGTGTGTATCTTTTGAACACTTTGAGATTGGTAATCCAACGGCGAGTTTGGCGTAGAGTTCTCTTTAGGTCCACTTCGTAAGTTTCGCTCTCCCGCGGTCGCCGCGCGCTAGCTGTCTTTGCTCTTCCGACTTTCCTTTCTACGGCACTCAACTTTCACAACACCAACAAGTAATCCAGATAATCAGCGGCGAACATTTAACATTACTACTACTACTACATCATCACAATGCCGAATCACAGCTCGTAGATATTGGTAGCTGTTGTTAAAACCGTTGTTCTCTCGCTCTCTCCTGTCGTGGTAGCAGAGCCAGGTGTTTCTCTCGGTTCCCTTGCTGAGGACACACCGAGTGAGTGAGTGAGTGACAGGTCTGACACGCGACTGTGTGTCGATACGCCGTAACAAAACAGCAGTCGTCGCTGCTGATAGAGAGACAATGATCAATTAAAAACACAGGTTGGCTATTAGGACAATCCATGCATCCGATTGATACGAATTAATAATTCAAAGAGAGGAGACGTCTCGTTCCATTTGGTCGGGCGCTGCTGCTGCTGCTACTACTGTTGCAGTAGTTGTTATGCTTCGTCGTCATGGTCACGTTTCTTGCTGTTGTTTGTTGTTGTTATGTTGTTGTTGTTATTGCCGTTGTAATTATTTGTTGTTGTTGTTGTTGTTGTTGCTGCTGTTATTCTCTACAGCAGTAAACGTACGACAGGCCAACACAATAGCTTTGTACCGCCAGCTGTTGACGCTGGTGGTGCGGCGGTTTTGAGGAGGATGATGAGGCTAGCGCTAGGCGACTAGAAACTTTCCGCAGCAGGTAAGCTCAACAGCAACAAAAACCACTGCACTTGCAGTTGAAGCCGTTATAGTTGCACGCGCAACACAACCACCACCAAGAAGAAGAATAAGACGACGACGACGAAGACGACGAAACAACAACAACGACGAGAAGAGCAACAACAATCACGTTAACCACTAGCAACAATTACAACAATAACAGCTCAGCAAAACTCCAGAGCAAAGGTGAATAGATCCCAGTCGGCGGCGGTGGTGGCGACGTCGACTTAAGTAAGTAGCCTCCGTGGGGAACAGGTGAGCTCGAACGCAACGAAAGCTTCGTTTCACAGCTGACACGAACGTATTGGAAGGTTGCTACGTTCTGCAACCAGCACACCAGACCTCAACCACCCAATCCACAGCTACAACACTCTTCTTCATTCACCACTGCTTACTACTGCTGCTAATACTACCACTGTTCACCTCTACTACTACCACTACTACTGCTACGGTTACTTCCACGAGGTGCAGCAAACGTCCGAAGCCACACGACGCTTCGGCCTCGACGGTTCAAAGGCAACTAACGAACGAAGCAATGGCCTGCTTGCCAGCCTGCCCACTGGCGCTCTTCACTGACGGTTCCCCCTTTCTGCCTTTCCCCCTGCGTCGCCCCCTGTGCGCCCCCGTGTGCACCCACCCAACCCGTAGCAGCAGCAGCAGCGGCCGACCCACCGTGCCGGTAGCGCAGCTGCGGCGGCGGCATACTTCCTCCTCTCTCCTGAGTGACTCTGCCCTCGCCCAAAAGACGAGGAGGAGGGTACAGGTGACAAGCCGGCGATGGGAGAGGGTAACACCGCGTGGGAGGAGAGATCGAGAGAGCGAGAGAGAGAGAGACTGTGGGTGAAACCTCAAGAGCAAGAGGCGAAATTTAAAAGGCAAGGAGAGAGTGGGTGAGAGAGAAAGAAAGAAACGCAGGTTGAGACCACCACCGGCGACGACAACTGTAGCGTCAACCAGTAGCAGCAGCAGCGGCAGACACCGTGCGAGGAGCTGCTGCTCTCTGCTGTGCATCCACCCCGGCGGCAGCGGCGGCGGCGGCCAGGTACGCCCGCCAGATCAGGCAGGTCGGCGTCAGTCGAGCTTGCGCGGCTCCACAGAGCGGAGCTGGCAGGCGGCGACGGTGGTCACGGACACTCTCGAGTCTCTGGCTAACGGCCGATAGGTGGATAGATATGTTCTTCCCGCATAGACCGTATGTTTTGCAACAATTAGCGCGGTACTTGCACATAGAACGCAGAACGTATGGTAGAATATATATATATATATATATATATATATATATATATATACATATATGTATTTACATTTAATAAAGAAATGAACAACTGCCGAATTGCTGTTGCCAACACCCGGCTGTCGATCGTACTCTGTCATCGCGTCCAGCACCAGTCAGAGCGGCGGAAGGCATTGTAATATTAATTTTGTTATCATTATTGTTATTTTATTATTGTTATTACGCATTATTTATTACTAGTGTCCCTAGTTGCGGCGGTAAGTTAATCTGACGAAAGCTTACGGGAGGTTTCAGCGTGCGCGCAGCTCAAGGTCAGAATGCAGGATGTCAGCTCAGAGTTTGACATAACTAGAGTAAAGACAAACGAACATACCGCCAGACATGCAAAAGAGGGAAAGTAAAGATTCGTTGAGCAGAAGAGCACTGCCATCACAACATCCATAACAACAGCACAAACAATAGCAGTAATAGCAACGTCACTCAATCATCAAAATATCGTTGCGTTGTTTACAATTTGGCAATGATGACGACACACAATAAACAAATTGGCAGCGGCAGATTCGGCCAGGGTGCGTATCCTGAATGTTTTGTATTTTACGGCATACTGGCGACCTTTACGTATCTCGAGAGCTGCGTACTTATGGCACGTTTTACAGGGATGGGGAAGTGTAAGCGGTAATCAACTTCAATTAGCCCCAACTAGCAGATAAGCAGCAAATAAGCTCTCCAGATTGTGTCCCTCGTGCGTTGCTTCTTGTTGTTGTTGTCGATGGTGTAACTGTTGTTGCTTGCTTTGTATTTTGCTCTGCTTTGCTTTGCTTTTTCTCCATGACCATTCGGTTTCCTGCGGCTGTGCTTTTGAACACCATGATTTGTCGCCTTACGCCTGGCCTCGGAAAATCAATAAACTTATACACAGATAGTCTCAACTACTACGATACGTGTTTTACTATGAAGTGTACGATCGAAATTATTGCGCCAGAAACGCATAGGAAAACCACCTTTGTGCTGTCGTACGTCGTGGAGTTGTTGTAGGCGGAGACATAGACTCAGCCCTATTCTGAAGTCCTCCTCTTGCGGACGGGAGCCGCTTTAAAAGGCCGGAGAGAACCGACCTCAAAAGCACTACGTGCAATACGTCGTAGTACTGTTGTTATTGCGTTACTCTTCTCGTTGGCAGGGGACAGCCAAGCTTTGTCTTCTATATAAGCATATCAAATCATGCTTGCTTAATTGCACCATGCATTCACCGAATCGTCATCACAAGTACGTTTGATTGATTTTGTAATTCTTTATTACCAAACAGACTTCTCGGATATATAGCCACATACATAATAAATATGTATACTCTGCTGAGCTACTTTATAGTTAGTTCACTACGACACGTGATAGTCACAATACACGCCCCCTAGGCTCATTGGCTTAGCTAATCCCCCGTGATATGTGTCTCGTATACATAATGTAATATACGGAAAATAACTGGGCTACTTTATATATATATATATATATATATATATATATATATATATATATATATATATGTATATGCGTTGGCCCGGGTGATCTCCTGGGTGTTCTGCGAAAACCTGTTGAGTAGTGACTGAGTGAACTCGCCGGGTGACTGGCCGAACGCACCATCTACGTACACCAGACATCCAAGCTGCAGCGACGCATCGCCACGCATCGCGCTTCAAGGGAGCAGCAACCGCGGACCTCATCGAGTACCAGGTACCTTCGACAAGTCATCATCAGTCAGTGAGGCTGCTATGTACTAATACTACCACGACGACGTTTGCTACTAATCGTTGCGACACAGCCCACCCTGTATTCTTTTCGACCGCCCTAACCTTCGTGGTGGTCACCCCCTAGAGATGCCATCTCGGCTAGCCGACGACAACGACAAACGTCCGCACGCTCTGTGCCCCCTTCAGGTCCTCCACCGTTGTCGCTCGCCGGTATACTACTTACTACGCGCCACCCCTTATATGTAAGCCAGACTTCGTTTGACTGCTCCGCGGGCTACAGACACGAATCGAATTTTGTATCTTTCCCTTCTCACGTCCTTCTTCTTTTGCTTCCTCTTCTTCTTCTTCTTCTCCTTCTTCTTCATCATCTCCTTACTTGTGTTCTACTTCTTCTTTTCTCTATGTTCATTAATTTATTTTCCGTATCGTCTGTACGCTGTCGCGAACAGAGTAGTTATGGGCCGCAGAAGTGGTGGCAGCAGTGGGACGACCGTTTCAGCGCTTCACTGCTGCTCGACAGCTTAACAGACTCGTAACTACCGTGCGCTGAAGTGTGTTCAGCTACTAACTGCGACTGTCGGTCGACCAGTTCGTCGAGTGGGTGGCTGGCTAGGTGGTAGCAGCATCGGTCGGTCGCGTTTCATTGTCGATTGTTGTCGTCGAATATTCGTTCGATCCGATCTTCTGCTGCTGCTGGTGCTGGGGGATGCGCTGGCGGTACGCCCTTCTGCGGTTGTTGCGGCTCGGTAGCGCTGCTCGGTTGCTCGAACCCGAACTCCTGCAGTTGGTTGGGTTTCTCCTCTCTTCGTTTCGAGTGGGGTAGTCGCTGTATTGTCGCCGTCGTCGCCGCCGAATGTCGTTGCGGTCGGTTTGCGGCCTTTG
>QVRM01002086.1:310000-312397 GCA_003439945.1 Dermanyssus gallinae
GTGGAACACATTGACGTCGTCGTACAATAGTTGAGCATCGCGATCAGCAGGCGTTGTTGTCAATTTAGCAGAGCAGCAACGTGTGAAGTGTCGCGAGTTAAACGCAACTTTTATAGTATAGCCAGTTGCAATAGAAATATTGGGAGTTACAGACGAATCAACGTTAGCATTTCTGGAGAAAAAAATTGGGGAAGGAGGGGCAAGTCAGTATGGTGAAAAGAGAAGAAGGGAATGTTTGCTGCAAGAGAGAATATCAATTGAAGCTCGACGTGAAAATGCGGTTGTTGTGCTAAGCTCGCCGCCCTCTGGCAGTGGTTTACCTGGGTTAATCTGTTTATGTAATTAATATTTATTTTGTATGATGTATCTGGTTATTGTTTGTCTATTGCCGAATGTTGACTCTACCCGGAAGTTAATTGTACGTAATTTTATTGACTGTGACAAAGCCCTCTGTCACTCACTAGTCGATTCATGATTTCGACGCGCTCAAGTAAGTGGTTTTCCTGTACGAGTGCTCTTCAGCATGTCTAATGAAGACCGCTTTAGAGTAAAGATGAGGGGCAAGTGCACCTTGCAGCTATGTCAAAACATGAAGACCCCTTAAGGGGACACTTTCAGTTGCCTGGCCTTCTCCTTACACATCGCAGACCTAGTTGCCATGTGCGGGCGGGGTTTAGAAACGCCATCATTGTCACGTACGCGAATGACGTAGTGGTGGTCCACCACGATCACGGTTCTATCCGTCAAATTGTCGGTTATGTAGAAACGAAAGTTTCACCGTGAGTGTCGATTGGTTGCAGCAGACGTAATATCCTGTTGAGGTTAGAATTTGTCAACTCCTTATCGTATTTGTCTCTGATACCACACTATGAGGGAACGACCTTTACCCAACACATCGGTGAGAGAGCTGTTGGACATTTCTTGCCTGTATTAGATCTACACGTAGGTGAGGAACCTTCGAAAACTGTCTCCAAGAGTGACAGTACGTCTTTTTGAGCTTGAGATTGTACCAATGTTGAGCTACAGCCTTGGCAGGGTGTGGGGCCACATTTTGACGGCAAATTTTGCGCAGCTTGATGGACGCTTTACAACGTATTTGAACATATGTAACGCGTGTTCTGTTCTTGCCGGCCAGAAACCGTGTACCTGTGTAGGTTGCGGACCGGCAGTGGAACCAATACGAGTCAGGCATAAGTTACCTAATAGAAGACTTACTCGGCAATTTTTTGTTGGAATGGCAGGGAAAGTGACCGAGGGTAGCGGCTTCGGCAGAGGTAAAGCAGTTCGCCAAAGAGTTTTAGCATGGAATGACATGCACTCGTCAGCGCGTGTACACAAGATATATTGTGTATGGTTGCCATCACTTGGTATGCTCGACCTACAAATTTCACCGGCTTGTCGATAAATGCCGTTACCGGCTCTGCTCGCCGACGTTCGCTAAATGCCACGCAGCGAGCTAGTAGACGCATCAGCGGTCTCTACACTTCTTCGCCCATTGAGACGGTTGCGGTGAAGCGCGCTCAAGTTGTATATAATGACAATATTATGTTCACAATTATATGCCTTCTTGAAACCTATTGCAAAACTAATTATTCATCATCATTATTGTGTTTGTACCTATATGAACGTCATAATTCGTATTAAATAATGTATATTTATGCTTCGCCGAGGTAGGTTGTCGCACGCCAACACGACAACAATAGATCGGCTGAGGTTGTGCCGAGCGACGGCTTACCAATCGAATGAAAAGTGGGAAATACGAGAGAACCCGTGTGATTAGCCGCTCCTGTAGACATGATGGATGGCATGATGTTGGGAAGCCCAGCATCAGAGTGAGTCCTGTACATGCGAAAATATCAACACAGCCAGCGCCCGTTTCACTCGCCCCGTTAGACAGACAGACAGACTAGAACAGATTAACCAGGGTACATAAATACAGGACATTAGTAGGGGCCCATCTGGCGTTAAACTTCATTGGTCATTTCAGTCCCCATAGACCGTCACTTCAATGAATCCATTTTTAAACAGGCCAACTCAAACACGTCACATTGGATTAAGCTTTCCACAGGCTCATGTTTGTTGCCAGGGCTTTCCAAGCGGTTGTCTATACTATAACATAAAGCTGTGTTGTTGTTGTTGTTGTTGTTGTTGTTGTTGTTGTTGTTGTTTGTTGGTGTTGTTGTTGTTGTTGTTGTTGTTGGTTGGTTGTGTTGTTGTTGTATTTTGTTGTTGTTTGGTTGTTGTTGTTGTTGTTGTTGTTGTTGTTTGTTGTGATGTTGTTGTTGTTGTTGTTGTTGTTGTTGTTGTTGTTGTAGTTGTGTGTGTTGTTGTGTTGTTTTTGTGTTGTTGTTGTGTTGTTGTTGTGTTGTTGTTGTTGTTGTTGTTGTTGTTGTTGTT
>QVRM01002087.1:0-172977 GCA_003439945.1 Dermanyssus gallinae
ACATTCAATCTAGACCTGGAAAAACTGATGGTCTCACTCTGATCCCCTTTGAGCGTGGCGCATGCTTTTTTAGGACGGGATTGTAACCGATTGTAGCCCCTTCGATGGTCGGTGCAGGTGAGAATCAAGCAGGTCATTTTACGTTACAGGCACGTTAACAGAGGCTAACAAATGAAGAAAATACTCTGGCTTTGGTTATCCGCACCCAATTTTGTCCGTTGGCTTTCGAGACAATGGGAGGACCAGGATCTCTTACACTTAAGCTGATTTAGCGTGTGAATAGAACACTGAACCTTCCGATGGAAGACTCAAGGCATCGACATTTTGCGTCAGAGGCTGAGGCTTGAGGAAACGCAGCAATACTAAAATATGTAACTAGCTGGAAGCTCGTAAAACTGCTTGCATGTTATGTTCGTGTAGTCCTTGTATATGTTCCAAAAACGTAAACGCTCTCCGATATTTGTCGATTAATTCCTAATACAGTTCATACTAGAATTTAACTGCTGAGCGTTTAACTGCAAACTGGCGTAGGTTAACGTTAGTTAAGCTGCGCCAGCTCTAGGGCTCCAACAACTGGGGATACATCCTTACCTCATCAGCACCCCTACAACTATTACGAAAACATGGCCTGGACAACCATGCGGGTTGGCACGGTTAAACTTATGATATTACTGCTTGTTGTGCACCATAATATCACTAATACCGATTAGATTGAAAATGAATGTCTGAACAAAGTACGGCCCCGTGCTTATGACTGATTCCGTTACGATGGTACGAAAGTTACTAAAAATAATTGTATATGTAATTGACTAAAATATTAATTATTTTATTGTCAACGACTGTATACTAAAGATATACTAAAGCCAAAATAATACAAAAGCTGAAAGAGATATACACTAAAGCCTTTCCCCCTTCCGTAGCTTCGGTGGAAACTTTGCCTGCGGCGGACATTCTTGAAGACGTTCGCAAACGTCCCGCCCTCGAGCCCGAAGTGCCGGACTGCCGAAGTTCCAGTACCTGTTGCAAATGCACTCCTCTGCTTTGAGGAAGGATGTGTATAGAGCGCATTGATTAGCGTCCGTGCCCAGGAGCAAGAGGCGGTCAACGATCGTCTGTTCGTTGAAGCCAAACACTGGCTGTAGGATGTTAGCCACCAGGTGGCGATCGCCACTCTCTTCGTCGGTGGGACCGGATAGGCTTTCCTCTCCTGCGACATTACCGAGAAGTATGCCGGTATTGTAGTACTGCCGCGGGCCTGCTTTAGCAGCGCAGGCAGGCAGAGAAACTTTACTGCCAGGGATGCAATGACAAGTGTGTCCAATATGGCCCCGGCGCTCACAATCAGACCCCGCACCGCTCTGGGTGCGATCGTGTTCTTATAAAATGGGGGTACCCATTGGAGCGACCCCAAGGGCCATTCGAGATCCGTGAGCTCTTTGTATTCCTCAAAGACCATTTCAGCGACGATCTGCCAGTCGGGAGAAGCCCGTGCTGCTGTCGACGCAATGGGCACATGTAGACCTCTGGGGATGCTATGAAGGTAGTCTTTTCTCTCTGTGGGAGGTGCAACATAGAAATTGAGGAAGCAGCGAGCGCACTTCGTAAATGGTGCTTCGTAAACGCACATTCTCCATAGAGCACCGACTACATATCATCGTAGTAAACACGAACGTCATTCGGAGAGCACCCAATATTTCGGAGGCTGCAGCGGCAAGCGTCTCGGCTGGCTGCTCAGGGGCCTCTTGTTTATTGACTAATCTTCATCAAGCACCAGACTGCCGGTAGATTGCACTCGGTCACCACGTGCTGCTGCTGAATTGCTTGCTTAATGCGTTGCTTTACGAGATAACGTAGCAGTTTTGCTGTAGCCAAGCCTAGGCATTTTAATCTTTCAAGGGTTAAATGTGAATAAAGTCATTCGCCGCGCAAGATTCGTACGCAATAATATTTAGCTCACTTTAGTCAGCGTAACTGCACCAAATCGTAAACAAGAGATGGTCTGAGCAAGAGAGAGAAAAAGAGTCAAACAATACCATGCTACTACAAAAACCGCTTTTTCTCGCAGAAAAACATACGTTAAAGAAAAATTAGAAGTTTGCTGGTAAACACGATGCCCACAAATTTACCACACCATTGACTAGATGCGCCTTGCGCTAAATGGGCGGCCAGGTGGAGAATGCTTGTGCGGTACTTCGGAAAAGCGGCCAAGAATGGGAGTTGAAGGAAGTACAGCGGGTGGGAAGCAGTTGGGAGAAATTAAGCGGTGGAGAAGAAGAAGCGAGTGCAGTCCTCCAAGACGGTATTCACTTTGACATAAGCGTTCTCTCTGACCGCGCTTAAATATGCGAGAAGGGTATGGGACTGAGCTGAAGCAAGGTAGACGGCAGAGACGCCTTGAATTTGTGAATCCTATACTAGCCGCATGAGCTAGTATGTCGATTATACATTGCAAAAACATCCCAGAACAAAACAAAAGCGGGCTTAATTCACTTCACGGAATAGAATAGGGTAGGTGCAAAGGCTTTCTGTCCTAAATACGCGAGACGTGCCCAGGACGTCACAGATCTGTGGGCTGTGTGGGCTATTACAGAGCAAGCCTGCATCTCCATTGCCAACAGCTACGCGCTGTGGGAAGTCTCACCATCGCGTGCCCTGACAACTAAAAGCTTCGAAGGCTACTCGTGGCAATATAGACATATTATGACATAGAGAGAAATAGTTGCTTCCTGATTTCTTCTTTTTTGTTTTCTGCTAATCTGTGTAGGTCCAGACCCCTCCGATAAACCTTGAAATGGCCACTATCGTGCCGAGAGGATCACACAAGGGGCGGGACTGAGAGGTTTTAGTGGGATGTAAAACCTTATTGCGACTACATCCCGTTGCGCCACAATCTAGGCGGAAACCGTTATATGTCGATACTCCTTGTCGAAGTGTTTGTCTGTCTCTATTTAGTCCATGCGTGTACCAGAGAAACGATATGCGTCAGGGCAATAAAGCTAGATTACATCAACGAATATATCGGCCAAACGGCGAATCAAGTCACGATCACTTAGCTTTTGTTTAAACAAACGACATATGTTTATTTGTTTTAGATCATTTTGGTTAGGTATACATATTTTAATCATTTTATTTTAACATTTTAAAAGGGGGGGGGGGTGAATGGTAATGCACCATCTCTTTTAATTGGGACATCTGTGCTCCCCGTTTTTTTTTCGATATGGTTGATTTTTAGTCCACTCCAGCATTCACCTTGTTTAAATTAGGAACTATGAAAACCAATTTAGGAATGGCCGCTCTGGGTCTCGAACCCAGGCCTCCCGAATGCAAAACAAAGGCTTTTGCCACTAAGCCATCTTCCTCGGTAAATATACCTACTATGTGCATAGTGCATATATACTATAGTCGCTCCCTGTCTGCATGACTGGCACAACACACGACAACACTGCCGTGGCTAAGCAGAAGGTTATTATAGCCGACTTAGCCTTGATGAAAAGATTTTGTGCCCGGCTGCAACTTCTTGGATTTTGTCCCTGTGTGGCTGCATTTGGCAGGACCGTGGCTAGTTTTTTTAGGCCACCACTGCTGCTGATTTCCAGTGCAAAGCAAACGCCACGGCTTTTGTTATTTGTATCGGAAGGGACTGCGTAGTTGTCCACCCAGCATTGTCAATCGTACTGTCTTTGGTGATCTCATTTCCATTTCGCTTTACACAACATCTGAGAAAAATGCGTTCGCAGCATTCGTGCGTGTACTTGGTAAAAGTAAATGTACTATTAGTGGCAAGAGTGACTGGTTGACGGTACAAGGCACAAATAGAGCACAGATATGCTTTGCCCCTGGATGTCAGGCTTCATAAAGTTTGCGAGCAGCACGGTGGCACAGTGTTCACAGATCTACAAACAAACTCGTGGCGATGGCGAGTCGCTCAATTTGGTCGCTGTTTCCGTCTCGTACGGAATTGAATTGCCGGTGGTTTTGCAGTAAAAGAAGCCTCCTGCTCGAGTCTTTCACAAGCAGGCCTCGTGACTCGTACGCTTCATAGCGAGGGTAGCCGTCTGTCGGGTCGCACATTTATAGAGCATATTCCTGTCAAGAAGCGACACGTCTATATGTATATATATATATAAACCCCCATAAACCCAATTTTGCAAATACATTTGCAAACTATTCGTTAACGGAATACATTCTATATTGTGCAAACCAGACTTTACTAACCTATATATGAGAGTTCTGGCTTGAAAAATATGCGTTGTCTTCCGGTAAAGAACAGCTTGCAAATATGTTTGCAAAAATTTGGTTCATAAGGGTTTTGCTTGTCAGTATAATTTTAATCTAGCACAAAGCCCAGTTACACTAATTAATCTGAAAGAATAGTATTTTGCGGTCTCTATAGGGTTTCCACTGCTCACCATATATATATATATATATATATATATATATATATATATATATGCGTAGCGCGGTTGCACCAGACTTTGTTTGCTGTGATATATATATGCATTGGCAGCGCGTTGACTTGAATTTTTTTTTGGAAAGTACCGAGTGCTTACCAGAGTAACAGCACGGCTTTATGCGAGGGAGGTCGACGATGACGGCTTGAGCTGTTCATCTCAATAGCATTTACATGACTCTCCGGGTTAAACGTAACTTTCTCTTCGCTGTTTTCGTAGTCTTTAAGGCGGGTTATCCAAATACGGTGAAATTAGCGCTAGGTGGTGTTCTAGCGGTAACACTAGAGTTATTATAGGCTATGCTGCAGGAAAGGTCTGTAATCATCGACGACAGGGTAACTGAACACACCAATTAATGAAACTACAGAATTTGTACAAGGCAACAATTTTAGCCCGCTAATATTTTCAAAGTTGGTGAGCGATCTGCCGGACAAAATCCAGCGTTGACACTCGCAAGTTAGTACACTTATGTACGCTGATGATCTTGTCCTCTACTCTCGGAGTCGATTTCACCTGCAGCAATCGTTTGCTTCACACACAACAATCAAAAGTTTGTTGACCTAAACGCTCTAGTGATAAATGAACGCGATGAAGTTTAGATGGAGGTAGGCTCGCCAAAAAATATGAAATACGCTTGAGCTCAGCACTAATAGATTTTGTTCAACATTGTTCATATCTTGGAGTAGCCTCTTCGACGCAGGGTTTCCATTTTACTAAACATATCGACTCGTAAGGGCATTCTATCGTTTAATAATATCCCTGAGCCTTATCGTTTTTCGCTGGATTTCGCTCAAAACCTTTTAAATTTAAAGATTGCACCGATCGCTGCTTACGGGATATAGGTCATATGACCCCACCTATCGAAAGCGAATTTGGAAGTACTTGACAAAATCAAAGCCAGCTTTCTAAAAAGAGCGCTAGTAGTCCACCGCACTAGCCGTAACCGGCTTGTCTATCTGTTAGCCTCGACACCACTTATTGTAGAGGATATCAGAGCAACTTATGCTTTACCGAGAATAAAGGCTTTCGCAAATAGTCTTGCTGAATGGAAATATAAATTTGCGGATGTTGATGGGCGTTTTTGTGAGACTAGAGCGATGACCACAAACTACTGGAAGGGACCACGTTGTAAAAACAGGTACTTCGCTAGTTGGTTTGCAATACATGGGTTTCATATAAAGATATGTATGCAAAAGGGGTTGCATGAAATATCGACCGAGTGTGAATGGTGAAGCTATATCAAAATCGTGTGATCTGTATCGTCCCCAACAGTGTACAAAAGCAATATCGCTGATGAAAGTAATGTATGAAAGTAATGGGAAGCTGTAGCACTAGTAGTATACGTGCAAAAACTAAATATTGGTTAATAAAGAATACATTCATTCATTTATATTTAACGACATTACGTACTTGATTACTCAAAAGTGTAACTCATATTTTGCCTAATATTGTACACATTATGTAATTACTACCGATTCTTCGGTAAACTAAAAAACCGAGACCCTAATAGCAATATCCCTGCATTCCATATATATATATGACTTATTATAGTCCAGCTTCCTTCTAGGTGTATTTTTTAAGATTAGGAATAATATTCTTTGTACAACATTATTGATGTGGACACTGACATGATCTGTAGCCCTCTTCGCGTTTCCGGGCTTCTGTGGCGCTACTTTTGCCAAGTTGCTTTCTTGGCCTCACGTGCTCGAGGTGGGTCGAGCACGCGAGCCCTTGAATTCCATCGGAATTTCCAAGTATTTTACTATTTAGCAAATTTCATTAGTTGTCCGTTCCGGAATGGGCTAATTAAACGCATTCGTTCTTCTTGACTATGAGAATTGTCTCGCTCCTTAGTTGAGCCACCTTAGTCAAACTGTTGGACTATCTCCAAAGGTCTACTTCACGAAGAATTTCACTCGCCCAGCTCTCCAAATCATTGTGGTCTTGCGCCCGTAGGGCATCTGCAAGGCCATCAACGAATACGTAATGCTTAGTGCTTAAGTATTAAGATCTCATCAAATGGCAAATTCCAGCAAACGGTTCTCAAGTTAAGCCTTAAAGAAGCTCAGCAGTCATGTTCGTGGTCATTTCTCCGCTTAGTGTAACTCCGTCATTCAGATATAATGAATCAAAATATCCGTGGTGGTTGGTGAGATAGATTGAATAAAATGATGGTGAAATATAATAAGTCGAAATAATTTTAACGTTGTTCGAACATTTTTCTTTGTTTAAGGATATTTTAAATATAATTTACCACAGACTATTAAGAGCGCTAGTGGCGCATAGGGAAATGGCAAGAAAGAAGTCTCTAGTGATGCCTAAAAAACCTTAATTTCCCTTGCCAGCTTTCCAAAGTTCGGAAGTATTACGGCTTCGGCCGCATTTCAATTATTGAGTGACGTGCCATCCTTCTGCAGACTAATGGTCACTTTAGCTATTGATGCAGATAATACTTTTTGGCTGTTAAAGGTGATTTGCTGTTCGCCCCGTTGTGAACAGTGTTCTGTCCAGCTTGTTATAAATTGCACGCAGGACTTCAGACTTTTTGTTTCTGGGCCAAGCTTTATCGAGGGCTTGTTTTTCCCCGCTTGATACTGCTGCTAACCCTTCGAAAAGCAGGTGAACAACTTTTTCGTTATCAAAGCAGTACATTAATAGCACAGTAATGGTCAATGCGCAACCGCTTCCAACGATTCAGTGACTTGCACCTATAGTTATGTAAATCAAACTGTACTGAATGTTGACATGAATATGCAATTATAACACTGCAAATCTATCATATTTACAATGCGTTACAGCGGCCTCCGTTCTTAGGCAATACTTTAATTGCGTGTTTTACATAACGTCGTACGAATTACACCTCACATTGAAATCACCAGTGCCACCGGAACCGCGGCATTTTTTTCGTTTTAATTTGCTGATCCGAATAAAAGATGAAGGTAGCCAAGAGTAGAAACTGTGACATGCTTAGTTACATAAAGGCGATTATATGTCGCGCCATTTTAATAAAAGCCATAAAACTTAAATGTAATTTTAAAATGTCTTTGACAATGTATACCTTTCGCCAAACGTAGAATTTACGTCTACATAGAAAGGTTGTCTCCCATATGTCACGGTAATCCCATCACAAACTTAATGTAATATACGAAAAAAAGAAATTAGTATACTAGTGTCACGGTATATATTTTAAGATGACGTCAAACCCATCTTTTGTTTATTGAAATGGGGAGGGGGGCGGACATGCCTTGTTTATGAGTGACAAGTAAAACTTTTTTACACAAGCTAAAATATGTGGTTTTAGTACAATGGAACATCGTTATACAGCGATGCTACGTAACTAGAAGCAATATTCCGGGATCGATGCATGGAGCCGTGCTGGTCTTTTTTTTCTTTTGTTATAATAGGCTTCGGGAAATTCATGATGCACGTGTGTTACTCGCGGCCAGCAGTGACCAGTGTGGAACTCACAAACCCATTAAGCCCTGGATTTCTCCTTATCCGCGCATACTTGGATTTTCATGAAATTACTTTGAGATACTCAGGGGAAGTCTTACTTTTCTAGCGTTCCGTACGCCCTTCTAATAAGCCTTCTGCGCGAGGGGGGTGCATGTTGTGGGGGGGGGGGGGGGGGCATGGGGTTCACGTAGCGAGGGCTAAACTGCGCTCGTCGTCCTTGTGTTCGGTCTTGCCTTGGCAACTCGTCTTAAACAGTCCTCAGCC
Source organism: Dermanyssus gallinae (assembly GCA_003439945.1). Taxonomy (NCBI): domain Eukaryota; kingdom Metazoa; phylum Arthropoda; class Arachnida; order Mesostigmata; family Dermanyssidae; genus Dermanyssus; species Dermanyssus gallinae. The sequence goes on from QVRM01002087.1 coordinate 8,172, forward strand.
TATCACCAACCTGTTGCTCACTTCTTGTGCCACATTTCCGGGCGCCTATCATCTGTCGCACGACCTTTCCGGAGTCTTACGGGATGCAGAGGTCGCATGGTATTTTCCCGGTTTGGCCATATAGGTCTGAAACAGGCCATGTCCAGTTCTCACCTAGGTAGTGTAGTAGGATAGCTTTCTATGCTGGCAGTTGTTCTTCACAGTGAGGTTGTGGATAAGGGTTAGAGATTTCCCCTCCTTCTTAATCTTTACCGGGTGGCCCGCCAGGGTAATGTTGGTTCCCCATGTTCTTTTCAGCACTATTAAGTACTGCGTTTCTGTTTATTCCGGGGCTAAGGACAGTTAGTGCGCCTAAATGCAGGCCTTGACCTTGTTTAGGGCCGGTCCCGTAATGCCAGAGACCAAACAAAGCCGAGTTATACGCGTAGGTCAAGGTTTAAGCCCAGAGCACGCCTTCTACTTGCAGCCCTACGTCTTGGTTCATGTTTAATAGAGCACGGCCCTGGACCAAGTCCCATCAGCAGTAGTCTTCCACTCCGTAGTCCTCCCTTTAAGTAAATACAAATCCTTGTCTCCAACGAAAGAGTTTTTCTTTATTCACTCGTTGTAGCACTTACGTAAGACAATCAGGTATGGACTGCCCCCTACAGAAACTGAATTACAAATTCAAAAGTCCGTGTTTGTCTTCTATTTCCTCATTCAGCCCGTTGTATTAGGTTTCTCACTTGTACTTGGAGTTTCCCTACTGTACCCAAATGGGCTGGTACGTTTTACATTTAAGTTTTAGGATAGGCACAATGTTGGTTATCTTCCCTGTTGTCGGAAAACAACTAAGGAAACTTCCCTCCAGATTTCGCATAAGGTCTGGCCACCGACTAACAAAGTGTCTCACCACCTCGAAAGGAGCCCCGTCCGGCGCTTTTTCTGGGGCGAGTTGCTCCCGAGCTTGTTTCAGCTCCACCAGGCTTATCTCAGCAATGTCCGCAAGATATGACGCCGATCCCGCCCCTGGGTAAGCGGAGGACTCAACTAAAAACAAGATTTTTTTTGGCCTCCTTAGTTTTTCTTTACTCTTGTCTTTCTAAGGCGTCTCGCAGCGACCGTCGATGTGGAGCGGTGGAAGGTGTATTGTGTACCTGAGCGGGTGCACCTTACCCTAGGCGGCGCATTACCTTGACTTGCGCGCAGCGTCAACCACGGTGGCTCTCATGGCCGCACACAATCGCCTATGACGTCGTTGCTTTGCAGTCTTGAGTGGGGTAACTCGCTTTGCCATATCAGAGGCATACCCGGAGGCAACGTTTGTTGCTGTACATGGCGCGGCTTTGTGGCCCGGCCGCTAGCATCTGAAGCACGTGAGTAGCCGTTCTAATTCGTCCGACCGACAGAGATTCCTCCTTATGCTAACATGCCTCGGGCCCAGAGAAGTCGGGTGATATCCGACGGCGATGCCGCCAAACTTCTATGGAAACCAGCATAGGTGGCGCGGAAAACTGCCCACGACAAACATTTACCAATGAAACCACTATTGGTTTAGTCCAAAAATTGACCCACACTTAACGGAAGTGCGCGTTCCTAAACGGGAAAACTCAAAATGAGATATCCCGGCATCTTGATGTTTGCAAATTTATCATACTTCTTTTTGTTTGCTAGCGTTTAAATTATGTTCAAACAAACTAGAATTTTCTTCCAAACACGCAGTTGCTCGACAGAATAACTCATTTCTTGCAATCGATCTTTTTCTAAAGTGATCTCCAGCCACATCGGTCTAATTTAAGTTAGTACTTTAACATTTTTTAAATTCGATAATACTCTAAAATATTTGCTATGATAAATAAATGATCCTGGGTATATTTAGCATTAAGCATACCTATAAATAAGGCCCCTATAGGTAGAGACTCTATATATAGGCACATATGCAACTGCAAAATGCCCTTAGTTGCTACAATTCTTGCAAATGTCTAAACATGGAAATGTTAACCTTAGTAAAAAATTATTGAGTTTAAGACGGTTCTAAGGAATGTCTAACTTATATTGGAACGCGTGCGACAAAAATCGGCGCAAAACGTATGCATTGCCTGGCGGGCGCTCTTTTGAACAAGTTTTTGCAACATAATAAACTAATGTAATTTCGAATAAAACAAGACAAAATATTCTTGGCTGAGTGTCTGCACTGTTTTCCACATTTCCATCGTTGAGTTCTAATTCTTAACAACCGCGAATCAATTGACCACAATATGGCACCAAAAAGAATCCCTATAATGAGCAACTTTTTACTAGCAACTTTTGAAGTTATTTCACGTGAAAACTCAAAAATGAGAACCCAGGGAATCTCTGTGTTAGCAAACTTTTCTCAGCACGACTATGTCTCTTCCGCTTAATAACATTGAATGAGTTTTGAAAGACACATATATTTTTGGACACACCGGTATTTTTTACAAATCGGCTGATTTTCTCATAACTGCACATTTTTACAAGCAATGTTGAACCTATATAGCACCCTTTCGAGATTTAGCTAAGTACTCTTGAACAAGACATGTACACCCCCATTATACGGTTATGGAAAAAAAAGTTTTTTTTTCTACGAATTCTACAATCCTAAGTATGCTCGTCAAATTGTTTATGAATAGATTCAAAAAATAAAAATTGTCTATTTTCAACTACACTTCGCTTGCTTGGCCGACTACGGAAGCAGCTTCTCTACTCTGTAGTATGCAGCTACGCGATGCCCACTGCGGGTGGCCATTGGGACAGCGACGTTGGTACGACCCCTTTATTCACCCTTCGCATTATCTCTCCGCGTCCAGAGACAAATTCGCTCACTGCAACTCATTGTGCAACTGGCCGGATGATTGGCTGAAACACAGAGCCAGGCCACGAAAGTTTGACGGCCGAAGTCCAATTTGTTTGTCGATGGCGACACCGAATTGCATGGCGTTCGCGAGGGGGGTGTGGGTAGGCGCCGACGACGAGGACGACCCCACAATGGCAGTCGAACGAAAAAAGAGGAGGAAAGCCAGGAAAGTATCGCCTCCGGTACGGGACGGGGGGGGGGGGGGGGGAGTGGAGGGGTCACTCGTCCTGGCTTTCATTCTCGTTTAACAATGACAATAACAGGTGTGCGTCACGTACAGCGAAACGCCACTACAGGTACCGGATCACCTGAAACGCTTGGCCAGTACTTCTGCGGGGCATCCGTACGGCGAGGTGCTCAGGGCTATGACGCACTCGGCACGCATGAATGCGTATCTGCGGTGGACTCCGTATGAACGCGCGTAGTGAACGACGCACAGTAGCAGAAGGACTGACGGTTGTGTCCACGTAGCCCGCTCCATGTTCTCCAGGATGGTGTCTAGCCTGTATCTGTTCATCTGCCGGTCATCGTATACCTATCTATTTACGTACACCAGAGACCTACACACATACTATAACACAAAATAGCCTATAACGTTGCACACATTGCAAACTTACTTACAACATTGAGAATACATTACTTGCAACAACAACAACAACAATTTCTTAGATGACAAAGTATAGCGCCAGGATCACAAATACCCATCCTAACAGACAGCACTACAAGCGTTACCAAATGCAATAAGATCGATGGTGACAACTTCTGCAGCAAATCGATAAAAAAAAAACGATGGATCGCTTTAGTATGTAGTCAGAGTAAGGCAGCAAATAATGTGTGTGTCCGTTTACAATTCGAATGCTTCGTTTTTCGCCAAGGCAAAGCGTGGAATGGCTATACTCGTACAATAACCCACTTACCTTCCGGGAGCAGTTCAGTAACAAAACGAGCGAAGTGAGTGCAATTTGAACGATTTTTTCGCCGATATCCAATGCGGTATCTCATCCATCTGCGACCGTCGAATGCGGGTTGATGTAGTAGTCTTGGTTTGCATCGCATCGAAACTGGGCCTCTTGCCAGAAACAACGTTGCACGCAGACTTTCGATGAAACTGAAAAAGATTTAGTTAAGCCAAGCAAGTAGTAGTAGTAGTTGTCTTTTCTAGAGATCGTATAACATGTTTAAGAAACCGTTTTTCTTTTCCGAGTTCAACTAATGTTGCCTTCGTGCGCGCTCGCACAACTATACGTTTGCCGCAAAGCGATTGCACTAATTCAACTAAACACATACCGAACCCTAAGTATGCGTAGAACGTATTTTCAGATCAGCTTTCAGCTTTTCCAAGTAGAGAATTTTTGGTTAGTGAAACACGTAGATAACGGATGACACAGGTCATTGGTGTCGCAAACCCAATTTCGATTCGATATCGACACGCGAGACACCCGCAATTGACTTGACGCATAGCAATACTTGTCCAGCCCCGTAATGACTGTCGGTGACGACCGACAAAATACGTTTAGCAAAGATTACCTCGTTATGGTCTACTGGAAGACCACGAGAGCCGTGGTGTTTAGACTCCGTTGAGTAGAAATTATTTGGTTGCACAAACAAGCATGGAGCGCCATCCGTGACGCACACATGGCCTACGTGTCTCGTCACGGATGCCTGAGACAGAGAAGACTTTTAGAGGCGTCTTTAAGATAAAGAGTAAAGTTTATCATGTCGGATTGATGTAGCCGATGCTCAGTTCTAAACGACTGAGGCGTTGCCATGTGTAGCTTTGGATCCTGCTCGGGTAGTTTTCCTTCCTGTATGGTGTCGTTCTCTTTGCAATCGCTAAGTGTGGTTGAGCATTGCCCCGATGTTACATTTATCGGTAAGAGAAAGCTAAATTATGTCTAGTGTAACCCCCCACCCCCCACAAGCATTAAACAAATTGCCTACACGGTTGTAGCGAGAAGAGTAACATATGGAAGGCTCATAGGATACAGCTCAGCGTCAAAAACAACGTCACGGTGTGTCCACACGAATGCAGGATTGATTGACGTGAAGAACCTGATAGCCAGTCAAGACTCTGAGTTTCCTTGGAGACACCATTTTTGTCGTGTTATCATACACGACCCTGAGGTTTATATTTGAGGGCGGATCGACAAGTTCTAGCTCTTTGAATCTTGTCTTCAGACCGAAACCACCAAGGTCATTCGGTTTGTTCTGCTGGGAAGTGTCATTCATCAGGCTACACACAGGCAGCGTTTGTTGTTTGGGTTCGATTCAAAGAAGTTAAAAAACGAGGTTCGGCCATTTTTAAGAAACTGAAAATAGACGAAACACAAATCTGCATAAAATCTATATTAAAAACCAAATAATATGTTCTTTAATGGTGGAAATGTCACGGACTGCTTATGGTGGTCAAGCAGTGTCCCGAAACACTGTGTATGAGTCGAATTGTCGCTTTCGCGACAGACGCGAAGTATTGAAACTTACTCCCGTTAGGGAAGGCCTTCGACGTCAATTACGGAGAAAAACGTTTAAAAGGTTCATTACATCGTACTCAACAATCACCAACATACTACCAGGGAAATAGCTGACAAATTGGAATAATTTTATGTACATGTAATACTATAACTAAAACATTCTATGTCTGCCCAGATGCCAAACCAAACGTCCTAAGATTAGAATATTCCGTTGATACTAAGACGGTGGCTTGTTTAAGGCTCATCAAGATTGTCTGACATTGCCTGACATCAACATTGCGGATCGCCAGGCGAGCATGCACAAAATGAATTTGTTTGCAGACGGCACTGCTCACTGTGTCGTATGCCGCCAATAGTGTCACTGTTGTTGTGGAATCTGGCAGTGGTTTCCAATTCAAGAACACTCAAGTTTTGTCAAATAGCATAGTTCAAATCAGTGGTGAACACATCCATCTTGGTGCCCAAAAACCAATATTTGCGCAGCTCCTTGCTTTTCTGTTTTTCTAATGTCATTTGCGACGTAAACGTATAAAATGCTAAAGGAAGCTTACGGAGACCATGCCCCTGGTTATACCAAGTGTTTCGAGTGGACCAAAAGGTTCAAAAACTGTGATTCTTGGAACCAGAACGAACCACACGAAAAACCCCCATACGTTTTTGAAGATCACGAACTGACCGCCGTGTTAGACGAAGATGCCAGCCAAATGCAATAACGGCTCGCGGATCAACTCAGTGCGTTCCAACAAAACCTTTATGTGAGCTTGTAAGCCATGAAATTGATCCTCAAGTCGCGAATGGGTTTCCTATGAGCTGACCGAACCGAATCAAAAGAACTGGAAAACCACATGTGAGATTCTGCCCTCTAGGGCAAAAAGAAATACTTTCTTCGCCGAGTCGTGACCGGATCTGAAAAGTGGATCTATTTCGTAAATCCTAGGCGTAAAAAAGTTTGCGAAAAACCCGGCACTCTAGTTTAATCAAATGCACGGCCAACTCATTTCGAAAAAAGACAATGCTCTGTGGGAATGTGTTTGGTGGCACCAGAAAAGCTTGATCTTCTATGAGCTGCGGCTCGTTACCAACAGCTAATTATCGATTTGAGCCGAGTCCTGCCCGAAAAACGACCCGAGTGGCGACAGCACAAGGCAATTCTGCTCTATGGCAATGCCTCATCTCACTCGCCGGGAGCGGTAAAAGATACCATAGGCAGGCTTGGATAAACTTTTTTCGGGCTGACTCCCAGCCAACATTTAACGTATGCGAGAGTGCTTTCGCATTGACTCGATAACTGGTTCGCCACAAAGGATGCCATATTTCTTCAGACAGGGAGTCCATCATTTACCCAAAAAGTGAAGGGCGTATATAGCTAGCGATGGACAAGGTTTTGAATTGAAGAGCTGCGACGGTTTTCTTACCAGGTGTGAGAATCTATTTTTGCGTTCGAATCGTCAAGGGTGTCGATGTAACACATTAGAGAACAGGATGACACACGTCGGTGACGCACTTATGTCCTGTGCTTGGTTATTTCTTGCTGTCGCAAGTGATTGTCGTAAGCAAGAAACCCATATAAAAACTCAACATTTTTGAACAAAGCCGGCAAAGGTCCACAAAGGGCGGAAAGTCATTCGACCCTGGAAATAATAGCGTAGTATATCCTATAGAGGCGTGAGAAATGTGAAAGCAATTATTTTCGGGTTCAAAATTTAGTTCCGGAAGGTCACACACATATACCGGCCAAAGTCCTTCCTCCCCCGCCAGTAGGTGGCGCTAGTATATTTGCGTTTTAGAAATATGCACCAAAACAGGATACACATAATATATTGACAGAATACGGAGAGCATATGAGATATGTCCAATGGCCCTACCCACAGCACTACGGAGCAACAATTCGTACCGTTGTGTTGTCTCGATCTTTACTGACTAGTCGGTTCAGGGTCAAAGTCGGCCGGATGAGTTATGGTTGTGTGAAGAAACACGCAGCAATTCATAATTTATACTCTATACGCGCTCTAATAGCAGAAACCGCAATACTAGCATCCACAACGACGACAATAGGAAAAGTGACACCAAACAACGACGCCGAAGCGTTAGGCGACGTTGCATTAAACATTCGTCATCATCATATGTAGGACGTAACGTTTTGCGTTAAGCATTGCGTTAACTAATGCTTGGCGCAAAACTGAGGACATTATATATTACAGGATTATAGATAACGAGTTTTCTATAACGACCGCCTCGGCGGGTAAGCGACGTTGCGTTAAACACTCGTCATTAGCATTATACTTCACACGGCGGCAGATAATGACCTTTCCGTGACGATCGCTGTATGTGGGATATTTTCAGGGTGATTCGGTATTCTATAATGACGCGAGGCACCTTTCGAGATGCCTACGCAGCACGTAGGTGTAACGATGAATTTTCATGAGCGGGGCGTTTCGCGTGCGAAAGTCGCTGGCCCCACTACTGCTAATACTGCTACTACTACTACAATTACTACTGCATAAATAAACAACTTGAGGCTCCCTAACGGGAAGAGGAAGCATGTTAAACGTCTCTCGTTGCTGTCCCGAACTCTCTCTGTGGACGACTTCGGTTCAGTGGGAAAAGTGTTTTCGTGCCGAGCTCATTCGCCTCGAGTATTACAGCTCGTCAGTGCAAGTTGCGAAATTGAGTGCAAACATCTCCGGCATGACGGCAAGACGGCATTTCGAAAATCGTTCGTGCTTCTGTCAAGCGAATAATAAATCCATTCATTCATATCGAAACGAAACTCCCCCGTCGCAGTCGCCGGAGACTCATTACGACTACGAACTACTACGCGGCGTTCACTCGAAGTGCGTAGCAAGTGGCATGCAAAATGGCCGGACATGAACAATGACTGTTAGCCCTGGGCATCAGTCTTCAGGCGTTCCGTTCAATGCCGGCCACTCTCACCATTGAAAATTCAACTCCTCCTCCTCCTCCTCCTCCTGTTTGCCAGTCGAGGATATTGCGTTCCTTGTTGTATCAATCTACGTTTGCCTTCGCCTTCTCTCTCTCCCTCTCTATCTCTCTCGTACGTTCTCTCTCATTGGCATCGTTTATCTTGTCTGTCAAAGTTTATTTAGTCCCGTTGTAACTAATTTTTTCGTAACAGTCATAAACATCCCAATGGACACGTCGCCATAGCTCATGATTCCTGTATTCATTAATTTATTATTAGCCAGCGCCGACTTCCTGCGTGTATTTGAACCTTGTATATGAGTTTTTTGCTGCAGAGAGGTTTTACATCATGAAACGCTAGTAGCCAGCACCTGTTGATGCTGGAGTTATGTGTTCGGGTGGGTTTTGACCATTTTTTCACCAAGTGAGCGGATGGGAAGTAGTTCGGTAAGCCATGTTCGCTGGTGCGATTTTTCAAAGCCTTCTTTTTTTGGGTTCTGCACGGACTGCTGTGTACGACCTGTTTCGTAACCCTTTCTTTTTTGGTTTTGTACAGACGCCTGCGTACGGTTTTGTATATATAGGTAAATTTACTATTGATCATGTGCTTAGAGAGAAAGCCTTCAATAAAATACAGCGACTGTTTCTGCAGCTAAAGCTCGCGATTCAATCACCAGGGCCCAGCTGGACAGACTCAGTTCCATGTCTTGGAATTAATATTTGTTCAATTTTACTTTGTCTCTATCTAATATTGCTATTTGTAGATACACGAGATATGAATAGACATACATAAATTGCTATTCATATCTCGTGCAAAATGTACAGAATCCAGTTAGAGGAACATTATACATATATATATATTTAATTTTTAAGGTTACGTTCTGATTAGATTTTCCTACTGTGGAGTTGGTTGACTGCTTTGTTATGTCCAGCGACCAGTTCAAATGAAATGAATAAATTAGCAAAAAAGTAGTTGCGAGAACCGAGCTGTCTGTGCTGGCGCATCGACGGCATATATAATACATGTTCCTTGTGTGTGTGTAATCGTAGCATAAGATAACAATGAAGCTATTGTACTACGTTTTCAATGGATTCAGCTAGGAGAGAAACCATTTCGGGTAACTTGAGTGACAATTATAGTCATGAAAATAATTCGTTTTAAGATTGCTTGGAGAGGGGACTTACAACCTCGAAACACTAAAGGTTAAAACATGTATGTAGTGCGCTGTCATGGGCTACAGTGGCAATCCGTTCGATTGGTGAGGGAGAGCGCCGATAATAACGTAGACATTTGCTGTGCATGAAGGGAGCAGTTAAATTTGTTATGAAAATGTCTTTCTCTTTTTCCTTGGGTTTGTATTTATGATCCTAGGAACGTGCCAAGCTAACGAGTGGACAGATGGATATGATGCGACAGGTCAGTGAAGGTCATATGAATGAATTCTACTTCGCCGTGTAGTAACGGGATGTCATCGTGCTTGTTCAAGCAACGGTTGACAACGGGCGGCTGAAGATGGAACAGCCGGGAACAATGTCTCATCAATCAATGAAGCAATCCTTGTGCTGTGCAAAGATAATAGAAACAGACGTGTGAGTTGGCGAGAGAACTGGTTTGGTTGGCCCGTTGCAACCTTTGATTTTGGCGCCTATATGTCTGATCAAAAGTAGAACACGCTCGGTTTGGTCTGAGTTCGGTTAACAAGCTCCTACTTTCTCCTCGTCTATGTGCGCGTAAGTACCAAACGTAGGGACGTGATGAGGGCAACAACGGCGCGTAGTAATAGTCACGTTTCGCCAAAGCCACGCTCAATACATCCGCCACCTTGTTACGGTGAAGAGGTTCTGAGCGCACACCGCAGAGAGAGCTACTGTGGTATTCCCGACAGGTACACGGACCCTCCGCATGCATGCATACATAGACACATATGTGATACTCTCGCGCGCATTTCTTCGCCCTGATCTCATTGAAAAGCCATTTTCTATCCCCGCAGATGCTCTGCCCACTTGACGACCCTCTGTACCGCATTCAACTAACATAACAATTTTTAGTTGTCTACTTCTAGAGAGCCGTCATTATCAGCTTTACAGGTTAAACGTTTTGCCCTGATTAATGTACATAGGATGACCAGATTGTTTTAAATTTAATATTGGAATCTCTCTAACTTTTATTGTAAAATTGGATTTACCATTTATATACAATTATGTATACAAAAAGTTGCATGCCGAACTTAATCAACAATCCTTGTTAATTTTAAAGCTTCTATATATATATATATATATATATATATATATATATATATATATATATATATATATATATATAAAACAAGCGCAATTAAGGGAAAAGGCTGGCATTACAGGGAGGGGAATTAGGATACCTTGTTTGGGTAGACCACTCTCATGATTTATTATTATGGTTTATTAACACCCAGGTTGGGTAAAATTATAAACATATACATCAGACACAACTAGTGCTTCCTTCACGTCATTGGGTCTTCTCTCATCTTGCAAGCTCAGCTATTGACTGAACTGCAGGACATGCTGCGGCGTGGTATCTATCGCACTGGGCAGAGCACCTCGTGCACCTGCAACACTCCTGAGGATCGTGGAATTCTTCCGTGCTACATAACACGTGATGAAACCCGTGGGCTGCAAACGCCGTAGTTAAATGTCTGCCTTTATACCCCGCTGCTCGCCAGGCCGTGCTTGTCATCGCTACCGTATTATATATTCCTAAATCGATTCCCTTCAATTTTTCCGTCCACTTCAAAGTATAAGCCTCAAACGCTTTCGTCCTAGGTAAACCCCATCGAAGTTGTAATTCCTGTGTCATTAAACTCCCCCCCTCTAAGATATGAACTATTCTATTCTTACTTGAATTGGCTAAACCCAAAACCCGTTTCATAAAGAAAAATCTGGCTCTATCTAGTAACTGCAGTTCTGTTTCTCCCAATTTTTCCCATATAAGTGATATACCGAATGTTGCTATTGGTTCTATTTTAATTTTGAAAAGAGCGGAGGCGGTATGTATTGACAACATTTGCGGGCTCTTAATTGCTGCTGCCGCTCGGATTGCTTTTCCCACTCTGCTTTCTATATGTCTTCGGAAACTGCTACCATTCGACGTTATAGTGACACCCAGATAAGTAAATTTATTTACAAATTGTACTACATTGCCCCTAGCTTGAATAACGTCGTTTTTTGCTAATCGACCCCCTCGTCGAAACTTAACTGCTTCTGTCTTTTGCCAGTTTATGCTAAGCCCCATCTCGTCCATATAATCAATTATTCGTTCCAGTCCCTGTTTAACCCTAAATAGACTCCTACCATAGATTACAATGTCATCTGCATACATTAAAGTACTTGCCCACTCTCGAGTCCACCCCTGTCTCACCCGGTTGGGTAGTTCTCCCAATAATACTGAAAAAAGCAACGGGCTAAGCCCGTCTTCTTGAGCCACGCCGGTTGTTTGCTTTACTGTTCCTACAATCCCTATACCGTTGTCGATGCATACTATGCTCTCCCTAAGGATGGCCCCCCAAAATTTTTAACAGCTGATTCGGAACTCCCTCCAAGGCTAGCTTCTCCATAATTATGTTTCTCGGCGCTAGGTCAAAGGCGGCTTTAAGATCTATAAATACCGCATATAGCGGTCTTCTTGGCTCGGCTAGAGTTTCCCAAATCTCTGCTAGCAATTGGCGCAGGGCCGTATGGGCCGACTTGGATTTTCTAAACCCGTGTTGTTCTTCTGGTACTGCGTTTCTGGTTTCTAGGAAGTGCTCAAGTCGATCTGATATTATCCCCGAGAATATCTTATAGGGGCAACTCTTAAGTGTTATTCCCCTCCAAGCTTCCGGCTCTGTTTCTATGCCTTTCCCTTTAGGTATAACAATGAGAGTATCTTCCTTCCACGCTTTAGGCATTTTCCCGGACTTTAGGCATTCATCGAATAGAGCTTTCCAGCATGGCGCCAGTGCCAACGTTTGCTTTAAGTGTTCATTTCTTATCATATCGTTTCCGGCCGCTTTACCTCTAGACGCTCTTTCAATTGCGCTGACAACGTCTTCGATTGTAATCTCGCGAACTACCCATTCCCGTGCAAGCTTTGTGTCTTTGTCCCAAGGCCCATTGTATAATATTATTTCTTTTGGAGTGGTGTCGGCTCCCTGTAGCATACCAGCAAAGTGCTTAATTAGTCTCTCAGTCTCCACTGGGCACTGCTGTTTTCTTTTATGCTTTAGCCATTTGTGCGGGTGTTCCTCTGCCTCTCGTAACAACTTCCACTCCCGGCTTTCCCAGTACTTCTGTTTCTCTTCCTTGTATGTCCTTTGCGTCATTTTCTTTACCATTATAGCTAACGGCCTCATTACCGGAAAAATCTTTACGTAGTCCCTAGTTAGCCTGTTTGCATTTTTTGCTGCTCTACACCGCTCGTTAAACCAGGGCCTTCCTTTTTGTTCTTGACGCGGAACTATTGCACTTGTGATTAGATTTACCAGTTTACGCTCATATGACTCTATGTGAATTTCCCCTGGTGGACACACTTCCCCAACTCCCTTTAAGAAAATCCCACTATCCAATTTTGTTCCGGTCCCCTGCCTACGGCTACACTCCTCCCCACTGCTGCTAATCTTAAATGTCATTCCCATGGGTATATGCCTTCTAAGTCCCGCTCCTTCCCGAAAAGATGTATTTTCCCCTAAAAATGTTATATCATTCCCGTTTCCGTCTGTGGCAAAAACGTCGATAACCTGACGCTCCTGTACTACATTCAAATGTGTTTAGGCCGGGCTCGCTGACTAACCAACAGCCTATCTCCGTTATAATCTCCAAGAATGCTTCAGTTCGTTCAGAAATTCCCTTGTCCAACCTGGCATTGAAATCCCCCGCTAGAATCATAGGTGCTTTTCTAGGCACAGCCTCAACCCCGAGCATAATACGTTCTGTCATGGTCTCAATAGACTCTACACCTGCCGGCTTTACATAAGCTGTCACAATCTCCACCCCCCTTGACGCTATTGCTACTAAATTTTCCGCTATTATTCCTATTTTCATTTCTCCAATTTCTGCTCTCGTAAATACTGAAACCCCCCCACTTGGTCTACCCCGTCCCTCACCTTTATGTGCAAGTGCGTGATATCCGTGAAAGCCCCCTAAAGTAAAAGGTTTTACAGCCCAAGTTTCCGTCAAAATTAGAATATCCACTCCTCGGAGTGCTTCCGCGCCTAACAGTTCTAATACGCCATGTCCTTCGCAGTTCCATAGTACTATTTTGATAACTTGCGTAAGCGTTTGTTCCTTGAGTTTGATCTTTTCCGAGCGTCACCGGGTCTTTGATCCACCGGTCGTAATGCTGTTGTTGTTGTTGTTGTTGTCACGACAGTCATTTTGATTCACGGGGGGTGCCGCAGTTTCTTTGGCATTATTATAGAAAGCTTGCTGGATCGACTCAGCTAGCGAGGTAGCGTTCATTATGCTCTTCTCTGGCTGTGCCATTGCTCCGCTTGCTGCGCGTATAACAACTGGCAGTACGGATTCCAAGACTTTTGAGATAACGCTCGTTATAGTTTCTTGAATGATTGGGGATAGTCTGCGGAGTACTTCTTCTACAATACTGTCCGTCGATGGTTGTGCCGATATGTCTGGTTGTTGTGACGGAGCTGCCGGCTTTAATGCAATACGGTCAGTTTCCTCTATGCGTGTCGTGGGGATACGACTTCCACCGTCAACTTCTTTTATCCCATTTTTTACGACCGAAGACCAGCTTCGCTTCGTAAAATTGTCGGATGCTTGCACGTTAGATACTGGTACGCAGATTGGGACTGACGGGGCGTCGTGCTGCTTCTGTACGATGCTTCGCGAGGCTCTCTTTAGTTGTTCCATGCGTAGCAGTCTTTGCGGACATGCTCCCCACGTGGCCTCATGCTCCCCGTTGCATAAACAACAGCGGGCCTGAGCATTGCAGTCTTTTCTGAGGTGCTCCATAGAGCCGCATTTTCGACATTTGGGCCTTGGGGCTTTACAGTTAGCGGCGAAGTGATCTAGACTATAACACCTATAGCACTGCGAGGGTTCATGGTATAGTACCACTCCGTGTCGCTTAAGCCCCAGACGCACCTCAGCCGGAAAGCTGTTGCCAGAGAACGTCAAAATAACGTGCTCCGTAGCCGACACGGCGTTGGTTCTGGGGTTCTTTGCTTTTACCCGAGAAACTTCTGTCACTCCGGAAGACTGCAGCGCCGATAATATCGCCGATTCCGAGATTGAGGAATAAACCCCGGTGATCTTGCCCTTTATTGTAGATCGTGTTCCGCTTATTCTTGATGAGACTTTAACTTTCGCTAACTCCGATAGCGAGAGTAAAGTTGCTCTATCATCTTCCCTCTCCACGACTATGACAAGTTCTCCGTTTTTCGTGAAGCGAGGCTCCTCTATTTTCCCCCCGACGATCTTCGCGATGTCGTCACAGATCTCGTTAAAGTTGTGCTCAAGGGCGTTGTCATCTGCGGAGAATATAACAGCTTCCTGCCTGTCGAATCTTACTCTTGGCGGCACCTTCATAGCGCGAGAGCGCTTATGCCGGGTCACCATGGTAAACTCCGAATCGCTATGAGATTCCTCATCGCTACAGGCTTCCTCGGTTGCTTCGCTGGCGTCCTCCTTGCTTACCGGGCGAGGTTCCGCCTCGCAAACACGCATACCTTTACTACGAGCGTCTTCTGCGGGGCTTGATGCGGTCCGCTTCCCGCCACTTGCCATTGGACGGTTAGACGGACCGCCCGCACCACTGACTGCTCCTGGAATGCATTCATCCGTAGGCGCCGCACTGTCTACGTGCAGTGATGCACGTTGTTCCGGCGGCGCCTTCTCTTGCCATTTCGGCGGCGTTCGTTTCAGAGGCATGGCCACCTGCTACGCCGCGCCTGTTTACAAACAGGATATTGTTTGTTTACAGGCAAACGCAGACGGATTTTATCTTCGCTCAATATAATAATATTGATTCTGGTTACCGTAATGGGGATGGCGGCAGTGGCGACGTTGATGGTGAAGTTAGTGATGGTGTCTGTGGTGAAAATGGTGATGGTGTCTGTGGTGAAAATGGTGATGATGGCTGTGGTGGTGATGGTGATGACGACTATGAGTGGTAGCTAGCTGGAATGAATGATGATGACGATGAAGATGTTCTAACGATGATGACGCTTAAGATGGTATTTGATGATGAGGAATAGTAGTACTGGGTGTTGATAGTGATGATGGCTGTGGTGGTGATGATGCCGACTATAAGTAACAGCTAACTAGTGAAGGCACAGTAATGATGAAAACGCTGAAGGCGGTAGCTGGGTTGTAGATGATAGAGAATACACACTAATGATGCTGATGATGATGATTGAAAGTCCGATTATGGGTGTGAAAGCGCCGATTTTCAGGTAGTAGGAGATGTAACTCTCATGATTTATTACATTATAAAATAATGTTTCAAATATACAGACCACTGGGCGTAGAAGGCACTGAGAGCGCGCACGATCTGCTGTGGGTAGATATTGGCTACCATGGCCTTCACTATTGCACCTGGACGAGTATTCGTTTCGTTAATGTCGAATATCTTCTTGAAGCGGTCCGTATGATTCTTCAAGTCTTAGTGAGCAACTGAGATTCGCCTCGCGTAGTTGATCACGAACGTGACAGTTGACCCTGTTTAAAGTTGGATTCTCCAGATATAACGATCCCGGGCATTTTGTAAGCGCTCTATATCCCGGCAGTAGAGCGGCGACCAGAAAATCAAGAGAAAACAAATCAAGAGATTTTGATATATACACACCAAGATCATTCATCGTAGTCTTTGCAGCAAGTTGCACTCCTTTGATGTGGTAGAGAAATTTTGGATTCCCCTGTCCGAGATGGAAAACGCAACATTTGTGAAAAGATATGGTTTATCCCATTTTTGCCATCCACCTAATGGAGTCTGCAGCGGCATCTTAAAGAACCTTATGTTCTTCTGCGGCTCTCACAGGTGCTTATATCTTAAAGTCTATGTCAGTTTTCTCGGGGTGACAATTAATACAGGTAATTATTATTTAGAGGAAGAAGAGTGTACCCAGGAGGGAGGTTAAATAAGGAAAAAAGCTAGTAGGGTGTAAGGGTCTCTAGGGGAATAATTAAATGTATCGTAACAA
Organism: Dermanyssus gallinae; assembly: GCA_003439945.1. Taxonomy (NCBI): domain Eukaryota; kingdom Metazoa; phylum Arthropoda; class Arachnida; order Mesostigmata; family Dermanyssidae; genus Dermanyssus; species Dermanyssus gallinae. Next base: position 24,593 of record QVRM01002087.1, read on the forward strand.
AGAATATATGGAAGGCCGTGTATGTATCAGGTTTGGCATTTGCAGGTTTGCCACTCTGGTTCACAGCGCGCGGTTTTGCAAGACGTTAGAAATAATTATCGGGGAATGGGGCATTAGGACGGGGGCTGGTCGAGTAATATGCTGCCCCTCTAAGCGCCTATCTCTCACGCACGCATAAATATATATATATATATATATATATATATATATATAGTATGCCGTCAAACTTAGCGCATTTTTTTTATTTGAATCCTCGTCGTATCAGAAATGCGCTTATTCGATTAATGGGTAGCAGACGAAAGCTCATCTTCTGCAGAATACGATTAAGGCTTTAAGCATGGCTGGGGATGATGCACCATCTTTGCCCCCGCTCATACTCTTGGCACATGAGTGTAATTTAAGCATTCTTGGGGCACGGACGTATGGCCACCGAACAACCCCGATTTGAATCCGTTGATCCACTATGTATGGAGCGTGATTGAACAAGATCCCAACAAATCTCAACAAACTAGACTTGCTGCAACAACGTAGACAATGTAGACTTGCTTATTCCCGCTATTAAGAAAGCGTAAAAGATCCAGATAGGGACTTTTTGACGTGGCTCTATATACGCTTTAGACCCTTTTGCATTGAAAATATTATAGGTAAGAGCAGGAATTACATTGGATACAAATGTTTGCCAGAAGTTTCCCTATCAACTTACGCCAAAAGAGGCATCTACATATCTGTTTTTATTTCGGTTCGGACTTAAAATGGGCAATAAAGTGCACAGGACACTCGGTACATCAACGTATATTATCAATTTGGCGTCTACTCTCTTTGGGCAACATTGTGCACTCCGTGAGCTTCGTATGAGTCACGTGTCGTTGGTGTGGAGGTGGTGCTGTTCTGTAGCGAAGCTCAAAAGGAGATTAACTAGTTGTTACCGGCGGAATACCATTGGGCCCCGGAGACTTTCCTTATTTGACCCTCTCCGCTGCCATGACTACCTCCGCACGGTTGATAAACGGGAATTCCTCCTTGTCTGAGGGTGCCCCTTTTCTAACACATGTCTCCCTATGAAAGTGTGCATGTTGTGGAAAGAGGTTGTATATTATGTCGACAACTTCTGTGTATGACGGAGACACATTTGGTGCCTGCCCCCTATTCTTCTGACCATTTTGTAAGGCTTTAATTTCCGTCGCAAAATATCTTGCTTTTTGCTATTTTTTCAGCAATGCCTTATATATTCTGTAGTTGATTGAGGTGAGGATCTCGGCTTCCTAGATTTTATGCCGTTTTTAAGCTCCCTTTTGGCTTTGTCACAATCTGCCGTTTTTGCCCTATGCGCTGTTCCACCCGTATTTTGACTGGCAGGTAGCCCTTTTTGGGCCAGAGGGCTTAGTAGCTATGGTGTAAAGGTGTCGTGCAGTTCTCGTGGAAAATGAGGGGTACTTTTGAGGATTTCCTTCTTGAATTCGGTCCTGATGACCTCCTTGATCCTGCAGCGTGTTTTGCTTCTTTTAGGTAGCGGTTGCTGCATTTCCATCGTAAACTCGATACGGTTGTGATCGCTGAAGTGTTTCGGGCCACCCTCTAATTTTATTAGCCATATATCGTTGCATAGTGTTAGACCCACCGTCGACTGATTTTCCAGGACAGAATCAGCTCTGGAAATCGCTGAGCAAGTAAATTGGTAATTTTGCTGAGTAGGTCTTTTAATGCGTCCAGTCTACTATAGCAAAAGTACAGCCTCCATCCTTCTAGCGCTTAATCACTGCGCGCTTTGTTCGATCCGAGAACTTTTTATTTTGTCAATTTGCCACCGTTTGATTTAATTTGCTCACCGCTTTTAGCCTCGCTCTTTTCCTTGTGGCTAATTTCTTCGACTGTGCTATGTGCGCATTTGCTCTTGTTGCTATTTACTTGTATTACTTTGATATTTTTCGTTGTTGTTGAACAGATGCTGTTCCTTCATGATTATCTGGACTTTGGAAGCGGGCCCCTCCAATAGGTCCTTTTATGACCAACCATCTTTATGCTTTTCTCTTCGAGCTTCCTTCTCATTGAGAGCTGCTTTCTTCTATTTGTTCCACACTTGATTTCCGTGCATTTCTTATTTTCTGCATCCAACCTCATGACCTGTTTCCTTTTGTTATGTAGTTGCGCGTACAATGGGAAAGCCATAGTTCTTGTCTTATGGTCATTCTCGGTGCACACACACAACGAGGTATCAAATGTCTTATATTTTCGTGCTATGTATCCCTATTTCCGGCATCTATATTAATATTTCTGAACAGCTGATAGCAACGGCTGCCGCGCGGTCGTGTTTTGCGTGTGATCCGTTGATCCGCGGTTAATCCGGTGATTTGGCGGCGTTTCTAAAGCAAAGTTGTACCGCGAAAACTGAACACAGTTATTACAGCGTTCTGAATAAAATCCATAGCTCTTATTGTCTTGAAAACATTCAACAGATAATGCAGAACTTTCGCGCCATTGGACTGCATTTGTCACTTACAGCTGTACTATCGCACATAGCAGCACCCGCAGCAGCTTTGCCTATATTTTGCACTAACGCAAAAAAATTGTGACAAAAAGTTAATTTCAAACTTTACAGTGCGTGTGTGCGTTTCGAGTAGAAATCAGCGCTTGGAATTTAAATTTTACACAGTTTCCAAAACTGTACTGGGTTGAAGGGCTTATTGGATTTCGCTAGTCACCAAGAGCAAGTGACCATTTGACTGAGCGGTAGGGCCTCAGATCGCTAAAGCATGGTCCCTGGATGAAACTCCAGGTTATAGAAGAAAACTGTACTTTTTTTTCTTTTTGAAGAGGCGGTTTCTTTTTTTTGCCCTTTTACGCTGCTTAATATTAGTAACACAATATTAGCGACTGCAGTAATTTTACGTGTTTACAAGTGGCAGCTAATCTGTAATAAGATTATGGCTCATACGGGTGATATCTGCTTTATTTGGCGAGCAAAGGTAGAATACGAACTCTAATGGAATTCTTCAATGTGGTTTGTGTACGAACTGGTTCCATACATCACGTACGCAGCAAGCAGACGCGATATCACAACCGTGGAACTACCTAAGTTGTCGACTTGCCGGCGGACAGATTACAATTGTAAACCGAGGCGGCGTGATATATCAATGCATGAACCTGCTATCCACCGATCTTAGATTATGTTCGTTGAATTTGGTTTTAGCGTCTATTTTCCGCCACATCTCTCAGCCCGAGAATAAGATGATACAACAGAATCAACTTATTAAAGAACTTTAGCACTCGGTGCAATCTGTTTTAACCCCATCGTTGGCTGCCTCACCAACGAGGGCCGAAATGGAGCCTGCTCAGAAACATAAGCGTGTCTTGCTTATCGAAAACGATGTCAATCTCTTCCAGAAGAAACTCCGCCCGCTCCTTCTCAAAAAGCTGGACATCAAGCTTTTCTCATTGGCATTTTGCGCACACCTGTGTGGACCTTGTCTTCTTGATTTGACCGTGTAGATCCTCTGCATTCGCTTATCATTGTACCATCGTGTATCTTTGCCTATCGTTGTCTGTTCTGCCATTTTTCAGTCTCTTTGAATCGGTTGACTTGGATAGTGTTACCGGGATGTCCTTTAATATATTCTATCTCTGTACGATGAAATTGTGTTGAAACTTTGATAACGAAGCAAGCAGTGACGCTTTTTTGTCATCTTATATGGTCGGTAACTAGAGAAGAGAAGCTATCCTACACATTAAATGTAATTGCTTGCTGATATAACGGAAAAAGAAAATGCATTGGAGATAACCCGATTAAATTTAAACCTGATTCTTCGAACCGTTGTCTTCTTTTCTTCTTCTAAAGGATACCCAAGCAAGTTTGCGCGAGATTCGGCTGTATGATTATAAAGACATCGTTTTGCAAAGACCCTACTAAACACAAGTTATAACATATTCGGGAATAGATGAAGTAGTCTTTTAAGGTCCTCTGCTGCTAGGCGTCTACTGAGCTATTTTATTGGTCATAATATTAACAAATTAACCATACTATTCCCTAACGGAGTTTTGCGTGAGGAACGTAGCCATCGTGGGAACGCTGGGCAGTTGCTTCAAGGCTATCCTAAAATGCACGGTCAGATGGTCTAGATTAACAAAAGAGGTTTACACGCTAACGTTATTTTTTCCAAAGTTTAAAACTTGAAGACTTTTCCGCGCTCGTTAGAAGGAGGTCGTACGTAGTGTGCTACGTTAGACGGTGTACAGGCTGCAATAAGAATACGCTAACCATGTAAAATTATGAAAAAAACAAAGCCTTTTGCTATCCACACACCTCGCAGACATCAACCAACTCCAATTAACATTTGGAAGGTTTAAATCTCCCCTATCACAAAGCTATCACACATGATTTGCTAATCTGTGTGTTGTACCTCTAGGCGAAAACTAAGTGCAAATGAGCACATATTTAATATTAGGGGCTGTATATATATATATATATATATATATATATATATATATATATATATATATATATATATATATATATTAATGAAACACATAGCTTTATTCATGAGTACTTGCAAATACACTCAAAAGCATACAGCCTTTGTACTGCGGAGGTTGCCCAGGGGCTAGATATATATCAAGTGCTATTATTTCTAAATCCGTACCCGTTGTTGTTACCTCGAAGCTGTTTGGTCTGGCGGAGATGCATACGCCTCCACCTCGAGCTGCTCTATCTTTCTGCTCATTAGACAAATTCATTAGACACGTGCATTCTGCGCACCTCCGGAAAGCCTGATGACTCATGCGAGCCCCCAACGACTCGCCATCGGTAGCAAGTGTCAAGGATCTCTCGTGCCAGAAAGTAGTCGACCACATGCTACCGCATCGGGGGTGCGACGGACGCCATAATGCGGATCAAGAAAGACATAGAGACGCAACGGCGCACGAAGGTCACGGGCTGCAAAGGCGAACAACGAGAGAAAGCCCACGAGCGCGCCCAATAGGAGCGAGTCGATATGAGAAGACGGTAGAGGGAGTGGGAGAGAGTAGCGCAAACCTCTCGACAACCCCCACCCTCCATCATCCCCGTAGGTAAGGCCCACAGTGCTCGCCTAGAAAGGCGAGCCTTCATTTTCAAGGTGTTGAAAAACTGCCACGCATTTTCAGGCCGGACTTTATTGGGAAGAAACGCCGCTTTAACCGCTTGCCCATTTCTCAAGCCAATACGCTAAACTCTTTTGAGCATTGACACATTTCTGTTAGAAGCGCTTGTAAAGCCTCAATAGGGTATAACAAACGCTTGTTTTACAAGTACGAAAAAGACGGTCTAACATAGCCAATGGGAGCAAACGTTAAATTTCTATATACTAAGGGCAATTTTCGAATAGCACATCAGCAGAAATAAACTATGCAATCAGTTAATCGTTACATTGGCAACGCGCATTGTAGTTTTTTTAGAGGGCAGCAAATGCGATTTTTTAGGGAAGCATCATGGTATGCTGACTACTCATTAGTATGATCCTTCTATTTCATTAAGGCAATGCAATACTCTGCTTAACAGCGGGGTTTATAGCCGGCTTGCTGAGTTAATTACTCTAGCTTTCGAAATCTGCAGTCATTTCGCAAGGCCAGCTCAAGGACGATTGAATCGCTGTCGCTCCATAATTAAACGGCTGGAATTAATGACAACGTACCACTTAAGATAACACGTCTAATTCTAAATGCGGTACAAAAACAAGGGCACCATAGGGAGAACAGAATCGGTGCTTAAAGACGTATTGGCCATAATAGTTGTAGTAAACAATTAAATACATAAAAGCCTTTAGTAGGCCCCTCCGCTGTTTGCTTGTTCCTTTAAATTCTAATAAGGCGAATGAATCGGGTAGGAATTGAGCCTGAGCAATATTTTTTTACCGCGCTTTGTATACGTACCCTTACGTAGTACGAAGATAGTTACCAATTGGAATACGAACAGATAGCTAGGACGTTATATATATATATATATGTATATATATATATATATATATATATATATATATATATATATATATATATATATATATATATATATATATATATATATATATATGGGATCTACAAAAAAGTCTTTTCGGATTGGCGCTTGCGCGGCTTTCACAGCGCCCGCCCGGCGCCTAGGCATAGATCATTGGCTCACTCCTTGTTGTTTTCATGTGAAAAAGGGCGGGAAATCTGCTGGTCTCAACCATTTTGAAATCTGTTTAGCCCTTTGTTTGTAAAAGTGTTGCAAAATTGAGGTAGAAAAATGCCAAAAGTCGGGCGATTTTACTCCATGAGTTTAAAAATGGACTGAGTGCAACGCAGGCTCACAAAAAGTTGTTAAAATCGTTTGAATATGCCTGTTGTACAGACAGAATGTGCCAACAGTGGTTTGAGAAATTTTGAAAGGGAAAAAAAACAAGGTTTTATTGTGTATTTGGCGATAAATACGGCCGTGTACTGTCAACAACTCGAAAAGCTTCACGAAAAATTAAAGCAGTCGTACCCTGCACTAATTTCAAGGAAGAATGTCCTGTTCCACCAAGACAACGCAAGGACCCACGTGAGTAGGGAGACCCTTTCGAAAATTTCTTAGCTAAAATAGGAACTTTTGGAACATACACCGTATTCCTCCGACTTAGCACCATCTGATTACCACCTATTCAGATCGATGCAAAACGTTTTAAGTGGTAAAAAAATCACTTATATCGAACACGTGCGTTCTGGACTGGAAGAATAATTTGGATTTTTTTGGAAATTTGGAAGATTATTTAGGAATCGAAAACATTGTAAATCGTTGGGCAGATGTTGTATCTTCCGGCGAAGAATATATAAATCAATAAATAAGACCTCCCGTGTCTACTATATATGTGTTTTCTTTATAGCGCCAAAACCGAAAAGACTTTTTTGTAGCCCTTATATATATATTGTATATATATATATATATATATATATATATATATATATATATATATATATATATATATATATATTTAATCAAACAATGTTGCTATACAGAATATACACGTTCAATAAATAAATACTTCTGTGGCTTGGGATGCACTGTGCACCGAAGAAAAACCCCTACACTGACATTAACCCGATTTATACATTTTAATGTATGAGAAAGTTGCTGTAATGTAGTTTCCCTAGGGGTCGACACGATCCAATACCGGCTTTTTTTCTTACAGAATCTTAAAAGAAAACTGAAAATTTCAAATGTAATACCTAATTTTTCAACTACCTGCCTGTTTACTAATTATATAGCTACGGCTTCCTATAATATTTTGAAGCATTTCCAGTCCTGACAACAAGCAACTTCGGCACGCTGCAGCAAGCATGTATAGTACCAGCAAGGCATGGGCATACTTAAGAGATACCTAAACTAGCTAGCCTAAATTTTGCATGGCATTCACTAAGCATTAGTGAGTCACAATTCAAGTAATCGTAGTTTATAACTTAAATCAATATATCCACTTTGTATATATATATATATATATATATATATATATATATATATATATACAATTAGGGAGTTACAGTTTAGTTACAGTTACAGTTATATATACAGATAGAGAGTTACAAGCGTTGGAACAGGTGAATAAGACCCCGTTTCCCAACCGTCGCAGGTTTTTTTTTTGATAGCTTTTAGAGGAGCGTCAGTGCCTCAAAGCGGGTCCCCCGACTGTCTCCAAAGTTATTTATACAACGATGAACTCGTTGCTGAGCCGCGTATAATTGTTTGTCGTGACCGGTCATTCGGCCGTGCTGCGAGTCATGGCAAGCAAATTTACGCGTGTGCAGCTGTGCAAAATCCACATAGCAAAAAAGTAAAATGCAGACGCGAGAAAGAGAGCCGGCAAAGCCTTTTCGAGTCGACGGACGCCTCTAAAGAACATGAGCTATTTTGGTGTCTTTTTGTGCACTTCTAAGCAGTATGCCGATTACTACTGAATCTCAGTCTATTAACGCTCTTTTGTTGTAATTAAGGTTGAGGTTAGTTGTGCACTGAAGTAATACCGTAGTAGGTATCCCGGTCATGTAGGTTAGGGGGTCACCAGATTTTTAGTGGGTTTGAGAGTCCCACACTACCCAGACCAAAGGGTGTGCGTTATGCATTTTTGTTCCTGGCCCCTGTAAAAACAAAAAGAAAGTTGAGGTTAGTTACTAACTAGGCCCATCTCGTTTTCGATAGCGCTCTACTACGTGGCGCTTTCGGTCATGAGCTAGAAGATGGCGCAAATGTAGCGCAGGCGGAGGTTGGCAGGCACGCCACCAAATTCCGCTCTACTGCTTGCAGAATCGTCGTCCATAAGGGGAATGTCTCGTAGAATATCATTCATTAGCGAAAGTTGAATCGTGGCGGGCAGTTCGTGGGCGGAATAGGAGACGCGTCCGAACGCTGCCAGCAGGAGTCCGTCTTAGAAACATTATATTTATTCGGCCACGTATCGTAATGTCCTGGCCAAGTTGCATTACCAAAATGCCAATAACGAACGAAACCAGGTTTAATTAAGTCAAAATCAATTATTGCGCTGCTGGAAGACACAACCCCCCCCCCCTCTCCCGCTCCTTCTCTCTCTCTCATGCGGTCTCGGTTTAAGACTGCACGAAGGCCTGAAGTGAGCCCAAAAAGATTTTTGAATGGCTAGCTAAAAATATCCTATTTCATCTATAATACGGTTAACAATGCCTGCTCCATCTCCCAAAATGCCCAATTAGGGCTGGGCGAGACGTCAGCAATCGTCCTGCCAATGACAAGGCGCACACAATAAATGAATCCTTACACAATAGCCAAGCAACAATGTATGCAGTTCGTTCATAAAATTCAAAGGTCGTATGCAAGTAATAGCGACTAAAAATATAACTGTAGCAAAGATGATGAAATGGTTCTTATTCTTCGTAGAACGAGATGCATTGATTTCATTCACTGCTATGGCTACTGAACTGAGCGCAATAACATCGCGTGTTTTTATGAAATTTTATTTCAAACATAAAGTCTGTGTCCATCAACAACGACGACGACACCAACAACAGCACCAACATCAACGACAATAACAACAATAACAACCACAACAACGCCAATAACAACAACAACGACAACGACGAGGACAACAACGGCAACAATAAAACGACGACGACGATAATAACAACAACAAGAACAACAAAAATTCTACAAAACACACACACACACACCAACAATAAAGTCGGCCACAATCAACGACCGAGAGTCACATACCGTTACACACACCGCTCTCACCACCATCTCGCCACCAGAATTGCCTCTCCCGTGGTGGCGATAGAGAGAGCGTTTGACTGTTCGAGCTTTTTGTTTTTGTTTTCCCGCTGCAAGCTTCTGTGCTCTCTCTCGTCGTCGTTGTCGTTTGCTACTAGCTAGGTAAAGTTTTCGGGCTGACCCTCAGCCAAGATTTAACGTCCACGGAACTGTTTTTCACATTGCTTCATAGACGGACCCCATAAATACAAATGTGCAACGGTGGGGTTCGAGAGATGTAGTAACTTGCCTAAAACTTGCTACGTACTTTGTGGTTATTGTCATGCCATTGTTTGTTGTTCAATATTAATTGCTATAGGTTAAAAGCTACTGATAAGTGGCATTCGAAGTAGCGCGTAGCAATGCTGCATGCAACGTGGTACTCTGAGAAAACCAAGCTTACTTTTATATATGTGTATGTAATATATATATATATATATATATATATATATGTATATATATATAGTATCTATATATATATATACTCTATATCTATATCTCCTACTATATACTATCCATATATATATAGCTACTGCCGTGTAGTACCTGGCATATATATTATAGATATATATATATATATATATATATATATATAGACCTATGAGTGTAGTAAGGAAATCTCAATCAGTTGCACGCTGATCTTGCTACCACTGCTAGTGGTGTTGTTCATTTGCATAGCCGTAGTGGTACTGATTGCTGTTGCTAATGTTCCTTATTATGCTGCTGTAGGGCAAAGACTAGCTATACTAATACAAATGTTGGTGTTGTTGTGGCTACAGCTTTAGTCGTTGTGGAGATGAGAGTCCGTGTCGGTCTGTTCGTTGAGGTCGTCTGGTCAGAATACTTCTCCTATTGGACACTTTCCTCTACAGGACACCTTCCCCTACAGGACACCTTCCCCTTCAGAACACCTTCCCTTTCAGAACACTTTCCCCTTCAGGACACCTTCTTGCGAGTCGAGCCCAAGGACTACGACTGGATAGCCGGCGACCAAGCGACAACAACATCAATAACAACAACATCAACAACGGCGACAATAACAACAACAACTACAACGACGACAACAACAACATCAATAACAACAACAACAAACAGTTAAGCAGTCTAACTTTTTCCTCGACTGCTGCTAGAGGTGCACAGGAATGAAAATCGAACGAACGAAAGCTGAATTAATAGATGGGACCGACAGCTGTAGCGAAGAGAAAAGAAGAGCTGCGCGTGCCTGATCCCGCCTAGCGTATCGTAAGCTGACCTTTGCATTGTCGCTGTTTGTCTTGGATGTGGCTGTTGTTGTTGTTGGTTGCTTATTAACGTGTTGGCCTCGTCATTGTGGTAGTCATTAATCGCTATTCTTTGCTATGGGTTAAAAGTTACTAATTAAGCAAGTGCTATGAAAGCAGGGCTGGCAACGTACTAATCTGAGAACAAAACTAAATAGCAGGGTTTTGCTGGAGGTTTGTTCGTACAGTGCTAGCGCATGGTGGCTACAGTTAATCAAGTGAGAAGTTTGCACGCAATACTGGTAATGGCAATACCTTGATAATTAATTGGATGGAATCATGGTCGACCTAATGTTTACGTATTGGGACTATATTGCTCTGTCTCCAAATATGCGGCGGGTTGTTAAGTGAAGCGTGCGGAATGACGCTGTGCGTATTATTAGAGTCTTTATTGAAAAGAAATCACCAGAGGCCTGAATACAATTTTCCCTCTGTTTCACGGGCCAAAGAATACGCTGTTCCCACAATCTCTGCGGCTATGACAAGAGCCGGTCCTCTACTGTCTTCTTTAGTCCGTCGACTGACTTAAAGCCTTCGAATTTTCTAGAGGAGGTGACGACTCATGCTTCATTACATGGTGCTCTGTCTCTGGCTCGAAGTGATGGCACCAACGCTCGTCACCGGTGATGATCCGCTTTAAGAACGCGAGGTCTTCATGACATCGGATCAGATGTTACAGTGCCAACCTCGCACCTGCAGGCGCCTTTTTTGCAATCTGCTGAGCTTCTTCGGAAGCCATCATCGAAAAGCCGCTATATTGGCCGGTTAAACACGTTCAGAAGCAGTCAGAAATCTGATAACACCTTGGTGCTCTCTATTCGTCAATTTTTGCAATGGAAACGCCATAATATCATGTCATGCATTGCCGCATATAAGATGGCAGTTTTCTGGCTTGGAAATATACGCTAAATCGACGCATGAGATGAGTTCTGTTACGGCGTTTAAATCTGTCTTTAAAGGCTTGAACATTAACAAATCTTGGCCTGCAGACGTCGTGTCGTGCATTTGAAATAGTAGCCTGGGCAACATATCTGTACCACCAGGAGTGCGACCTGACGGTTCGCGTTTGCGAGAATTGTGTGCTCGCCGTAATCCGTCTGCTTTTGATTTATGAACAGTCCTTCAATATAAAACAAAAAAAGTACTCTGTAGGTAGAATGTCAGCTAGTAGCTTAGGCAAAAAAAAGCGTCGTCGCAAATGGTTGTCGCGCCCTGCGCGTCAGCACTACCCCGTAGAAACAAACAAACTGCTGCTGCACTTTGAATGGATTCTGTTGGAGAAGTATACCACCCTGAACGATAGAGTTAGGTATGAGGGTTCTTAGGTAGATCGAAATGGCAGGTGAAAAAAGGCTATTATTACATTTTTATTTACATGGGGGTATGTGATGTCCCACTGGCTTTGGTGTGTATTCAATATGCAGTGAAGTAGAGTGTGTAGCGGCGAATGACATCTCGATATCTAACATATGGTGCTTGCTAAGCCTCAAAGAACAACGGGAACTCGCATGTGCCACCAGTGCCGCCAAAAGTAGTGCGTGGTCCACGACGAGCCTTTCACCTAATGACCCGTTGACTCCTAAAACGGTAATGTCAGATATTCTTTGAATAGTGCAAATATTATAAGACTGTTCGACCTACACTGCGGTAGCGGTAGCTACAACTCGTACTCTCTCAGAAGCTTCTCTCACTGACGTCATGCTCTGTGAGGAGAGGGAGGCAGAGATTCAAACATGCTGCTCCCGCTGCCGGCCGTCTGCTATGAATGTATGATATATCAAATAAACGGACTTATCAGTCGTTGTACTTAACCGCCAAGAACGGCTTGTTCACTCCCGTAAATAGCAAATAGAGATCCACTAATTCGCTTAAACAAAGGCTCCCCCGAAACTCTACAGTTAACAAAGCAGTTCGGTAGCCATGTTTGAGCAGTGAGGCAAGTGAGGTAGAAAGCACGGTGTGTCTTGGGAAGAGAATAATCGATGCGTTATGGCCGATTGAGTATTAGTTAAAGGCATAGTAACGTTAATAATCTTGTTACTAATGTATAATATTGTTAAGATATAAATTGCAATGGACAGCTTAACAACATTTTGCTGTAGTCGCAGCAAAATCTTATTTAGATAACATGGTCACCCAGATGTCAAATACGCAAAAGTTTGTTTGCATATTGTGTATAAAGGGAACGCCACACGCATATATGTATAGCCGTCACGGTTCGAAAAGCCGTGTCAGCAGAACTGCTCTATTGCATCGGTGGAGATGATGTAAATAATTATTAGTACTAACAAATATTTCGTTTTGCTTTAGCTTTTTTGCTTAGCGCAAATGCAATTGTATGTACGTACAGGTAGTTCAACAAGTTCTTAAAATGACAACCAAGAATTTTCCAAACCTTGTTTTTATTTATTTCTTATTCGATATACTCCCCGAGAAGCTCAATACACTTTTCCCACCGATATTTCAGAGCAATTATACCTCTTGAGTAGAATTCCGCGTCTTTAGACTGAAAATAGGCATTGCCAACAGCCTTAAATCGCTTTCCACCGAGACTATTCTTTAAATGTCCGAAAAGGAAATAATCAGAGGGGGCCAGGTCTGGAGAATAAGAAGGTTGTTCAATAAGTTCGAACCTCAGTTGGGCCAGTTTTACCGATGCTTGCCGCGACTTGTGTGCAGGAGCATTGTCCTGGTGAAATAGGACAACCTTCTTCTGCAAAGCGGGCCGTTTCACGATGAGTTCTTGCTTCAGGCAGTCCAACAGTCTTGCATAATATTCTCCCGTGAACGTATTACCGCTCTCAAGGTAGTCGACCAGAATTATTCCACGTTGGTCTTAAAAAACCGTAGCCATCATCTTTCCGGCCGATGCCGTCGTCCGCACCCTCTTCGTAGGCCCTTCACCAGGTTCAGACCATTGGCCTTTTTGGGTCTCGGGAGTGTAGTGATGGATCCAGCCAAAAAAAATTCGACATCTTGGCCAAATTTCGCTCTAAAGCGGAAACACGCGCGTCTTTTTGGCCATGGTTGAGCAAATGCGGTACCCATTTTGCTCTGAGCTTTTTCATCTTCAAGTTCTCGTGCAGGATGAAATGCACACTACCCAAACTTATCCCCAAGGCCTCCGCTATCTCCCCAATGTTCACTCGCTTATCTGCGGCAAAGATTTTCCGCACGTTTTCCACGTTTTCATCTTTAGTAGTCGTTTTTAGGCGTCCTGAACGTAGTTTATCATCGGTGCTCCTGCGACCTCTTTTTAACCCATTAATCCCGTTGGAAACAGTGGCAAAACATGGCGCAGAGTCACCGTACACCTTGTCTAACTCAGTTTTCACTTGGGTCGCATTCCAACCTTTAAAATAAAAAATGCTTGATAACCACTCAAAACTCTTTTTTTCTAAATTTTTCAAAATCACGCCGATACGTTGCACGGAAAAAGCGATCAAACGAAATCGCAACGGCCAATCACCATAATATTTTGACTGCTAGCAGTCGAAAATGTTCCGTTTCCGTTGGCGTTCCGTTTTCGTTGTCGTTTCCAATAGCGGTGAAAGCGCGCCAAAATTCGAATACTGAAAAGCTTATTTTAAGAACCTGTTGAACTACCTGTAACTGTAAGCTCAAATGCAATTGTATGTATGTAACAATGTAACTGCCTCTTACATTTGCAAAAAACGATCGGATCAATTGCCCAAACTACGCGTCTATTCCGTCCGTAAAATCGAAACTAAGATATTTAAACATAGATTCGTTCCATTAACGCCAATTCTGCATACCACGTAATCTCTGTTGTCCTTGTTGTCTACTGGCATACCATACTTTCCATGCAACCAGATCGCTGCTCAAATGACACGCGTTTGATGAGCAAGCAAAGTGTCCTGTCTGCGACTCCAATCTGAACAGACTAAATAAAAACGACCTTTAAAACGATACACATAAAACAGGTAGCCTTACCTTAAAATGTCGTTGTCTTTTTGGAAAACTATGTTTGGAAAATGCAAATTTAGCTCGACACACCCACCGTTGGGGAGTAGAGGGCATTTGTATCAGGCAGGTGCCGCTTTTCGACTTAGTCGAACACGTACGCGAATTAATACACGTCGTGCTCTCCAGCCTACTTTAAAAGCCTAAAGATCCCCAACCTTTAAAACGAGAACGTCTGTGGTTAGACATCGGTGGGTCGTTACCCATTAGAATCGCTAGTCATAAGCTTGTTTCAGACATATATCTGTGGGGGTGGGGGAACGGCCAGGTTGCATGAGGCCAAAAATTGTATTGGACGCAGAGGGAAGTGATGCCAACTTTAAGGCGGAGGCAGCAGAGGGGGGTATTTAATCAAGATAGTTTTAAAACGGTGGATCCATACGGGGGGGGGGCACATGACAGGGAGAACCGCTTGGAGAAGGCGGTGATGGTCGGTAGTGTAAATGAGCCGTCCCACGTAAGCTATTGATGTTGTTGATGCTGATGGCTTTAGCGGAGGTCAACGCCCGAAAGGATTAGCTACCCAACGCCGACGCCAAGCTGCACTTGGTAGAAATCATTCTTAGTTCACCTAATAATGAGGTCGACTTTCCGGAACTTGGCGGCTTCAGGGCACACAATGGAGGATTTATCTGCTAGCAACTGTTGTACGGCCGAAGAAGGGCCCTCTCGCAAATTCTGTATTCCATCTTCAAACTCTGCTTTGGCTCGTTTCACTGTTCCCTTGTGAGTCCGATTTGCACCGATGTGTTTGGCCGTCATTTCAGGGCGCTCTTTTGGCAAGACGTAAGCCTGTATCAATGTATTTTGTTCCTACAGCACTGCCTCGCCGAGTGATTGAACTACGTTTCCTATATATATATATATATATATATATATATATTTATATATAGAATCGCCTGATCCAAACGTTTTCTGCAGAGACTTAAGCACCTTGGGTTTTCTCCAGTTTCGGATTTCGAATGCGCCTCGTAACGTATTGCGTTTGTTCACAGGTAAGAGGTTTTGTGTCATGTATATATAAATATCACTAACGGTGTGTTGACAACGCCGGAGAATATTGCTCTGAGTGCATCATTCTAAATGATTCTTTTGATTTGACACCCTTTAAAATCCATTCATAACCACCACTCGATATGACAGTGGCCCGACACGACCAAAAACCCCAAAACTTCATGGGGCTCAACTCGGGCGATGCTCGCAGCTTAGCGAGCAGACGACAACTGGGATCGGATACAAATCTTTTCATAATATAGCTCATTTATAAGCACCCTTAGGATAAGTGCTTCGATCTTAGCCAACCTCTAACTACGATTAATTATTCACGAAACGATTACAATTAAACTATTGCTATTGTCGCTATATAACCATGACAATAGTTGTATGGATTTTTATTATATCAGTTTTAATAAAATAATAACATGAGACAATCATATTTATATATATATATATATATATATATATATATATTGTATATTATATATATTTACTGCTTTGATACAAAGTTCTTGTCGGTTTTTTTCTAAAGCGAAAACACATAGTCTTCCTATCTTTCAATAACATGTTGCCAACATTTTTGAACAGATTGAATCCGGAGAGTATGGTGGGTGCTCAAAAAGTTTTTAATCCAGGCCGTGTGTTTTTCTAAGACTAGTGTTACTTACATAAGGTCGCACATTTTTTGGGTGAAAGAAGACGCTATACTGTTCGCGAGTTGTAAACGCGCTTAGGTCAGTTGTTTTTGAATTCGGTGGAGTTTTTCGTGTAGAGATTCGTGTTGATCGTCTGGTTCCTCCTCTACAGTCCAAAGTCCACCAAGATCACAGCATAGACTTGGTTAAGTGGACGTTTTGCAATGAGTTGACTGCCTGCGTGCTCGGACCACAATATTTGCCTCCGCCCTCGGATCAGAATATTTGCATGCTTTTATTCTTCTCGCAGGTTACCAAACGATCTACAAACAAGGTCTGGCGGTGACGATTGAGAAGAAAAGTGCAGACGCACGTGCGCTTCAATGCGGTCACTCAGTTTGTGAGGAACCTACATGCAATGCTTAAAAGTTATTCCAAGTTGTTGAGCGTCTTCAATTGTTGCTTGGCCAACTTCAACTTTCAGCGAAGTCTCAGAAGTAAGGGTTACAAATGGATTTTGTTATGTAATCAAGCCCAGAACGTCCTCCCCCAACAAAGGATTCAATCCGCGAACCTTGGTTTGCCGTGCAGGATAAAATCTCCACCACGGAACTTGGCAAACCATTTTCGGCAGGCCCGTTCGTTGATTGAGACGTACGCGAAAATGGTTGCCATGTTTCGACAAGCTAGAGCAGCTTTAGAATGTTTTTCTGGAGTCGTGCAATACATCTCTCTCTCTTTCAAAGAGGGAGAGCTTTATTTGTAGTCGCCTCTAACTAAGCCATAGTGAGAACGACATGAAAGAATATATCAACCGAGTTCAAATCTCGGTTCAAATCCCAAGTGTGGCACTTGTTTTCTTTACTTTTTTTAGTATTTTATTCTTGTCCTAAGACATTTAAAAGCCTAGGACAATGTCAGGGGAATCCAGCGGCAGTAAGCCGCCTGACAATTTGGATATTTCCAAGCTTAGGAGCACAATTGCCAAAAATACACCAATCGCGGCCCAAGCCGGTGTCTCGAAGCCAGTCAGCAGCAGGGCTGGGGGCGCATCCTCTGAAGCATCAGAAGTCGACTCCAGTAGAGGTGCCGAAACGTCGGAGATTGTGGAAGAAGGTGCAGCGCCAGGGTGTAAGCGAAAAAAGGTTACAGGTGGTTGCAATGAACCTGACGAACCATTTACGCTGGGGGTGTCAAAGCGTGAGCAGAAGACTATATCTCGCGAGCAACGTCAGTTGGACAAACTGAGAGTGGATGCGTCTAGCGGTCTACTCAACGCTTTTAAAGTAGTCATTCGGAGAAAAGCAAACGAAGATTCTGCTTCAAGTGAGTTCGCAGATGGCACATTGCTGCGGTTATGTAAGGGTATTTATTCAAATTGCCCTGACTGCAAGATATCAAGCAGTAAAGCCGCTATATCCGTATGGGTAAACTCAGAGGATGCTGCCAGAAAGCTTACGCAACTTTCTGCAATAGGGTCGATACCCGTCACGGTAACGTGCCCGGCTCTAACCTCATTCAAGGCGTCGATGTCGCATTTACAGACGACGAGATACGCGAAGAGCTAGCAGATTGCGGTGTGGTGCACGCTCGACGTTTATTTTGCACAGGTCACGCTGGTAAAACCCCACTCAGCAAAGTGATACTGACGTTTGACCGCCAACCGCCAACCGCCGACATCTGTCTTCCTGGGGTACAAAACCCACTCAGTCGTACTGGAGCCTGAGCAACCAAAATTATGCTACGATTGTCAACGAGTGGGACATCCAGCGGACAGGTGCACTCTTCGCAAGGCCTGCAAAAAATGTGGAGAATCTGATCATTTGGCGTTGAGTTGCACCAAACAATCGAAATGTGTAAACTGTGGTGGCCCTCACGCGGCCGGGTCGCCTCTTGTCCGCGTGTGGCTTACCTCCGCGAGCGTAACAGGATTATCATGGAGGCCAGAGTTCTTCAGCAAGTTAAGGCAGCGCACCCGAGTGTATCGATTACGGAAGGACCTGACGTCACAGCCACTGTCGCAGAAAACGCACAAACTGGTTGTTCTAACAATAGCAAAGCTTTCTACGCAGTAGTTCTCAGGGGCATATCTGCCACGCAAGAAAGCACCTCGCCTCAGCTGCTTCTTCCTAATCCGCGACCCTTACCAAAGCCCAAACAAAAGCGAGCCAAGGCATACAGGAGTCGCCAAGTTCGGCCGCGGCGCGCTTTTAAATTTATCACGAAAAGAAAGATCTATTCCAAGACGCCGCGCAGAGATGTTGGAGGCGCCTTAACAGACGTCGCTCTGATGCTAGAGGGCGACAGTCCTGATTTGGCGGCAACTTTGAAGACGATTGCAGAGGCCCTAAAACCTCTCTTGGCCCTCCTTCCACTTGCAGAAAACTCAAAGCCTTCACATTATAATGCCATATATGCCATAACTCATCGGCTCATTACGTCCAATCGCCTGTTCCTCAGTCATTCGCAGACTGGCGGCCAACATCGGCTGCTACGATAATAGGGAATCTATTTCAGCAACTCTTGGCCAACACCAGCTAGGATTCGCTACCCCGGGGGTACATCCATTGTGCCCGTGCATTTTTGCAATCGCGCAAAGTGCCAACGGTAATGGTCAAGCTAGACTTCCGAAACGCCTTCAATCGCGTCCGGAGAGACCATTTGCTTCGAGCCGTCAAGTCGTGGGCACCATTACTGTTTCACCAGACGAACCTGGCCTATGGTTTAGAACCATCCTACCTGGTAATGCCCCACAGCGCTATGCTATCGCAGACAGGTCTTCAGCAGGGTGATCCCCTAGGTCCCCCACTTTTTTGCTTATGTATCAAGGAATTGGTGGATTTACTGCAGTCCCCCCTTAATGCCTGGTACATGGATGACGGGGTTCTGGGCGGGGATCTCTCAAATGTACTTGACGACATACGGAAAGTTATTGAATTTGGTGCTATTAGCGGTCTGACATTGAACCCGGTCAAATGTGAAGTGTATGTCACAACCCACAACGAAGTAGAGCCGTTAGATTTAACTAACCTCTTTACTTCCGGGCTGTCGCGTAGTAGACAAGGTTAACCTGGAGCTGCTAGGTGTCCCCTTGTTGCCGGAAGGCATTGCAAAGGCATTAGACAGTCGAAGAGACAAACTTGACTTCGCGGCGGGCAGACTACCTCAACTGGGGGCCCACAACGGCTTATTCCTTTTTAGATCCTGTTTTTCAGCCACGAGGTTAACACACATGCTTAGAGGTTGCAACATGTTTTTATCACGACAGCTTTTACAGCTCATGATGGCAGGACCTGCAATCGTGTCGTCATTGACCCAGGCGGCGGACAGGGTTAAAGCATTATTGGACAGTGATGGTTGGGACGCCTATAACGGTGAACTTCAAAGACTGACCGGCGAATTGTCGTTGTTATTTGATTTTACTTTCGACGACAGGGCCAACCAGGGCAATTGGACAATTCCTCTACAAGAAAAGCGACCAGCAAACCTGATTAATAGAGCGCCTTCTGTTGCTGATAAAGCCAGGCTTCGAGCTGTTAGTAGTCAAGGGGCTGGGGCTTGGCTACACGCCCTACCATGTCCGCGAATTGGTACTCTGTGGGACGACGAGACCACGCGCATAAGCGCAGGGCTGCGGCTTGGTGTACACCTAGTCGTGCCCCACCGATGTCGTTGTGGTGATTTTGTGGACGCGTTGGCCCATCATGGCCTGTCATGCGCGTTAAGTGCAGGCCGACGAGCACGTCACTCCGCTCTAAACGACACCTTTAAACGCGCACTTCGATCTGTCGGCTTCCCATGTGTTCTAGAGCCGCCGGGTCTATCAAGGGATGACGGAAAAAGGCCTGACGGCCTGACTTTGACGCCCTTTGAGCGTGGCCGCATGCTTGTTTATAACGCAACTGTAACCGACTCATTAGCCCCTTCGATGATCGGTGCAGGTGCGGACCGAGCAGGTCATGCTTCCAGGTTAGCTAAGGCTAAAAAATGCAGAAAATATTCCAGTGTGGATTATCCGCACGAATTTTGTCCGTTGGCGTTCAAGACTATGGGAACTGCAGGCCCCCTTACGCTCAAACTAATTCAACGCCTAGGCAGAAGCCTTAATCTTTTGACGGGAGACTCGAGAGCATCCGAATTCTTGTGTCAGAGGCTGTCGCTCGACATTCAACGAGGAAATGCAGCGTCTGTTTGGGGCACATTGTTGAACTGGGCTAACCCTGGGTTAGAGAACCCGTAATCACACGTTCGCGTGAATACAATTGTTCACTCCAAAGTGCTAACATAGCATGTGACGAAGCTAGCAGGGAGAAACCAAACGTATTATAAGAGTTACCATGTACAAATAAGCGCAAAAAATGATAATGAACTTCTAGATCCGACAGTCTGGCCGGAAGGGATACATTTTCAACCACTTGATGGTCCACTAAAACCCTATCGGGTTT
Organism: Dermanyssus gallinae; assembly: GCA_003439945.1. Classification (NCBI taxonomy): domain Eukaryota; kingdom Metazoa; phylum Arthropoda; class Arachnida; order Mesostigmata; family Dermanyssidae; genus Dermanyssus; species Dermanyssus gallinae. Next base: position 45,195 of record QVRM01002087.1, read on the forward strand.
TCGGATTTGGCGCTGAAGAGCAACAGCAGCCATTAGGAGCCGTAGGCACAAAAAGAATGCGACCATCGGACAGGTATGATGAGATAGACGCCAGAATTGTATGCCTTGACTTAACAGTCAAACGATACACAACGACTTAGTACAAAATTATGAGCAGACCACTTCGGAATGTCTCTTGTGGAGTGTCGAAGGTCTAGAATCATTACACGTCTATATGGGGAAAACTATTCTAATGAGTTTGACTTTACATTTCTTACGAAAACGGGTGTAACAAAACTAAACAATACTGTAGGCAATATTGTGTATTGTCGCTATAGCTCTGCCGACGAACTGTATGGTCACAAGCATTATTAGGTACAAGTAAACGAATCATTGTGGAGACGAAGGACTACTATGGAACGTGTTTATACAGCCCACCTGAAAGAGCAGTGCTAGTTAGGTTGTTCGACATTGGTGAATGTTTGCTTCTATGCCCACACAGAACGAAATATATTGTAATCGCCTGAGATTTTAACTGTGACTTCTCAAAACAAAATTAACAAAGCGCATTATTTATAGAAGAAGTTGAAAACCTAGGACTACAGATAAAAACAATATGCAAGAAATTACGTATATGGCATGCAACGGTACAAGTGTCGTTGACACAGTAATGACGTTGGCACACGCGCCAGGCGTCTGCATTAATAACCCGAAGATCACCGCTTCAGCCGACAGAAAACATAGTCAACTAACATTCGATCTTGCAGTTAACGTAGTCACAACCAGGACATGCAATCTCCATTTGTCGCGACGGATCAGCGTGCATAATAGGAGGAGCTTATGCATAAGGCGACGATCACATAAAGGTTAGTGGGCATGCACTAGAATTGGTCAACAACTCAGATATTTGGGAGAAACACTGATACCCAAACTGTGGTTTGGCTAGTTTTTACTACATATATTAAAGAGATGAAGGTGAAGGCGGTTTCCTTAACAATAGTGTTGAAGGCTCTCTGACAAGTTGACCTTAGGACTTTAATTGGTATATTTAAGCTCAAAATCCTTTCCACAGTAACATATTGTCTCAGACACATATCCTCCAAATAACACAATAGAAAACCTCAAGAATCTCAGCAAGATTAAAACTATGTTTCTTAAACGAGCAATAACCTGGCACGGATGCCATCAATACCTCTGTCTAATAGAAAATCGTTTCCCAATCAACGAATGTGTAAATTGACATCGACCGATATCACGTAATGAAATGTTTCGAACTGAACGCCAGCTTATTAACAACTGGTGTAATCGACGTACTTGAACGGAATAACCCGAAATGCCGTGTATGTGAAAGTCTACCAATAACGGTGAATAAACATAAGCAAATGTTAATATATGCAGAGATTTTTGTTAAATGATGCGTGTATACACAATTCATAGTTGTTTAGCGCTAGCCTCAGCAAGCGCTAACTTGGAATAGATCCACTCTCTACCTTAGGTGACCTTGTGCTCTCACTCACCGCACGCGGTACCTTCCAACAATAGTTCCGGCGCATAGGTATTCTGACCTCTCTTTTCTAATACCCATTACGCAACTGAAACAAGAATTATACTGAAATATATCTCAGCTAGTTGACACGGGACGACGACACCTCTGGATTATCCGTCCGAAGCTCTGATACGTATTAAATGTAAGCGACTGACAAGCTCGTTCGTAAGGAAAACGTATTCTCAAGGCCAATATCGCTACATTACATAATTGGCCGATAATATGCCGACAGCAGGAGGCCTAGTAAGACTTGCTTGAGTAGAGCATTTGCTTTACAACAGCTGCACGCTACCTTTTAACTAAACAAAATGTCGTAAATGCCTTTATGAAAATCCGATCTTCGACGTGTTTCTTCGCGCTGTCTAAAATTGCCACTTTTGCTTGCTTGCTGACGCGATCAAGGTTAACCTGCGTTAGTAAATCGTTGTACATACCTGCAGACGGTAACCGTGCGTCAAAGCGCCTAGCACTTAATCAATGAATTATGCAATCAACAGCGTCTTGGCTGTCGTAAGTCGTATGATTACTTAAGCATAGCTTCCAAAGATCGTTTCGAACTCAAATGCTTCGAACGATGTTGATTCGAATGCTTGGCTTGCCGAGTTATATGGACAAACAAATTGGTGTATTTAGTTACAGATGTAGATAAGACGCAGTAGTTGCAGACGCATCATACAGAAACGCCACGTGGACTTTATTAGTGACACCGGCAGCAGCCGGCTGGTGACGTGGACGAGTTTGCATTGCATGACATAACCTAGTCGCGACGATTTTTAATGCCTACGACAATACCGCTCGTGCTATCGAAGGCCGCATTAGCAACTTCGACGTGATATAAAGTTGATGGCCAACCACTATACACTGCGGACTACATGATAATGAAGGTATATCATAGGTACTCTCGGATCCACCGGGCCGGCTCAGTCGAATGAGTTCCAAGTGGCTGCCGGATCTCCACCGAGCGTGGTAAAGTACAGGGGAATGCTCTTCCGTAATAAAGGCACCGAGGAACCTAATGTAGATCAACATCAGCAAACTTCGTTCTAGTAAAAAGAGTCTTAAAAACTCCACCGGAAGCAAAGCTGGACAAAGAGGTAATATATTGTCTAAGAGCATGGGAGAAAGCCCTGCTCACTGTTGGGGAAGCTAGAAAAGAAAGCACAGTTCTAATAATAATAATAATAATAATTATTATTATTATTATTATTATTATTATTATTATTATTATTATTATTATTATTATTATTATTATTATTATTATTATTATTATTATTATTTATTTTCATTAATATGTGTTAGGACAATACAATTGTGAGGTGTGAATGTGTATCCTCGTTATTTCATGGTTACCATCTATCTGTTCTCAGCCCATCGCACCTAATATCGACGCGGCATTTCCTCTGCACACTGCCAGTGAAAGCAGCTGCCTCAGAAATTCGTCTTCGCGTATATCCCCGGTGTTTGCTCGTATTCGATCACCTAAGTCTTTTATAAATTTCCTTGTACTTCTGCTGACCGGGCCCATTGTTTCCATTGCAATCGGCACGAAATTGTATCTAGGCTCTAACTCTTTGTATTTACGCCACTTTTCTTTTTCTGCGTGTTCGGCAACCCATCTTGCCTCCGTCGCGCTGTGGCATAAATAAGACGGTGCGGCCGTGCAGGATACTGTCGCATCCCAAACCAGACATTTGCCTTTTTCCCACGGCGGAATGGTCACACCGTCGGGCCTTTTATCGTCATGAAGTCCAAGTCTGGGTTCCAGCATGCTAGGTATTCCTGCTCTCCGGAGAGCTCTTTGAATTATTGCGTTTATTTCGGTGTGCCTAGGGGCCCGGCCTTGGCTCTTGATGCAGCTCAAGGGGTGGAGGCCATCCTTCTCCACTGGTTTTCCGCAGGCCTTACAAATGTGTGGTTCGCATATCGGCCCGCCGATTCTTAGGGCCGACACCATGCGGAATGAGATGTTGTCCAGCATAGTGCCGAGCTGCGGTGACGGGAGAGCTCTGAGAAATCCGCCACTGAAGGTGTCTCGTGCGGCCAAGAAGACCGCTTTCTCTGTGGGAGACTCAAGGCTTTCGATGATCTCACGAGCTATGACTTTGCATCTGTAGTTGTCGAGCACTCTCTGCGTTGTATGTTTTTCCCAAGGGCCTGGATCCAATCTCAGTTTGACCAGTGACTCTGCCGTCTGCTTAGCTATGTACAGATGTTTAGCGGACTTCTCATTTGTGACACTAAACTGGAGATTCCTAGGCTAAACAAGGCAGGGCCCAGTGGATCTCCTTGTTGCACTCCATTTGTTGATTTAAGTGGTTCTTTGTCATACCAGGATAGAAGTGATGGATCCCTGTAGCTTTGCCATACTAGCGGCAGGAGTTCTGGTACGTGAAGTCTTACCTCTTCCAATATTACGTCACGTCGTATTGTATTAAAAGCGTTGCTAAAGTCTAGCTTAACTAGAACCCGCACAGGACCGTCTGTTTCCATATATGCTCGTACTGCGTGAACCGCTGCCTCCGCGCCTCCTTTTATAGAGACCCCTACTTGCTTCGGTCCTAAAGCTTTCAATATAGAAGTTTTAGTGATGGCAATAGCCACCTTTGCCACAAGCCTTCGAATGGTGAGGCCACATGCTATGGGTCTGATTGAGCCGTCCTTCTTTTTTAGGGCCGTAAGGTTTGCCCCGTAAAAGATTGTCAGGCATAGAGAAGGCAGGCTGCCGTTTAGTGCCGAGGCTACCAGGGAGCAGACTTCTTCTAGAAGTCTCCCGGATGAGGGTACCGAGTTGTCTAGCATGTCCCGGAGATGCCGGGGGCGCAGCCCATCTAATCCAGATCCAGATGCTACGGCGAAAGATCGGACGGCGTCAAAAACCAATTTATGATGTATAGTGTGTCTTCCTGTTGTTGATGGTGCCTGGAGGGATCCTAGGTGTTCGCTTGCATCTGATAATGGAAGGGGGTGCTTTCTTCTTAATTCCTGCTCCGTGTGATCGCTGAATGGTGCAAAAGAGTCGGTCGAATGCAGGATCCGTGCGGCGGAACGCACATCGCCTTCAGCCAATTTGCGCTCTGCCATCTTTCCCCTGTCGTGATCTGTATCAAGTGGTGTATCGTTCTGTATAATATTACGGTTGCACTCGTCTAGGAGACTTGCGAGTGTTTTCCATCGCGATTCAGTAACGTTATTTCGGATTATTTGGCATAATGTTCGGTCATTGTGCCTCCGTGCTGGGATGCGTAGCATAAGTATTGGCATTATTAGAAGCTTCTCCCAAGACGCATTGTCTTTCGTTGTGTTGAAATTGGAAAGTGCTTCAGCGTATGCTGCGCAGCATATTTTTCTGACTCCTCTGGGTATCACTTTGACTAGTTTAATGTTTCGATGCACCTGGGCCAGGGAACGGATTAGCGTAATTGAATCGAGGTTCGCATCCAGTTGCCTGTTCGGGTCGTCTTGAGCCGAAAGCGACGCAGGCGATGACGAATCTCTTATAAGTTGACTAGATGAAGACCGGGTATATGTAGGGTGAAGGCGCGTCATATGCATACGCAAGCCCCGGAGTGACCTTAGGGACTTCTTGCACATTTCGCAGGTATATGACTGTTGTGATCGTAGTTGGGGTTGATCGGGATTTATATGGGCTGAAGGTTGGGAGCTCATGGTAAATTCGTAGTGTTTTGATGCTCTTCTGTGCTCAGGTTTTCTATTAAAATGGTGGGCGTTGGTGTCTCTTTACCTTCTATGGCTGATATCAAAAGTGCCTTTCCAGGCTCGGATTCTAAAAAGTCGAGCACTTTCGCGATCACAGGATTTTCTTCTAGCCAGGCACTTAGTAGACCTTTCACAATTTTCCATATCTTTAAGATATTGTCAACCATGATTGAAATCTGGGAAGGCAACGGCTGTTGTTGATTTTGCCGAGTGACATTTCTATGTCCACTTGAGGGCTTGGCCGCTGTTTTCTTCTGTGGGATAGGCGGCGGAAGGTGGCACAATGTTTTACCACTCTTGTCAAGTACCGGTTGTGGGCCGGCGGGCCTCGCTGCGTCGGCGTATGATTTCTGCCCATCCCTGCTCGTGATGGCTGAGCTCGTGCTCAACGTTTGCTCGAAGCTGGGAAAATCGATGTGTGTTAGATTCGAAAAATGGTTAGAAACCTTTGTGTAAAGTTTCTGTCTCTCCGCCTCCATATACACTCTTTTTACTTCGCATCGGCCATCGGTAGCCGAGTGAGCGCCACCACAGTTGGCACACCGAGCTTTTTCTCGACATTCCCACATTTGGTGGCCGGGACGTGCGCATCTCCTGCACGTAGGATCCTCTTTCTTTATGCAAGCGGATGCCTTATGTCCAAACTTCTGGCACGAGAGGCATTGTAGTGGTGAACCGGGACATAATGTAACTTTGAAAACCTCGCCTACTATGTCTACTTCAGCCCTCAGGGTATTGCTGAACCTCAGTCTCACCCTGCTTGAACATTTCATTACTTTCACTACGGTATTGTCCTTCCCTATGCCAGCCGCAGAAAATTTCTCTCTGCGGACTTCTTCAACGCCTTGTTCTTTAAGACATTCCAGAAGATCTTCTTCAGAAAACTGAGGATTTACTCCGGAAATTCTTCCCCAGAGGACTGATGTATCAGAGAGCTCTTGAATGTCTACTCCGCAAATATTCTTTAATGTCCTGACAGCTGCTATTTGGTCTTGACTGGCTGCACGGATAGCTAATCTGCCCTGCGACGTAATTCGTGCGTGTGCGCCAGGGATAGATTGCCTTATTTCTGTGTATATCTTTAGGACGCTCAGCCCTTTCAAAGCATCAGGATCATTCCGGCATTCAAAAATTATCTCTAGGCTGCTTTGGCGTGGAATATAGGCTGCACCTTGATGTTCTTGGTCTACCTGTCTGCCCATCATTATCGCTACTTTCTTACGAGCATCTCTGACGGCGCGATCTGCTCTGGTAGGTTTGTACTGCCAGTCAGCGTTGTTGTCATCTGGGATCTCGTCATTGTCCATCATTTGTTCTCTAAAACTTTCCCCATCATTACTCTCTGCGCGTTTCTGATTTGATTCCATTAAGCTATCCAATGTTTTCTCTCTTCTCAGCGCCAGTTTGGCAGCCACAGCTGTTGTTGCGGATACTTTGTTTGACAGGCGACACTTTGCTGAGCAGCGATGTTCACTGTCACTTTCGGCTCGTTTGCACGTTGCTGCTGGAGACGGTGAACGTGCGCTTCTTTTAGATTGCACGTTCTCGACGTGCAGTGCACCGGAATCCATAGAGCTGTTTATTATTATTATTATTTACATGTTAAACAATGTTACAGTTGTGAGGTCTGAACGTATTATTGCAATGTTTTGTTATATGATTAGTTCACTCCATGGCGCCTCAAATAGATGCCGCGTTCCCTCTGCAAACGGCCAAGGACAACGCTTGCCTCAAGAATTGACCCTCTCTTCGGTCGTTCGTGACCTCCTGAATTCGCTTACTCAAATCTTTGAGAAATGCTTCGGTTCCCTTGCTGATTTGTCCTAGTGTCTCCATGGCAATAGGCACAAAAATATATCTTGTTCCCAGTCCAGCATATTTAAATCGTTTTCTGGCGTCTGCGTGCTTTGCTACCCACCCCGGCTCAACAGAGCTGTGGTGTAAATAGAAAGCCACGGTTGTGCACGAAACCGTTGCATCCCAAGCTAGGGACTTCCCATGTGACCATAATGCAATGGTCACCCCATCAGGTCTTTCTTCGCCAACGGACACTAAACCTCTCGGTTCAAGTGTAGATGGTATACCGGCTTTCCTAAGAGACCTTATGATCACACCGTTTAGTTCAGCATGTCTGGACGATCTACCGGCGCTCTTCGGGCAACTCAGTGGGTGTAGGCCACTGAAATCCACCATCTCCCCGCACAATTTGCACTGAAACGGCTCGCAGACGCTAGCGCCGATTCTAAGTGCTGACATCATGCGGAAAGAGTTGGGATCCAGCATGGTGCCGAGCTGAGGCGAGGGTAAACCTTAAGCCAAACCCCACTGAAGTTATCTTGTGCCGCTAAGAATACGGCGCGGTCTCTCCGGGAAACAAGCTTGTCTAAGTTTTCCCTGCTTTTTTTTGCTTTTGAGCTTATCTAGCTTATATTGGCTAGGATATTCTTCTAAAGGGCCCGGGTATAGCATGGTTCTATTAGTGTCCCGTGCTTTACTGGTTTCATATCTTATTTGTGGTCGAACTGCCTCTTCCACTTACGAAGCTGCCACCGGACCAAATTGCACCAGTGAAGCAGCGTAGCAGACCGGAGCTAGGTCAGTGGCAATCCTTATCACCTTCACGTATCGGAAGACTTGCTCTCTGCCAGGTGTTCTCTTCTAAATTTACATTTAGGACTTCACTAAGTATATCTCTGCTGACGTCATCATACGCCGTTAATTCTTTGGGGCACGTCAAAGCAGGGCACGCACGCAGTATATAGTTAAATCTTAAAGACCCTAGGCTATATCTCCAAATGCACAGCGCAGCCTGAGGATGCAAGCGTGTCAGTCGTGGACGAAGTTTGGTAAGGGCTTCTTTTTTCTCAGAGAGTGTATGCGAAATTCCGTCTTGCTTTACTTTTATTATTATTATTATTATTTAAAAACACGTAGGCGGCACTCTATGGCAAAACTGTGCGAACACTAAACAAGTTAGCGTAGAGGTGCATACGCGCAGATCAGAGGTAAACTCACAACAGAAATTCTGAGTGCTTATTCAGTCCAACAAAACACTACATTTAGATCATTCCTTATATGGAACAAGTCTCCTCCTTCCGGTAAGCGAGCCACTCTGACAAGTTGACATGCACTCAAAACGAAATCAGAACCTCTTTCCGCGACGAAAATAATACCTAACCTCCGCAGTTATAGCAGCTTTGAGCGGGGGGGGGGGGGGTTGTCGCAGCGCCAGTCGGCAGTGAGGCAAATGTGACGAATTTAGAAAGCATAGAAGGCACGACAAAAACACAAATGCCTGCTCGAGCACTCAATGAAAACCTGCTGACCGACAGCAATGCGATATCATCTCTCGAAAGAGAATAGATTCTGACGGTCAAACTAAATGCGTCGCCGACCTGCTCAACGAACATCCATCCTACTACGTAGCGCAACGGAACACGAAGCCATAATAATGTTTGTGCAACAATATCAATAACCACAACGACAGCACTACCTGCTACGCACCAATATCAACAATCGTAGCATTAGACTGTACACTTAGAACGATAATGGATGACATTTATTACTCTTGCTATTTTTATCACAATCATTCGTTACGAAACGCTGGAACTATGTGGGGGAAGTTGTGCGATGTGTGTTAGACACTCACGACAACATTGTCGATGAGAATAGCAGAGTAGCAACAACAACAAAACAATGCTATAAACAGCAGTAGCAGCAACATTTTCTCCCGAAATTAAGAAACCTATTGTGCAACCTGCAATTACCTTATCAGTGAGAGAGAATACGTGAATATCTTAGTTTAATATATATATATATATATACTTCTTTGCGAGCGCTTGGGAATTCCCATTGAGACCGCTACACAAGAGACCGATTACTGGTCTCAATAACTACACAACACGTTCGATACGGCACATTTTGAATAAGCACACGAAACGCCCTTTGTACATTACTGGATTAAGGGTATGCCCTACCTATCTGGTAAGGAGTATTTAACCCTACTAAAGCTCTGGATCAACGCACTACCAACGCGTGCCAGGCTAGGGGACGCCCGGGCTACAACAAACGTTGTAGGCACCGGTGTCATGCGCCTGAGACGTTGGCTCAAGTCGCTCAGATGTGCGATACAACACACAAGCCAACTGTAAAGAGACATGACGACGTCCGTGATCGCGTGGCGCGTCTTCTCCGCGAGGGGGTCATGAGGTGGTTCGTGAGCGAGTATTCCGTCGACCGGGCGCACCGGGTCTAAAGCTCGACCTCGTAATAACAACACCTACCGAGATCTGGCTTTTAGATGCCAAGGTTTGCGGCGCGAACAGGAATCTGGCAAAAGCGCGGCAGGACAAGATCACCAAATATGACGTCGAGTTCCTAAGAGCGTGCTCCCCGACCCACAAAAACCTCGCAGATTCGGATCCATCACTATCTCTATGAGTGGTGTATAGTGCTCCGAATCTGCGAGTATGCGCTTGGGGCTCGGCGTCTCGCAAAGGAATTTTATGAACCTTACCGTCTTAACGTTGCAAGGGACCTTGATGATATACCGCTTGGACCGAGTCTAAAAGAGCGGGGGCTGCCATCAAGCAAGGACACAGGCAGCTGATTCTTAACCTCACGTGACAGCTTTTTACCTCAATTTTTATTAAGGCGAGCACTGCCGAGTGTGCAAACGTATTATAACTGATTAATAAATCATCACTCATAAATCATCATATATATATATATATATATATATTGGGCCTACAAAAAAGTTTTTTCAGATTAGCGATTGCGCGGCTTTCACAGCGCCCTAGGCATAGATCATTGGCTCACCCTTTGTTGTTTTCATGTGAAAAAGAGCGGGAAATCTGCTGGACATAACCATTTTGAAATCTGTCTAGCCGTTTGTTCGTAAAAGTGCTGCAAAATGGAGGTAGAAAAATGCCAAATTCGGGCAATTCTACTTAATGAGTTCAAAAATGGACTGAGTGCAACGCAGGCTCACAAAAAGTTGGTTAAATCGTTTGGAGATGCCTGTTGTATAGTTCAGAATGTGCCAACAGTGGTTTGAGAAGTTCCGAAAGGGAAATTTTAACCTCGAAGATAAGCCTAGATAAGGAAGGCCAAGTGTTGTCAGTGAGGAGGTTTTTCGAATGAAAATCCAGGAAAATCCCACTATAACTACTGTGGAACTTGCCGAGGAGCTTTATATTACCCAACAAGCTGTTAGCACAGCCTTAAAACGCCTCGGAATAACTTCCAGGCTGTGCAAATGGGTACCTCACGAGCACAGCGACTACAACAAAATGACGTGCATGCGCGTCTGCATTTCTTTGCTCAGCAGGCATCAAAATTTGCCTTTTTTCGATCGTTTTGTGACCTGCAATGAAAAATAGGTCTTCTACGACTCTCCTGTCAGGAAAAAGTCAAGTGAACCTGGCACCTCCGTCACCCAGCCCAAAAAGTACATACATGCAAACAAGGTTTTATTGTGTATTTGGTGGAATGTGGGCGGAATAGTGCACTATGAACTTATGCCGCGTAACCAGACTATAAATACGGCCGTGTACTGTCAACAACTCGAAAAGGTTCACGAAAAATTAAAGCAGTCGTACCCTGCACTAATTTCAAGGAAGGGTGTCCTGTTCCACCAAGACAACGCAAGGCCCCACGTGAGTAGGGAGACCCTTTCGAAAATTTCCCTTTTTGTCAAAAACTTTTGGAACCGTATTCACCGTATTCCCCACGACTTAGCACCATCTTATTACCACCTATTCAGATCGATGCAATATTTTTTAAGTGGTAAAAAATTCACTTTTATCGAACACGTGCGTTCTGGACTGGAAGAATATTTTGCCACTAAAAACCCAGACTTTTACAGAAAAGGAATAGAAAACCTTGTAAGTCGTTGGGCAGAGGTTGTATCTGAGATATATAAATCAATAAATAAGACCTCCCGTGTCTCCTATATATAAAGACTTTTTTGTAGCCCTAATATATATAGATATAGGATGCCCGTATAATCTCGTCTAAAACTTTGGGGTATGGTCAAGCTCGGTGAGAAATTAATGTCTGCCAATGGAAAGGGGGAGCAAAAATGTTTCGTATAAGAGTGAGATAAAAACATTTCTACGTTTTGATATAAAGTAGGCTGTCCGACATAAGTTATAAACTGCACGACTGTGAGAGAACGCATAACTCAATTGAAAAACCAAGCATACTGGCAATTAAATTTTACATCGTCTGAAATTGATTAGTCCTAGCTAGAGCATAAATTCTATATACCACAATATAATTTTGCAAACTTTTTCTTAATATCACAATAGTTGCTGCTCTAGCGAAGGCCAGGTTAAGACAATGTAGTTTTTTTCCCACATGCGCCGGAATGCTTGGTATTGTGATTGAGTAATGCGTTCTATCACAATCTTGCATTTTGTAAACTTTTGTTGGACAGCCTACCTACAGTCATAGCCCAAAAATGCACTTAAAATAATCTCGCTCCTACCCCCGAGCTTTAGACTCGAGAAAAAAACACGCAGACTTTTTAAAAGTCGCAAATAAAAGATTAAACTAAAAAGACGAACGAACTATCATCTGTTTGTGAACGAAAAGCTAATAGTGGAGGATTCCGGAAAACCGGAAGTTCTGCCTACTTACTATCAAGGCTTTCTTATGTGCTTCCAATCGAAAGGTTCCCTTGTGCGTAATACTGTATGCACGCAGTGTTGCTAAACCTCACAAGACTCAAACGAAAATTTGAGGCGTACGTCAGACGACTATCTCCTAATCGCTTTCAGACAGCTCGCCATTGTGTCCATTGTCCCTACCCTCGTGGGAATCATAGTCGAGACGCTACAGAAGTATCTCAATAGCTTTGGCGGGTTCCATTCATTACATTTTGACTATTCGTGTGTTTTAGACGGGGTAGACTATGTAGTATTACTAATGACTAAAACTGATAAACTAGAAACAGATCCTTGCGTTCTTAGTGCCGTACGTAGCAAAACGCCGGGTGTACAAAGTATTTCAAGACATAAAATGCGGACGACCTCAAAATATAGACTGAAACAGGTTTAAGGCCGGCAGACTGCATTGGAGAACGCAGAATATTTGATACCGCTGTGGTTTCCAACCAACAAGATTCTTTGAACATTTAGAATTCATTTTAGAAATACTAAAATGGAAGGGACCAAATAACTGGTTTTCGATCGCAACTGCAAAAAAATTAAAAGATGTTCAAAGTAATCAACACATGTTGCTTGAATTTAGGTGGAATTATATGGGGACTACACGTGGCTTGCTAAAGTGTATTGCCTCCAAAAGGTTTAAAAGTAAACTTTTCGATAACGCGCAGTCTACGCGGAAACTAAGTGTACGTGTACACTGTTTTTGGCCCTGTAGTAAAGTTATATATATAAAAGTAAAACATATTTAACTCATAATGGGGTGTAAACAATTAGATATACAAGACAAGTTATACATGGGAGAGCGCATCCTTTAAGCAGTAGCCGATCGCAGTTCTGTAAGTACGATGGAAGTGGTCTAAAACGTTGGTGTGAGTCACAGTACCGTCCACAGTGTGCTAGGAGCCGAACGACTACATCCGTATCGACGGCAGCAAGTTCAAGCTTTGCGAAATCCAGACTACGAACAACGGGCTGAGTACGGTAGCTCTCCGCTCTAAACGACACCTTTAGTCGCGCACTTCGATCTGCCGGCTTCCCATGTGTTCTAGAGCCCCCGGGTCTATCGAGAGATGACGGAAAAAGGCCTGACGGCCTGACTTTGACGCCCTTTGAGCGTGGCCGCATGCTTGTTTGGGACGCAACTGTAACCGACTCATTAGCCCCTTCGATGGTCGGTGCAGGTGCGGACCGAGCAGGTCATGCTTCCAGGTTAGCTGAGGCTAACAAATGCAGAAAATATTCCAGTGTAGATTATCCGCACGAACTTTGTCCGTTGGCTTTCGAGACTATGGGAACTGCAGGTCCCCTGATTCAAGGCGTAGGCAGACGCCTTAATCTTTCGACAGGAGACTCGGGAGCATCCGAATTCTTGCGTCAGAGGCTGTCGCTCGACATTCAACGAGGAAATGCAGCGTCTGTTCGGGGCACATTGTTGAAGTGGGCTAACCCTGGGTTAGAGAACCCGTAATCACACGTTCGCGTGGAGACAATTGTCCACTCCAAAGTGCTAACATAGCAAAGTTATATAAATAAATCAAATTTTTATAAGTACGGTAGCTGGTTTCTGCGCCAAGTAGAAGCCAATCCGGAGTTCCCTGCCCTTGTGCTTTTCACCGAGGAAGCTCGCTTTACACAAGGCGGTGTGTTTAATAGGCACAACACCCACGATTGGGCAAACGAGAACCCGCATATGAGTTATCAGCGTGGACGCCAGAGTCGTTTCTCTGTGAATGTGTGAGCTGGCGTGGTGAACAACAACCTCATAAGCTCACACATACTTCCTAACACGTTGAGTCGAGAAGCATACCATACATTTCCGAGTGAAACATTACCAGGACTGTTGGAAGGCGTTCCAGAAGGTATTCGCAAGAGACTGTAGTTCCAGCACGACGGAGCGCTACCGCACTCCACCACTGCGGTACGTGAATACCTCAACGTGACCCTCGAGTATCGATGGATTGGCCGGGGCGGGACGATTGCTTGGCCATCGCAATCGCCTGATTTAACAAGTCTCCATTTTTTTTTTGTGGCCACCTAAATAATCTAGTCTACAAGACTCCCATCGAGTCACGTTAGGAGCTGGTCGTCAGGATAAGCCTCGCTGCAAATGCTATTCGAGCAACGCCTGGCATATTTCAAAACGTCCGACGAAATCTCTGCAGCGCTACCGAATGTGTATAGTGGCTCGCGCCAACACCTTCGAGCAGTTACTGTAAGATAATAAATCGTGGTGTGTTTCTCTAGAGCTATGACGAGTGGTTTATCTAGCAAAAGGTCATTTATGCATGCACTCAATCTCGACACATCACGATAAGTCGGGCAAAAACACCAGTGTCACAAATTATAGGAATTTAACTCTTTCTCCAAAACAAGACTTCTTAGAGACTATGCTCCATTAAAAAAATTTGCTTTAACGAGCTCTAGAATGTGTATTAACGATTCTCAGAAAATTTCCGGACACCCTGTATATATACATTTGTATATATAGGTCGGACCATGACATTTGGGTCCCTGCGAACGTGTGCACCATTACGGGGGGTCCAGTGTAGGGACCAGCCATTTCTGGAGGGTTCCTCGAACCGAGGCCGCATTGCCCCGTTTATATATATATATATATATATATATATATAAACCGGAAGCGCCTTGATAAAACGTCTTCGGGGTTATATTTGACGATGATTATAAATGCAGGCAATGCACACTAGAAACTACTAAAGCAGCATTCTTCATGTGCAACTTATTCATGCAAACGCTTATTCAGAAGAAGTCCGCAACGCATCAACGGTGTTTCTAGTTAGTCAACTCAAGACGTCTGTATTGCACGTAGTGGATAATGCTTCTGCATGGAGAAGGGTGAGGCGCGTATATGCCAGCCCAAAGCTTCCTTGTGAACTTGCTTGAACCCCTTGTGCAGCTTTGTTTTATATGTCGTTATGTCCATTGCGAGTGATACCAGAATTAACTAATAGAGAAGGTAACAAGTGCAATGGCTATGATCAATCTCTAGTTGCAAATCAACAATATACGCCTTAATGTAAAAAACAGAAATTTTGAAAATCAAGATAGATAAGCTTCTTAATCACCACTTAACATTGCTTGCTACTAATGTGCTTCCTTTGGTTGTTATGCTAATACGAAAGTTGAAAACCTGCCATTGAACAGATGTAATGGTACTAGACTATGACTCGCCTTTATTGACGACTTAAGCCTTGATCTTGATGTAAGCTGCAACCTCCCTCGAACTTAATAAAATCGTGTATTATTCATTTTTTCACACTTAAAATATGGTGCTTGTTGTACGGTGCCGCATTCTAGACGAATGTCGAACTAATAGTAACTGTTCAGAAAAGAGGCATACAAAATATATTTGGATTGGCCTATAGGGCAACCACTTAGATGGAGAGATAAAAATATATTCCAATTTTATGAAATATACATATATAGCATTCTGACACACTACAGCAGGAACCGTATCTCTTTTAAGGCTACTTCTAATAAAGCTTATCCTACCAGAAGTGCTGTAGACAATGTCGAAACACATTCATATACAAGGCTTGTGACAAATAATTTGATGCTTAATTGTCGTCTAGTAAACATGCCGGATTTCCTCATGTGTACTAGAGATATCTAGCAGGGAATGCAAAACCAAACTTAAACAATAGATTTGTTTAGTTTCGCCGGAAATACTAAACACATGTGTATTTGAATAAGTCTTCAGTACAACTAAAACGTGAAAAATCTAATAAACACCGTTATGCAATATGTAGGGTGTTGACCAGCCATAAAAGCGGGCTGACACGGGTGGTAGCCTTTTCTGCAAAATGCCCTTAATTATTACAATTGTTGAAAATGTGTAATTGAGGAAATTTTTAACTCAATAAGAATTAATGAATTTAAATAAATTTGTCTTTCGGAGAATAAGGTCCCATAGAAAAAATATTCGAGAACATGGTTGCCTTGGATATATAGTATTTAGTTATCTACACATAAAATATGTAGCATGTAGACATTTTTCCTCGCAAATAAAACACGCAGCTGCACAATGGTAATAAGACTTACCATAATATGTTCCCGCGTCAGACCTGGCTCTACATAGCGTTAGCAACGCATCTGCTTGTTATTGTGAGTCCGCGTTTCAATCCCGTAAATTATTCGCTGAGGGTGCCACCGAATTCTGCTGGGCTTATTATGCGCCAATCCGTTTAACAAGTCAGTTTTATAAACAGCTTCATCAGAAACCTTAGATCTCGAACTGCAGAGACTCTACCTGCCAAACTGCCTATTTGCAAAGTCAAGAGAGACATTTTGGTGGAATATTTGTCTTGCGTACACAGAAACGCGAACAGGATCCTCGTCCAAATATTTTTCAAACGGTGTGTTTCAACGGTGTCAGCAAGAGAAGGTGCCTTCTTGAGCAGACGTACAGTGAAGCATCCCGCGAGGGCCCGCCCAAGCTCTCGATTGCAAGGGGGAAGGCCTTGAATTCACTGCCAAGGCCAGAATACTTGCGAAGCGTGGCTTGCTCGGCTTGCGTGACTGCAGAGTCGAACAGATGAAACAACATCCAAGAGGATGATCTAGAATTAATCTACGCAGAGAACGACCATGGAGGAAAACCAGAATTTTGCATTTTTTTGGCCAACGTAGAAAGAATGACAAGGCGCAGCCGCGCCTATGCCCATCCAGAGCTTCGTAATTGTAATAAAATCATATTTTATAATTAAGAGAACTTGACATTGTACTGATATATTGTACATGTTTTGCAACTGCAATCATAGCATTCGTAGCAACGGCAGTGATAGCTGACGTACAGCGCCGAGCAAGGTCACGTGGTGCATTCACGTGCGCCTTGCGACCGGAGTAGACACAGTTGCGGTTGCGGCCGGAGAAAACACATGATTGCGCGGGTTCGATCCCCACTGTTGCAAATTGGCATTTAGCGCGGTCCGTCTTATGATGCAGTGAATAAACCGGTTCCGTGGACGTTAAATGGTTGCTGAGAGCCAGCCCGAAATAGTAACGTTTGGCTGATATACAGCGGCGACAGGAGCCACATAGCTAGCGTGCGACACATAATAATAATAATAATAATAATAATGATAATAATAATAATAATAATAATAATAATAATAATAATAATAATAATAATAATAATAATAATAATAATAATAATAATAATAATAATAATAATAATAATAATAAATAATATTAATAATAATAGTTTAACCTGTATATTTACTAATTACTTGCAAAGCGGTATACTGTTGTAAGATACACATAGTGCGCAGTGCTACAATAGTGCTCCACAGTCAGCCGGCCGATAGAGACGCCTGTTGCAGCCTATTGAAATATATGTATATACTAGCGCTTTCCTCACTTTCCAACATCTGACCATCAGAAATCGGGAGGTTTTGCGTAAGACCCGTAAACGCCCCCCCCCCCCCCAACAAAACGCAATTTGCTTTGAAGCATCCATCTGTGTACGCATATCTTAGCGAGTTACTTATTGATTTATTGATTTTGTTCGCTTACCAAGTGTGTGTACTCGAAACACTCTTCTATACAGAGAGCGCATAAGGCTGCTAAAAATGAATTAGGTTGCACTTACACGTTCGATTGAGCACCTTCCATAGGGATAATTTTATCTGCTTCGCAACTTTGACCTGCTTCATTTCGTTCTGCACCCATGCCTAGTCCTAACGCTTTCTCTAATTCTAAATACCTGACGCCCACTGATCGTTCATATTTCCTCACTAAATCTCGATCTCCGATTCCTCTACCGCATATCCAAAAAATTGGTGTTTCTAACACCTTATACCCCGTCCGCTGCACCCTCATGTCGACGTACCTGCTCTCGCATCCGCTGCCTCTTGTATTATCGTATAACCATTCAACGTCCTCTCTTTTCGCTTTAATAATATCGTATACTTCCGTTAAACTCGCTTTCTTCGTAAATGTTGCTCGTCACTTTTGTTTGTATGCTGCCTTTACTCTACTTTTAATTTGCCCACTGAATATTTTAGGGTCTCTTCATTGCCGGCTGTTGAAACCGTTCTGTCTTGCCGCAAATTTCTCTTTCCTATCTCATTTTGTTACGCTCATTGCCTTTTTCACCCCTGTACTTTGTTAACCCCTCGTTCGTCATTTAATGTCTTAATTCTATCGCTACAATATTTTAATATAGCAGGATCACTTCATAATACTTATACTTGACCAACTTGAAGTTAAACTATAGTTATCCCAGCTCTGGATGCCCTCCATATGAAATGATACGTATATATGATTACGGGTGTACAAATATATCTGTATAAGAATCGCGTTAGACAACTACAACAAACAGTGCACTATTTGAACTTATGGCATGCGTTCGGTCATCAACATAGTTGCCAAACTCACGATTATACTATATACCGTTCAGCCATATGTTAGTGTGTACGTATCTTTTCTGACAGGCTTCACCAGTGCATTTTGTAAACAACGAGACTGTATCGACATTTATTGATTTTAGTAGTAGTAGTAGTAGTATTAGTAGTCTCGAGCCACAAAGTCGAGCCCGGTGGCCTGGTGGCTTAGGTCTGCGCCTCGCAACCGGATGAGACACATAGGTGCACGGGTCCGAACCCCACCGTTGCACATTTGTATTTATGGGGGTCCGTCTATGAAGCAATGTGAAAAACAGTTCCGTGGACGTTAAATCTTGGCTGAGGGTCAGCCCGAAAACTTTACTTTACTTTAGTCTCGAGCCACAAGTGGCGTGGTGCACTCGCCTGCTCTTCGCGGCCGGAGCAGACACATAGGTGTGAAGCAATGCGAAAAGCAGTCCCGTGGATGTTAAATCTTGGCTGAGGGTCGGTCCCAAACAGCTTAAATTTTGATGTAGAAGTAATATGAATAGTCAGCGAAGTAAAACGAAAGTAGTTTCGATAAAATGGTTGTAATATATATTCAATAAAAAAAAACAACAAAGGAATAGTCGTGGAATGGTAACAATCTAAATAGCATCGGTACCGTGATACAGCTGCAGCAAAGATATTATCAGTAACAGCAGTACTATATTCTCTCTCATCATATTTATTTCACTCACATTGAGTGTGCATATAACATAGATAACTATACAGATTCTACAATTATACAGTCAGCTGCTCATGGAATGTTATTTGAGAGAGAGAGAGAGCAGTAGTAATTCATAAAAGCCAATCGAGAGCGAAGCCTCATACCACTCTCTGGTATGAGATCATTTGACTGGGTCATCAGACAGAGACCGCTTCAATATGAACGCATCGCACCATTCTTCACGTCGACAGCCACGCCTCAGCAGTCACGTCAGCAGGCAAAAAGCTCGGCGTGAGTTATTGCTCGAGATCGTTTGAATTACGGTGCGCTGGCAGGTAGGGAAACAACTATATGTATCGCAATGCTGTCATGCGACATGCCACCGTGTGTCATGTAAGCTAACCTGGAAAAACAAGCAAAGCGTAAAGACAGGGAGAGAAAGACGGGGAGAAGAAATGGCGAGAGACAAAAATAAAGGAGAGGAGAGACAGAATTGCAGAGTAGTACGTTGCGAGGAGTAACGAAATTGTATAAAGAAGAAACAATCAGATTTAAACTCACCGGTGGTGGCCTTGCAAGGCGTACCAGAGGTGCCACAAACGTGCCAACGTCGCTACGGCCTTCCCGGCCACGAGCAAGAGTCAGGCACACAGACCCTTAGCCTTTCAGGTTCACATTTACACACCGGCGGACCGAGCTTACAAAGCAAACAGTCACTCTGAGTGTCGAAAATTGGGTTCCTGTGAGGCAGCGCAGGCTGCGTTGAGTTTCCTCGTTCCTTCCAAATGATCGCATTGCTCCTTGCTTATGACACACACACACACATGGTCTGCCCCCTGAGGTTGTTTTTATTGCGGTAGCGACTGTTACCAATAACGGACGACGGTCAACATATATATATATATATATATATATATGCAAGAGCACAGCGAATTGCAATAATAGCAGAGAACAAAACACTGCAAACTCGAAGAGTCATATACGTATCCTGCTTGCGTACTTTACCGTAGCATCGCCTCATCATCGCCTTAGCATGCATAGTCTTAGCACAGGGAAGTCTTTGGTGGAGGTAGATATACCTGACGAGCCGATCCACTGTATCTTTTGCATCTCCTATAAGTGGAAGAAGTTGTCCTTCGGCGGAAACTAGGAATATCCGTCGATTATAAGTTTATTGACCATTGATCGGAATACTTTTACGGCTGGTTACCCCCCCCCCTAATACGACTATATATAAAATGTATGTTTATTTGTATAGGTGAGACACGTCGGTCATACTTGATGCCACTGGCCGCAGTTTGTGATAGTCATTCGTGGACTGCATCTACAGTTGTACGCAAGCTATTTTGGTAACTATCACAAAGTCAAAATATTAGTTGCTATACTAGAATATACTTGAATAGAATGTTGCAAGTAAAGAAGGCCAATGTTATTATATTAAGTTACATTTCCAACATAATTAGCTAAGTTAACTCTAACTACCAGCAACTATCTATCTTAACTAGATATTGAACAAGGTAGCATAGTGGCATAGCCATTGCCTTACATTCGGGAGGTCATGGATTCAAAACCTGAACCGGCCACTTCTAAATTAGTATGCATGCTTTCCAATTTCGACAAAGTATGTATATGCCAGAGCGGACTATCGTTGGCCACGATCGAAAAAACACAGGAAGCTATAAAAAAGATAATGCATTAGCATGCACCCCCAATATTATTAACATGTTTAGAACTAAGTTAGCAATTATGTTGACATACTTTCTGAGATGCATGTAGCAATGACAATTGATATTTTTTATGGATCCTTTCGATCATGCGCTAAGAAAACTTGCTTTGGCCAAGGCGTCTATACGGGAAGGCAGCGAAATAGCTTGCCGACTGTTAGTGCCTTAACCTAGTCTAACGTGTGCGTGTAGATCTCCTATGGCTAGGAACCTCGGTTAAAAGCTTGGAACGTGCATAGGATGCACTGGAAATGCACACATCGCGTACTGTGGTGACGAGACGAACTGTGTCAGTGCTGGCGTCTCGATTGTAACGATAGTTTCGGTTATCCTGTTTTACAACAACCCATTTTTCAAAAGAGAGTTGCATATGGTTTTTGGCATACTAACGTGCACTACCGCCGACGGCCTCTTGCAGCGCGTTAAGGGGTAGACATAGGGGGGATAAGGGCCCCGATGAGGCAATTAAACTTAAGCTCTAAGTGGTTACTTGGCAACATGATATAGATTTATTTGTCTGTAAACAAAAATCTCCTGTTTCAGTCGCGAGCTACTGCTGCTGCTGCGTCATGATGAACCATGAGGTCCGCCGATAACTGACTTTGCCAAGATAACCAAAATCTGGACATAATAAACACAAATAAATCTGCCAATTTAGACAAAACATTTGTTACGATGTCTAGACATAGCACACATGCATACCTAGAAGTCACTGTCAAACCATGACCCTTCAAAAAAACAAACGTAGGCTACAGCCCTTTGATCCAGACAAGATGGAAACATACATAGCTTTTAAAGGAAAGAGAGAGCTGAACTTTGTGACGAGCAAATATGCAGATTTTCGCAAGAGAAGTCACATCAAAGGAGCGAAAGCTCATACACAAAGTGATCTAACAACATATTGCCAATGGCAAAGTGAATTCCCAGCGGCGTTGTTGTGTCTTTTATCATACTTTTTGCTATAGGCCCAGAGTTCAAAGTTTTGCATCTACCGCGTAAACTAGTAGCAAAGTGCGTTTTCAGAGGAGCATACATGCGGTCCTGCCGAGTCCTGCACGGTGGCGTGGTAAATTCGCGTGCGCGTTGCGCGACCGGAGGAGACACATGAGTGCACGAATTCGATTCCCATCGTTGCTCGTCTGTATTTCTTGGAATCCGTCTTATGAAGCAATGCGTGAGCGGTTTCGTGAACGTTAAATGTTGGCTGAGAGTGAGCCCGAAAAAGTAGTTATATCTGAGGTCCTACACTTAGATGGCTAGCCTCAACTGTGTTTAAACATCCCTACTTGAGGTGCTTGCTAGTTTTCTTCTGTATGTTTATATTGAGAGAGCGCCTTGCGCAAAACACTTTTTTTCAGCTATAGAATAAACGTGCGTTTAAAGTAGACTAAAACGAATAATTTGCATTCGTGGTTTGCCGTCGGAAATTGTGATTTTCTTCATACTTATAGGCGATGATCCCTGGTCGCGTATGTCCCTCCTCTGCTAAAGCGTGAGACCTTTCGTGACTTTGCGGCGTTAATCTTGAGCCTGTTTTCTTCGCACTCGTTTGCAGTTTTTGTTTTCGTCGCACTCTTTTGCAATTTTTGTTTTCGTCGCACTTTTTTGCAGAATTTTGCTGAAATGACTAAGTCGTCAAGATAAAATGCAAGCACGGGCTTTAAAATTACGATTTATACCTCAACATGGCGTTGCCCGAGCGGCCGCGTTTCGTGTGTACTCTATAGTAAGCCACATTTTAATTCAAAATACAACTGTAAGCAAAGAATGAGTGACAGTGTTTTACAGCAACGGACTTTACGGCCAAGATAACTTCCTCAGTGAGGTAACTTTGTCTATGTAATTCTCCAAAATCAGCTGATCACCGAACCATCCAACGGCCCACTGGCTGGCAAACAACAGCAGCATCAAAAAATGCCAAAACACAACCCTGCTCTCAAGTCGAAACGTCGCTTACTCCACGTCGTATCCACTTCAACACTAGCCAACAACGCAACGTCGCAAGTGCACCTGGTAGCAAAAACACGGGACGTGACAATTATTGGCGCATGGTTGGTAGAAGCGGACGTATCATGCATGTTAGAGACAGGAACGAACAAAATGACCTAGCTAAGAGCTGTAGAGGCACGCAATATACCTGAACGTCCAAGAGTCAAAGCCCCCTTTGCAGCAGTTTGGAGTTATCGCACTCTGCAGACGTCCTCAAGAAGTACGTCAGCCGCATTGTTGGATTTGACACAGACGTGAACGTGACGAAGTTAGTATTATAGCTGCTACCTATAATATGGTCTAAGCATATTATAGCTGCTAGCACGTTCAGGTGGACGCTGATAAGTTGAATGCGCTACTGGGCCATTGTGGACATTGGGTATCCATTTTAGACCGTACTTCGTACAGCTAATGCCGTATATAATTTATATTGCATTAAACGAAATGGGAGCTATCATTGGCGGCAAGCAATGATAGCTCCAACAAAGTTAACGAAGACAAAATAAAACATGACAGTTTTATCAAAATGTCGGTTGCGGAATGTAGAGTCCCTAAATAGTCAGCGTCAAAAATCAGAGGGCCGAGAATGACCAAAATTGGGCATGGTGCAAAGACGTGCGAACGGAGGAGTTGCATGAAGCTTAAGAACTAATCGATTACTACCTTTATACGTTTATAGCCCGGCAGAACGGACCGTCCATCAAATAATACAGGACATAGGTGAATGCATGGTATTCTGCACAAATGTCAATAAAAATGTAACTTATAGGTAGTGATTTTAACTGTGATTTGACAAAAGAAGGTGTCAGGCAAGAGTTACAAAGCGGCGGTCAACAAACTTAGATTAAACATTCATAGTAAACGTGTACCCCAACATATAATTAGCTGGAACGGATCGAGCGCGGTCGACATTGTTTTGGAATTTGTAGAAGAGACTCTCAGAGGCTAGAGCGAAGCTATATGTGCTTGCTAGGCAGGTTACTTTGCTATGTCAGGTATTGTATCGTATCCTTACAGTTGGTATATGGTGGTTTTGCTTTAGCCCAGGAATAAACCGAAAATAAGCAAGGTCCTACCAAGTTCTGTGATCCGTCTGATCTAATACGAACGAAACACGTTTTTGCTAAAGCTTAGTACAAACTCTTGTTCCTAAAATCACTGTCACGTATGGTTGCTCAAGTGGGTGCCTTTTTTACTTAGAAACGTACAATATATGCCGCTAGATATTACTACGGCTCGCGTACCGGATGTCTTGTGCTACTTTGCCTCGCCGACATGCCATCGGGTGAGCGCTTTGTTAATTACCGTGTCCACCTGGGTCAAGAACTATCGGACGAAACCGAGCTGCTGAAGGACATACATAAATGGCATAGTACCGCAGGCATTCTGTTTAAACTCCCACTCCTGTCGGTCGAGAATTAAACACGTTTTTTAAAATGTTTGTTTTAATTCTAAGCCATTCCGTCCTATTCCATCATCCGCCCAAGGGCTTGAAATCGCCGTGAAGCATATCTTCAATGACCTCTGTCGGCCTGAGTGATATCGTCAATATCAAGACAATGTCACGGCTGAGTACAATTGTCACTCTCGGTTGTAAACTTTAGCCCTCATAAAAATGTTGCCGTATAGGATGCATTTAAAGCTGTAGCCTCGCCATTTGCGTATTTCTGCCGTTAGTCTGACCAAGACGCCCGCCCAGGTCCTTACACAACAAATTTCCGGTTCATAAGAGCAGCAACTTTGCAATTCGCTTGGCGTGTCGACTCAATAACAGAGTATAATTGCCGTAGGTTAATTATGAATTAGGTAGAAAGAGATGCGCAAACGACGTACATAGTAATTCTATCAGGCTTTAAGACATATTCGTCTCTGCAACTGCAGACTCGTTGTAAATGTGCTCAATACCGACTAAGTTATGAAGCAATTATTCGGCGAAATAACTATTCTGATACGCATATAATGAGCAATCTTGATAAACACCTTTAATTGCAACTTCGTCACTTTAATTACTGTAACGAGATGGAAACAACAGGGCCGTAACCAAGCATAATGCATAAGCGGACACTCGGCTTGGTCACAGGACTTGCAGACGAGGATAGCAAGCAAAGATGACGCATATACCACAAATAGAATGCAATTTATATGATCGCATGCGTCGAGCAACTTTTTGGTCCAGGAAAGTTTTGGCCTATAAAGAAGAAAGTCTGCATAATGAGGACTTCGTTTGCTTTTCTCGGGCGTATATGCAGTCAACGAAAGCTATCCTGTTTAATTATTTTCATAGCAGCAGTAGCGGCAGCAGCAGCAGCAGCAAACAGCATTAACCCTAGCAATATCGCCGGTGTGTGGACCGCACCAGTTGACCAAGAGCGCCGAATGTGCGTAAACGCATTTGACGCGCGTTCTCTATGAATAATTCCGCTGTACGTGCCAAATGAGAAGCTCGGGTCAAGTTTGCCTCTTGTGCAGACAGTCCGTGATGAAGCTTCAGGTAGTAACGGAACGTTTTTCCTCATACTGTCAACACTCGAACGCTAAAAACGTGATGTCATCTAAAGTCGTACTTTTAAGTTAAAAAAAACTGCTACTGAATTAACCCATTTGCGCATAGGCGGTTATCCATTGGCAGACGTCGTGTTAGTTCGATTCTGGCGTACCAGAGACACCTAGTGCTGATTATGGCCTTGTACAGTGCCTCAAACAATGAGAATGAATGAGAACTGAGCGATGCTATGTTTAAACTGCGATGACGGCGGTGGCGGTAACGAAAATAAAAGTCCAACTAAATCACTACCTAATCTCGACTTTTCAACCACGTCAGCAATAGCATACAGCTCGATTCGCGCCGTAACAGACCTTCTAAATATGCGTGGGCGGGTTGTAGGCTGCCGCTCTAGTGCTTCAAAATATTTTTTATATCCTTTTGAAAAGCGTTAACTAACGTTGTAAATCGTAAGAAAAACTGCTTCATTTTTCATCAACGGCTTTTGTAGTTTAGTAGTTTATTCATATATAGCATTTGAACAATAAGCAAAATCTGCACGACTAAACAAAGAACAAGCCATTGTAAAAGGTCGAAAAAGTGTATCGCGCCGAGACCAAATCAAACTTCTTGTGACTTCGTATGGTCAATCAGAGTTGCGGCACTATTATTTCGTCTTCATTCGATCGACAAGTATTCGGCCATACTCGGCATGATTCTCGGCGAAAAGCATAGCGTGACATAACTAAACAACGATCGCTGCATACATCGCTGCCTGGCCTGGCGGAACTTCGAATTTTTCCCTCTTCCGTTCAGCATAGCGTGCACGACTATCGTGTCCATCCACGTGCGCGAGAGGTCCTGCAATGCATGTAGTATGTGGAAGTATGGCGCCAGTCTGGACCAGACAGACAGGTAACTTCAGAAGCGGACAACACGGACTGTGCGTTGTCATACTGGCCAGCCCACTATGTACATATGTGCGCAGTTCTGTGTGCGCTGCTGCTGCTGTTGACGACCGTGAAGTCGACCGTGATATTCGGCTCGTCGGGCGTTACGGCTTGACCCTGGCCAGCAAACGCATTCTGCGTCGACAACACGCGTTTTGTGTCTACATACAAGCAAGCGACTCGGCGAGATGTAATAGGCGTAAGAGTGCTCGTCGTCGTTGTTGTTGTTGTTGTTGTTGTTGTTGTTTCTGTTGTTGTTAGTGTTGTTGTTGTCTTTGTTGTTTCTGTTGTTGTTGTTGGTGTTGTTGTTGGTGTTGTTGTTGGTGTTGTTGTGTTGTTGTTGTTGTTGTTGTTGTTGTTGTTGTTGTTGTTGTTGTTGTTGTTGTTGTCGTTGTCGTTGTTCTTGTTGTTGTTGCTGTTGTTTTTGTTGTGGTTGTTGTTGTTCTTGTTCTTGTTGTTTTTTTGTTGTTGTTATTCTTGTCGTTGTTCTTATTGTTGTTGTTGTTGTTGTCCCAGCCATACTGGCATCGCGGACACAAGCATGTTCGACGGACCCGAGCGATTGGTCAACCATTCGTTAACGATGCACACACAAGGTCGACGTACGCGAGCTAAATCCACCGAGTACATGGCGAAGGGACCGGGAACCCTGGGCTACGACCACCTTGCAGCCGCTGCTGCCGCCGCACCGCCCGCCGTTCTCCTGTACATCGATAGGATATAGAGGGCGAGGATTCGGGGAGCGGGGGGGGGGCTACAAGGAAGAAGAAAGCTACACGATCGAGTGAACAGGTTGCAGTTGTTGCTGCAACATAGCATAGTTAAATTCTCCTAACTAGTGGTGGTAGAAGTAGCAACAGCTACAGCAACAGGAACATCATTTGCCTAACGTATGACAGTATACATCTGTATACATGTGTCTCTGTCTAATACTGGTTATCCGTCAGAGTGCGCGGTATTATTGACATGGCGGCGGTAGTTTTTGTCGTAAAAGTCGCAGCAGTAGTTGTACTAATAGTTAGTAGTAGAAGTAGTAATAGTAGTAGTAAAAGTTGCGGATACTGATATTTTGCTGCTAGCAGTGAGAAACCACCATACCACCTGAGCAGCTCAAATGCAATATCTAGGCAAATTGTCGATCTAGAATTGAATAAAGATTACATAGTTTTTTTTGTTTATTTCTTGGCCCCTTATGCCAGCAGCAGCATATTCACTAACTCTCAGCGACGCATCGTCGCTTATTATTACCTATGTATCTCAATGAGCATCGCTAAAAAATCGATTCGATAAACAATGCGGATCACACCGGCAACCCTCCCCGGTAGATGAAAAAACTATGACCAGCACATGAGCCCCCAGTACCACGCCGTCAAAATGTCGCTCGTTTTTTTTTCCTTCAGGGAGCGGGGAACGTTTATATAATAGCTCAACGAGAATGTGCGTACGTTGCAGCTATTGCTGCTAATGCCACTGTTGCTTTTGGTGCTTAACTACGATTGTTTCTGCCACTGCGCCGCGATTGTTGTTTTTCCTATTGATGCATCTGTTGGGTCCGCTGGGGTTACTCTTTTAACCCCGAGAGTTGTTGTTGTCGTCGTCCTCGTTGTTAGCTTTTTGTAGTTCGATTTATGTTACGAGTCTTGTTGTTGTTGTTGTTGCTATTGCTGCTGCCGAAATCACGCCACTTTATTATTCGGAATCGGTCCGGAGTTCGTTCACCTTTCCAGGCTACAAAGCACACTCTTTTATCGAATACACGATTTGACACACGATACGGCTAATCCGTAGCAGCTTGAGCTAAGTTGACTTCCATTCATATGTGGACATCAATGTAAGACCAAAGTAGAGTAAACTACCATAAGGTTCTTCACTTTCCGTTGACGTTAGGAGCTGCTATTTGCAGCAGAGCGATCGCTGATACCCTCTTTATATAAAAATGTAATTCACTTCCGCAGCTTTCAGCAGATTTTGTTAGAACGGCAGTGAAGAGTGACCGAGGCCTCGGTAGAGTCAGTGAAATGTGTGCCTCGCCAGGGAGCTTGGCATGCGGTCGGTCGGCACGTGTACACAAGGTATATTGTGCATGGCTATCATCTCTCGGTATGACCTCGACCCAAGGATTTCACCACGTTGGCAATCAATGTTTTTGCCGGTTCTGCTCGCAGATGTGCGCTAGATACCACGCAGCAGCGGGCTGCCAGACGCATCGGCTGTCTTTGCACCTTTTTGCCCGGTGGGACGGTCGCTGAAGTGTTAAAATTGTATTTAATTGCGACTGTGTTGTAATTATGTAGTTACCTTAAAATGCAAAGTTAGTTTGAAATCAACAATATGTACATAATATACAATTCCTCGTGTCAATCATGTATAAATATACATATATTAATATAATAATAATCAAGTATATTATTATGGTTTATTAACACCCAGATTGGGTAAAATTATCATTATAGCGATACCCCAGATGGGGTGCCGTTAATCAAGGAACTTGGAATCTCGATTATGTCACCCCTTTTGTGTTTGATATTTCGTCGATCGCTTGAAGACTCGATTGTACCAGAGATTTTTCGGACGGCGATTGTTAGTTCAGTACACATGCGGGGAAATAAGTCAGACCCCAAGAATAAGTGACCCATTTCGCTTACCGTTATAGGTTGTAAACCGTGAGAAAGAGTAATTTCCATGGCTACGTGAGCGGACTTTCCATCTGCGTGTTCATGATACTCTGTCTGAGAGATGTTTATCCTTTACAGCAATTCGCTGACGAATATTATTCCGAAAAACGTGCAATATAAGATCTATGCTGATGATGTAAAAATATACAAAAAGCGGACTTAGCCGAGGACTGCAGATAAATGCATGTTACGGTAAATGAACTCTACAAGTGGTTCGTATTGCTTAATCTGAAACTATCGGTGGCAAAGTGCGTTGTGCTTCATTTTGGCCACGGAAATGCAGAGTACAGTTACATTATCGGTGGTCATCCTCTTGCTTCGAAAAACTGATTAGAGACCTTGGTGTAATAACGCCTGCTAATATGGAGTACACAGAATACGTAACAGATATCGTTTAGGAGCAACACAGATAGCGAATTAGATTGTACGTTCATTCATACTTAGTTCACTCAACTTATTTGAGGTGTACGTACTGCTTATTATAACATATGCAGCCCCAGTCTGGAGCCCATGTCTGAAGAAAGATCAGCGACTCCTAGACACGATATGCCGCAAGAACCGACGAAAGATTGCATACAAGTATGGAATCCCAAGTGTTGACGTCCAGATTCCCAACATATTAGAAAAGTTGCTGAAAGTTGATCGTGATACTCTCGTTAATATTGAAGGAAATCATACTGAACTGATGTTAAAGATGTTCAGCATCATCATACGACGACGCGTCGTGAGAAGAATATTCTTCCAAAGTTTGTAGCGACAAAACAAATTCTGAACCATATGTTCTCATGGAGAGTAACCCGCCAACTTCATGGAAACTTGATGTTAACAGACTAAACATTCCTTGAATAAAGCGTATTAATAATATTAAAACATACCAGCCTTCCCTAGTTTCGATAAGCACGCTAAACCTAAATAGTTCTCTATGCAACAATAAGATAACACATGCTACTATACTACCATGTATGACAAAAACTATATATATATATATATATATATATATGTATAAGCATCCGCTCTAACTCGGGGACAAATTCCCCGGCAATTTATGTTACGGCGCCTAAAGCTCTATTGCATATATGTGGCTGTCGCTTAAACAGTAAACCGTTCGCATAGAGACAACGTAAACTCGGTCTGCCTCTGATCAGGGCCGCAGGCAGGCTGCACATCGCGAGAGTTCGAAAGCGCGTTTTCTTGGTTGTGGCATTTTGCGAACCAACAAAACTTTACACGTGATTTCATTCGAACACCGGTGCTTATGCTCAAGTTTGAATTGTCTTTCGCGGTGGTAACAAACGGGCGTTTGCTTGGGTTTGCCGCCGATTTCCTTTTCTGTCGCTTTAACAGGACTAAGTTACGGGACGGTTAGCACACCAGCTGCCACCAAAGCCAACTTGTTGTTGCGGCCAACTTCCAAACCTAGTCATTAGACGTAACGCCGCCCTCAATAGTCTGACCTGCATCGTAAATCTTTCTTTTTACAGGCGATGCGACTGTGCAGGGGCAGCAGAGCAACTCAGACGGATTTATTTTGCACCAGGTCTCTCCCGATTGACTAGCCCAGTTGGTTCGTTTGCACAACTATGGACTGAATTCCCGAGCGGTTTCAACTCGCACTTCGGTCGCTAGTGGCAACGGCAACAGAATCTAACTGCTTCTGACGTTGAACAAGCCCGGGACACAACACAGTGTGTCTGGTTGTGAGAGCTAAACTTGCACCCTAAATACCGGAGGGAATGGCCTTAGTTGCTTCGATAGAATACCAATTTCTACAGTATGTTTTGTGCCAACGATCGGGCAGCGCTTGTGACGCAACGAGCAAGCAAAACGGATAGTCGAAGTTTGGCCCTTGACTTGATTCGCACTAGATCTCCAACTGCTTCGCGACAACGACAGCGTCCATTTTTAAGAACGGCGGGCTGAACCCAGACAGCTTCCGAAACAGAAGCAAGTGATAAGAGAGACGCACGATCAGTTGGCGGCATTGTCCGGGCGTCCTCATGGGGTTTGAATTGTTTTCAGTGTCGCGTTGGGCAACTCAAGAGTCTCGACTTGGATCTGAAAACTACGCAGGCCGCTGGCGAATGCTGAGGAATATGTCTGCCCCGGCTACGATGGCTGCCACCAGCCGAATGCGGATTTGTCTTTTTTTACTTCAGCGGCTCTTGTTGCCCAAACACACAATTTCGACTGAAGGGTTGTATAAAACCTTAAACGTAAACCCATTTCTACAAAAGCCTATACACTCTCCTGCAGGGTTCTGCGTCTTCCACACAGTAAAACAAACCTAACGGTGGCTCCGCGACAGTGTGGCCAGACTCATTTCTTCGGGACAATGGCCCCCATAATCGCCTGACCTCAATTTCATGGATTTGTTTTTATCGGAGGGAGTGTTACACTTTGAAGTGCAAAGTGAGCCGCAAACAATACATTGCTTTCAAAACGAGTTAAAGCAAATTCGGGAGAGCGTTGTTCCTGCCACAAACAAAGGGTCTGTTGGTAGTTTGATCAATATTGTAAAAAGATGGATGGACAATTTGAGAAATGAGAACTATATCATTTATACGTGGTTTACTTTAAAAATGTCTTGGGGAGATGTTGTCAAGTTCTCAATAAAATCAGTCTCAGATTGTCCGATATGATGACTGTTTTATAAGGTTCAATTGTGGCGGCTACTTTTATCATTCCTGTTCCTTAGTTCGTCTAAATTGGAGAATTCACACCTCCTGTAGAAATTCCTCAACATTATACTTAGTCACAGACAAAAATATACAGTAGCCGGTCCGATCTGGTTCTACGACTCCGAATTTCATATTGCTTGTTCCGTCATTTTGTGTGCCGCTCTCGGCACATAGCATTAGTTGAGTTCTCATTGCACTACTTGATTTCTCAGTCAGCCGACAGCCCTAACATTTTCGAATTACTACGAAAAAATTAGAGACATTTCAAAAGAGTTCTTACGGATTCCGCACATTTCTAATGATTTTCGCCTGCGCTTTCCGGCGCCTTTCAACGGTTCTGTTCTCACGCTGTTTGTGTGCTTTCCTAGTATACTGATAATATGCATGATATAGCCTTCCACCTCGCTTGTACTCTCGGTTCAAGAAACTCTTCTTTGCACAAGATTTGTTTTCTATAAATATTTGTCTATACTACTACGTTATTTTATTGCTTTCTCTTCCGCCTTCTTGCCGCTATATACAGTAGATGACTTTGCGCCCACGGTGAATTCGTAATCTAACCTCTATATGTCTTTGCTCAAACCTTTGAGAGGATTCAGAGATACTATACTCTTCTTAAACGGCTTGGATCGGAATTAATAGACATACTGTATCGCAGGTTTGCGTACAATTGCTTGGTTGATGCAACTAACGTTTACGGTAAAAAAACATTTGTTTTAAAAAAACTCATACCAGGGATAAACAGAGGAACTCATCATGGTTCGCATGAAATTTGCAAGCGGTTGTAGGTTTGTTGTGCTTTATTCTGCATTGGGTTTTCCGTGCTCACATCAGCTCGACAACAAATTCGCTGCAATGCGGTACAGACGCTTCCTGTGTCGTAGTGTTGCAGTTGCGCATATGTACGGCTAACTCTCCACATTATTATTATTATTATTATTATTATTATTATTATTATTATTATTATTATTATTATTATTATTATTATTATTATTATTATTATTATTATTATTATTATTATTATTATCAATATTATCACTTCCTGTGTGCTCGACTGCCAAAAAACGATCACGAACATTATCTGAACGCATTGATAACGGGGACCGACTGTTTTAAGTTCCGTTTACGGGTAAGGAATTTTTAACTCAGGTGGAAAAACATTCAAACGGACGCTCATGTTTTTTTTTATTTTAGTATGTGTATTGCAATAAATAGTTTGGCACTGTTACGTCGAATAGCCAAACGAATGATAATTCAGCATTTTAAGTCGTTTGAGGTGTATTGTTATTCAGATCATCACGAACCGTTTGCCACTCATCTGAGCCATCTAAAGGCGCATGTCGTCGTTTTAGCTTGGTCGGGAAAGCGTGGCGACGCACTTTTTGTAAGGATGTACAATACGAATACTTCGAATCGGGAGCAAAAGTTAATCGTGTTTGTGATGCACGGCGAAAGTAAAGTGAATAGGTTTATGTCACCAATCCACGAAAGCCTCTTAGAGAGGGAGGAGACTCGCTGCTTCGCTCGAAATCGAGTCGTGGTCCGAAATTTCAACCTAGAAGTGGAAGGCTT
The DNA here is from genome assembly GCA_003439945.1 of Dermanyssus gallinae. Lineage (NCBI taxonomy): Eukaryota > Metazoa > Arthropoda > Arachnida > Mesostigmata > Dermanyssidae > Dermanyssus > Dermanyssus gallinae. Next base: position 78,231 of record QVRM01002087.1, read on the forward strand.
AAGCTGCCGCCTACCCTTGGGGTGCTAAAAATCTCACTGTTTGTTGTTTCGTTAGCAGCCTGGCTTGAAGGATGAACCAGCAGTTCGTGAGAAGATTTTAATTCCTGCCCAAGTTAAAATTGAGTTTACTAACACAGTAAGGTGTAGCCATTGTGTTAATAGTTCGGTGCCACAAAATGGTCTGTGCCAGTTTTGTCTGCTGTCACTAATCTGTTTGGAACACTTGAATTTTTGAAACAAGCAGACACCAAGTAAGCGTGCAGAGAGCGGATAAACCAATCTCATAGTTGAAGATGGTTTACTAGCATTGATTGATACAGATCTATCAGACCGCACAAAGAATACGAAATTATCGTAGTGTTGATTTTGCTGCTATATATATATATATATATATATATATATATATATATATATATATATATATATATATATATATATAGTCTTTTAGAATAATATCTACATATTTTAAGGTTTGGTAGAACTCGGTAAGAAAATAATTTTTACCAATGGAAGGAGGGGCCTTTTTTCTCCTACGTAGGTGTGCAAAATCTCGTTTGCGGAAGAACCAGTCAACGCATGAAGAACGCACCGATCATACCGGCAAAAAAGTCTGCATCATGAAAGACACTTTGCTAGCTTGCGTAGTGAAAGGCAAATAGCCAGATTCAAGAAAGTCATAAAAAGTCGATATGTTGTTATGCCTTACGTTAACGTTTTTACGTGCAGGACCGTAAAATGTTGCCATTCGAACCAAAAATGCACGCTCAAAAGACCATTGTCAGGCAAAAATGTAATGCCCATCATTTCGTACCAAAGTGAAGGCTCTGCGTGACGTAGTTGCCGAGTAGCTAAGCTTTTTCCGCAGCCATATCGAAGGCGAAGGCAAGCATAGGGTGTGTGAGGAAGTCAGGTAAATATTTTGAGGTTTGGTAGAACTCGGCAAGAAACTAATTTTACCCAATGGAAGGAGGAAGCGTAAACGTCTTGGAAAAGTTTTACGGTTCCGAGCGTGAAAGCGTCAACGTAAAACATAGCAACTATGACTGTCGAAAAAGCCTAGTTTCTCGGCAGCTACGTCACGCAGCACCATCACGTTGGTCCGAAAATGATGAGCAATAAGTCTGCTATTGCCCTGAGAATAGTCATTTGGGCGTACATTTTTGGTCGTAATGGCAACAATTTACGGTTCTGCACGTGAAAGCTTCAACGTAAGACATAACAATATAGTTACTTTTTATGACTGTCCTTAATCTGCCTATTTGCCTTTTGCTACGCAAGCTAGCAAATTTTTGGCCGAACACCCCGGTATGAGCGGTTCCTTCATGCGTTGACTGGTTCTCTCACACGTAGATTTTGCACAACTATGTAGGAGAGAAAAAAAGGCAGACTAACTTTTAGAAATTATATTATAACGTTTATAAATTTCATCCTCACTGCCAAAACAAAACGTTTCTAGTCCCTTTTTCCATTGGAAAAAAATAGTCTCTTGCCTCTAGAGTTCTACGTAACCCTAAAATATGTACATATTGTTATACAACCCCCTCTATATATATATATATATATACACACTCGTTCATGAAATATAAAAATTCACGAACATACCTGTTTATTTCTAATCATAAACGAGTGTTTATATATATATATATATATATATATATATAATAGACACTCGTTCATGAAAACATAAAATACACGAACATACATATTTTTCTAATCATGACGGATTATAGTCTACTCCCGCATTTACCTTGTCTAAATTGAAGATAATAAAAACGAATTTAAGAGTGACCGGCCCAGGGCTTACCCTCCGACTTCCCAAATGCAATGGCCTTTCCACTAAACAACCTTCCACGGTTAATTACGTTTTAGCGGCTAAGTGACTCCCCACAGCATGACAGAGCCATTTCTTTGAAATTTGTCAGGCGCGGCTTTTCAGGCGTAATCGAATCAATGTTTCTAGTATTGGCTTGTAGGGCACTATTACATGGCATCACTTAATTGCTGCCTGCAAGGCCATACCGATACTCATACTGGACTCGTGTGGGCTTTTCCAGCAGACGGTTGTCGGCACAATGACAACGCTTAACCCTAGTTTCGCCACTGATCTATTGTATTAGCTGCATCGTAATAAGACGGCTGTGATTGCCAATTCACGTGGAACAAAACATCTTGATTAGATAACCGGACACTTAATTTGTTAAATCCTTTGTTGCAGTTCTGACTGCTGAGCGGATGGGGATGGTCCTGGCATTTGGCAAATTGCAGCCTTCAAAATTCGGCATTGACTGTAAACCGATATAACGAGCAAACATAACTAGCCCGTCTGCAGTTCTTTTTCGCATTTTCTGCAAGTTTGGTATTCTGCAGATTGGCCTCGTAGCTCAACATACACTTCCACCGGAGCAGTATGGCTTTAGGAGTGACCAAGGATCACCAGTGATGCAATCCAGTCAGAGATCGAGAACAAAAAATGACACAACTCAAAGGTCATCTGTATGTAGTCTTTATTGATCGCGTCAAGGACGTTGACAACGCCCTTCCCCCCCCCCCCCGCTCCATCATCTGCCGGCTGCATCAATCCAAGAAACAGGTGTATGTGTATTGGAAACTAAGCAAAATGTAGGAACTCTGCGGTCTTCAATAGCGGCCAATCATTAAAGTTTAAGAGCAGTAGAACGGTACAGGATAGAATAGTATGAACAGGAAACGGAACAGTACGGAATAGTATAGACGGCGCTTGTTTCTCTTTACGGGATTGCAGGTGTAGCCCGAGAATTGCCCGCTTTTCTCAGCAGTAAGACTATTTATACATTAGAATATTTCGAGAGTAATGTATAGTCTTGAAACGGTATGATATCAGCTCACGCAGGCGAATTTCAACGAGCTTGAGATGAATTTTTCAATGCACGTAAAACAAAAAATGCATAAAGCTTTATGTATACTGAAAATTAGGGAGATTTTTAATGTCGACATGTACAAAGAGCCGCATTGTGTATATTTCATGTGAGGTTTTCCACCATCTACTGACACAGTTCGACTAAGGCTGAAGATGTCGCATACAGTATGCGCCCTACTAATGCTCCAATTCGGAGTGGAAAGTTAAAGTTGAAAAGGCCAGAAGAAAGGTCAGGTTTTTTAAGTATTCAATGCGACGCACCATTGGTTTGGTCTTGCTGGCTGTAACAGCTGTCACATGTACACCATGTATAAAGTGCATCATTATCACTACCTGGAATGTTCAAACAACGCTTTTCACAAGAAGTACGAGTTTTGAACCTGACAGTTCTACCTGCAGCGGTATGCCAAGTATCATGCACTACTGGTTGTCGAAGAATCACCTAGTACCCCCGAGTCTGGAGGATTCCGGGTTTAATAGGTTCTGATAGTCTCACACTAGTCACTCCTAGCTGCCACTGACGCATGCATATCGTGTAGTCTCGAACGGTCTATTGAAAAGCGTATCATGCAGTGGAATGCGCAGTACTAGAACAATAATTGTTGGGCATTATCTTGCTAGATGAAGATGGTTGATTAATGACAAATAGAATATTATAACAACAACCCTGTACACGCAGTTTATATCATACTCAAGTTGAGTAAATAAACATAAATACAAAAAAATTGAACTGAAATATTCTTACTACTATCGTTACTATTATAATTGTGTACCGCCCTTAGTCAATAATAAGACAAAGAAAAGACAATTGTCCCCGCATGGTTACAGATATGGCGTGTGGCAGATCGGACAACCGTGATCCTGCGTGGCTTCGGTAAGTGTTCACCCCCTTTGGGTGTGTGTCTAGGAAAGTCTATATAGGGTACACCTCCTGACCTTACAATCTCCGTAAAGACGCGCATACACTGGTCGAAAACGTGTTTCTTAAAACGAGAAAACTTTCTAAGCTGCATGGCAGTCAGAGAAGCCCGCGTGGAGAGTCAGCATAATGTCGTTAAAACTAAGTAATAATAAAAAACAAAAACGACCAGGCTCTATTGGCTAAGCAGAGCACCTGTTGTGTACAAATCGTTCCTTGTTATTTATTTTGCTAACAAAAGTAGGCGTTCTAATCGATACAACAGCTACAGGAAACAATAAAAAGACACTTATTGGCCACCTGCCGGGCTCCAAACGAGAAGAGTTTGTCTACGCACACGTATTTTTCGTGAAGATTCCGCAATCACTCAACGTACCTACGCATACGGTCTAAAGTGTTTGTAAAACAGCGAGCGTTCATAATGTGACTCGTTGCGCCTTGCCACTATATCATTAAATTCGAATCTCGACTCAAATTATACTGTTGCCGACGACAAGGAATGCGTGTGTCACTAAAATTAGCTAGATCGCTATCCCAAAACGAGAGAGAGAACAAGAACGATAGAGAGAGGGAAGCAAGAGGGATTTTCAGCAAAATTGCGTAATGGCGTCTCGTTTCTTCTCAGGCGAGTGCACGACGAGGTCACGTGACATAAATCTGTTCAATTGAGCGCAGCGCACACAAAATATCGAGTTATAGTACGGAAAAAGCAATTCGTCCTCCGTCGAGACGCATTTCTAACTGTTCTCGTCGTTGACCGTAGATCTCAATTTAGTGGACTAGCAGACACAGCAAGCAACCCAAAAATATTTGGCATCGTTGACTTTAGTCCGCCGGCTACAGCAAGATGGCCCAAGCTACTGCGAGTCCGTGCGATTAAATTAGGCTAGGCAGAAAAAGTCAAGGAAAATAGGTAAAAATTACTTGCACTTAAGTTAAATCTTTCACCTACAATTTGCGACTAATAAAGATCGCACTTCAGCTTTATGGTAATATAAACGTAATAATGAAAAACAAATCAACGCAGGAAAAGTGGGATAATAAGGCAGAATATTAATAAATACCACACAGTTCCGAGGCTAAGGGTGCGAGGGAAATACATAGGGTTAGTAGTTGTGCAAACCCCACACATAGTCGCAGTTAGCTGCAGAGCGCACATGTACGTCAGGCCTTCCGAACCCTGCCATATTAACAAAATAGTGTACTGCATATGGACCACAATAGCTTCACTGCAAGAACCACTGATCGAAACCCCGTTGAACAGTTTCATTACTGCGGGAACAGTCAGCTGCTAAATGAGCCACCATTCAGAAGCCCTGATACAATAACACAACAATCAACTGCAATTAAATAAAGGCTATGTACACTCGTCTCTGCAAAATTGTTAAAAGGCGTAACGCGATACTTTACGCCTTCTGAGTAAACCTGTCTCCCTCGTTGGTCGTAAGAGGCCCCACTAAATTGGGATTGATAAACAAAATAGGTTAAATAGTCATAAATACTTATTTCATAATACTATAATATACAGAGAGATGATGCGTGGGCTTCCTGCACTTAAGTTTCGTTCGATTTAAACTACCGCAAAGAACCGCTTCTGCTGCAGTAGGCTAGAACTTGCTAATATGCAACGTCTGCACACGAGTGGCAGATCGCGGCAGCTCAAACGACCCCCATGCTTCTTTCAAGGTAAGGAAATTGTCAACCGTTCATTATATGCGAAGCCGCGCACTTCTTAACTGGATATCTGCATATGATCTATCTGTACTAAATACAGATTAGTTTGCAACTTTTGACTGCCTTAAAATAAGTATTTTTTCTTGATCCCCCACAAGCTGGCATACCTCGTAGACTCACAAGCTTGTCAGGCGGAATGTGCTGGTCGGAAGAAAAGCTGAAATTGAATGTAGGGTCGAAGCGGTCCCGCTTTTTGTTAAGGTGCCCAACTGTACCCCGGGAGCGGCGCAAGCAAACAACCTTAACTCGAGCTACGAGATTTGTCGATCTGCTGAAGGAACAGAAGATGACTATTAAGAAGGAACCAGCTCCGGAAAGCGCTCACAACTTACATGGCGTTTTGCTAAGTGCTTGCAAACATTTGAACAGACATTCGAGGGAATATCGCTCGTTGCAGCCCAAGTATTGGCGGAATGATAAGGCTGCTACAACACAACGTGGTTGATTCAATGCACGCCGCGAGCTCTTAACGGCAAAACGCAGCTGTTTACAGCGAGACGCAAGGGAAATAAAAATAACTGCACAATGCGTTGAAGAGGCTCAAAGATTTCAAAGCGATATCAGAGATTTTAAAGCGCTATCAGTAAAATCTTCGAAAAGTGGTTCAGACGGCCACTCCGGGTCTCAGGAGTGGCAGATTTTTTTTTTTTTTTTTTGAGATTTCCCGTAAGGCAATTGCCCGTGTACGGATTTTTCATGTCATGGCTAAGTTTACTCCACTCCGGCATTTACCTTGTTTAAATTGGAAACCATGCAAACCAATTTAAGAGTGGCCGGTCTGGGGTTTGAACCCAGTCCTCCCGAATGCAAGGCAAAGGCTTTGCCACTAAGCCACCTTGCTCGGTGTTTTTCCAGATTTCCAGATGTTTGTAAACTACAGAAGCTTAATGGAAATAAACAGTCACGAATAATACATATTTCTTCTTAAAATATATCAAATACTATATATATATATATATATATATATATATATATATATATATATATATATATATATATATATATATATATATATATATATATATATATATATATATCTGTTGTTCGAATATAAGCGTACGCAATATTAGCAGTTTGGAAAGATTGCAACACGACCCATCGTATGCAGTTCTATTGAAAAGGAAAAGCTTATGAGTGAGGAGTCTTCTAATCACCAAACCAGATCAACACACATAATGTTCCAAAGAAGTGTGAGGCTTTCACTAGTCATCTCTGCTAGGATATGCGCTATAAAAGATGGCTCGTAATACACGCTTACAGTTACTTAAATTGTAGAGGGGCACGTTTTTACAGATACGCTCGCACTAGCTAGAACCTAGGCATATGGAATTTATGGTAACGAGAGAAAAATCGCAAGTCATATATGCCCTGCATTTGTTATCTTTATGATATATAAACATCAATACATTTAATTTTAAAAAACATATATATACATACAGGGTCTTCCATAACCGTATGTACTTATTTTAAGGTTTGGTAGAACTCGAGCAAGAAAACATTTTTCCCAATGAAGCGGAGACGCCTTGTTTAGGAGTGAGAGTGCAATTTATAAATTAAGTTATTCTGCCTTTTTCCTCCTACATAGTTGCGCAAAATCTATATTTGCGGTCGGACCAGTTAACGCATGAAGGAACCACTCATGCCAGCGTGTTCGGCGGAATGAACGAGAAATTCTGCACAATCTGAATGAGACCAGACGCAAACTAGCGAAAGGCGAATAGACAAGTTAAGAAAGTCATAAAAAGTCGATATGTTAATATGTCTTTCGTTGAAGAGTTTCACGTGCAGAACCGTACAATTTTGTCATTTCGACCAACAATTTGCACCTAAAAGACTATTCTCAAATGCTGGAGCTGTGTTACGTAATTGCCGAGTAACTAAGCTTTTTCGACAACCATATTCAAAGCGAACGCTTGCATGCCTGCATATATATATATATATATATATATATATAAAATCGAAGTTCATGCAAAACAAGGGACTGCAATACGACTCCTCAAATGTTTTTAACTTATATTTACAACTAGATAATACAATTAACTCTTAATTAAATAGTAATTAATAAATAATTACAACTAGATAATAGAATGGCATGTAGCAACTATGTCGGGGTGTGTGTACTTTTTCGTATAATCGGTTAGCCGAGATGAATGAAAAATATATGCCACACCCTATTCAAAAAACACCTCAAGCGGTCCTTTATGAAACACATACGTAACACCGTCAAGCATATTTAAATATTTATTTTAGTAGGATTTTTAGATCGAGGGGCAATAAAGTAACTTGCTGAGTGCAAGTGACTCATTGAAAATATACACGTGTATACTTTCTAGCAGTACACCTAAACATGGCATTCACAAGTAGCAGGCAAGGTTCTACATTTTGTGTAGCGTACTGAGTAAAACTAAGATTGGTTGACGTTAGTTATACGTTACGCATAATCCCAGCTGAGGAAAACGTACTGTCACTTGTTGCATAGTCGTAGTTTTTTCTGCTCATGTTTTAACAACTACACCACTATGCGTGAAGAGTAACATAGCATTTTCTGCGCACCACTGTGCTTTAAAAGCTCATGGTAATTTCTAGTGGGCGTACATCAAACTCAGCTAAACAATAGATAGCGCACGGCCGCCTCGTGATACTTTGGTTGAGGTACGATGTGGCTGGATGAGAACATTGTCCACCCGCAGAAGAGAAAGTTTTTTCTCCTAACAGGAGTCGCACCATTTAGCTCCCGTAACGTATGCACCGAGTTGATAGCGATTCACTCGACCCAAAAGGCCGTGTTGGGTAAAATGCACACAGTAAAACGGTTTTCATGAGTTTTGAAGCAAGGATAGCTTAGTCTTGTGCCATTTCCAACAACATCCAAACGTGTTGACCATAAGATACTAAGCTACGCTGGGCTGCACCAAGAATGTTATTAAGCTTTAAAATGGTGAAAACACAGGGCAGTACTACATTTTTTTCAAAAATACTGTTGGCACTTGAGCTGATTTACTACGAAAGCAGTTGATAAGGTGACTTACACGTCACTTTTATTAGAGGTGACGCATTTGATAAATGTGAATAATAAAACTAGAATCAACTTGGTTAGTAGATGATAACTAAAATTATAGTTATTATTTGATCTGAATAAAGAATTTGATGTGACTTTTTACGTCTTTGTTTGCTTTGAACCAAAAAGAGTTTAAAGTTGCACTACTTGCTACAGTGAATACTTGTATTAATAAAAATATCTGTTACTAGTAAAAAAAATGAAATACAATAAAAACACACGTGCGTTTTATCGTTTGCCACATTAATTGAGAAACCAGCGCATGGTATATACCTATAAAGTGTAGTGTCGAGACCAAACGTACGATTTTACAAGGCAGCTCTACCAGCTTAGCGTGTAGGTTACAAAAAAACGTTTTGTTCATATAAGAGTATCAATTGCATGTAATATCGAATGCATTCATTATCCCCTAGTGATTCCAAACAAAATTAAAAAATATTACTTAAACTTAATTTCGTCCTTCACCTTACGTAAAATTATCTATCTCTGTGTCTCGATAACCCTCACCTATAGAAAAATTATACTTTTTGTTATAATCACATTTCAGCTGTCATTGATCCTGAACTTTTTTCTGCAGCCTAAAGCTCATTACTGAAACAGGAAGTGGAAGAATAAGGTAGCCTTACTAGAAAACCTTGCAAATAGAAGCAACAGATCACTTAATGGCGTCCGGGTCCGGATTGTATACTCGCTACTCGAACTTGGACAAATTGCGGTTTGTTACAGCTGCTCGGTAAGACTGATCTGGACGTATGAAAAGGCTTTTGAAGTCAACGCCAGAACCCCCAGTTATATGGAGCTATACGTTTGCGACTTGGCATTATGCTGTGATTTTAAATACCGACGACGACAACGACTATGCCGAAAATGCACAAACCTATTTGCTAAATTGGACGGCTTTACAGCCTACCGTAAGGCGAACACAGCTGGCCTCCTCCTCCTCCCCAACCAAGATACCACCCACTGTGGCCAGTGTAGCATCGGCTGTTATACAGAATCCTGTCCACAGTCGATCTCGGAAACTGACATCAAGCAGTTTCCATCCTTTTTTCCCTGTCCTCGGCACGAGTAGCAATGCAAGAGGATGCCACGACTAGCAAGCCCCCCCACTGCCGACGGCTGAGGGAAAGCGGTGGAGGCGGAGAGAGTGTGAAAGGTATCGAGGTGAGAAAACAGGAAAACAGCAGAAGACAACAGGAAAGTGGCAGCTGGTAACAGCAAAAAGGTAACGCCTAGCGGAGAAAAGGCAAAGAAAAGGCGCGATGAGCAGCAGAAAAACGAACATTAACAGTGCATGAAAATAACAACAAAAGAAGACGCGACAAAATCGAAGAGGAATGAGACTGAATCGAGAAAAAATATCCAATTCAAACGGCGAGCAGCAGCTACAGCGAGCTACAGAGCTACATGAACTGCCCCAATGGCGTTTTAGTCCTTGGCTGTGCGCGAATGTGAAGCGCATTAAAGCATTTATGACTAACGCTATTGAGAATGACAAACGTTGCGATATTTATTTTTCGTTGCGATATTTATAATGGTCATGGAGAGGCAACTATGCGCACTACAATTGAACAGTGCTTCAGGTGTAAACGGCGCCATGTCGCTCCAATTCATCGCTCCAATCAAATCGATTCTCGATTCGGGATTAAATGATGTAATAAACAGTACTGCACGAAAATGTTATTCAATTTCGGCAGCATGGTTCGGGACTGAGTGCGCGCTTAACGAGCTTGTTAGTTTTGTCTACAAAAATCGTATTCGACTAATCGTGTGCTTCATTCCCATTGCAGTGGGATATCAAGAGAAGTGTAGGTATATTAACCAACAAGTAAGATGTAAACTTAATATGAGTACCATTGTTGTTAAACAGTTTAGTTAAATTCAAAAACAAATTGTGGAGGAGGTATTAAATGCAGTTACGCACTATTGTTACGAGTCTCTATCGCAAGCAGTGTGGGACTCGACCCCAACGGTTGGATGTTACTCCGTTGAGACCCATACCCGCTAAACGAACCTCCCCTCTTCACTCTCGGATAGCCCAGATCTTCATAGAACAGTACTATGGACTATCAGGAGAAGTGGCGAGCGCCCTTTCAGATCAACTGGCTGGGGTCGCTCAAAGGCTCCCGCACTTGTCTAACACCTGCAAGCCCGTTTTCTTCGAGCTGCGCTTCTCTACGGTTGCTCTCGGTTTGATGCAGCAGTTGTGTCTGGGTCTCTTTGCACTTTTCGTGTTTCTCCTGGAGGACTTCTTTTGCCGGAGCTGCTCCCAGTTTCCAGGCTTGATAATATCTCCGAGGCGTGTGACTTTAAAAATATATTTTCCTCTGTTTACGTGGCTCAAGCAGATCCAACGCAAGCACTTACATTCCCTCCGCCAACGCCATCAGGGTTTCCGTATTTATTTGTGTCGGAATATAATACCTTAAATAAAATAAATCAACTCCCGTCTAAAGGTAGCCTCACCCCAGACTTGATTCCTCCATTATTTAAAACAGTGGCGCATGTCATAGCTAAGCCACTCTCATTAATTTATGCTAAGTTCCTACGAAAATGGTGTTATCTCTGATTTATTTCCGACAATCCGTAATTACGCCTGTGCATAAAAAGAGCTCGAAGTCGAATGTTGAATAACTATAGACCTGTGGCACAATAATCGATAGCGTATATATGATTTTAAAAATTACTTGTGGATCATTTATTTACCTTTATACACTCATTTATATTAACAAAAAAAAAACATGAGTGTATTGGCTTAGATTTTTAAGTATTTGACAGAGTAAATCATAAAAAACTTTTACAGAAACTAATTGACTTAAATATAGACAAGCACTCTGTTTCATAGATACCAAGTTTTTTTTTAGAACCTAAACGACACGGAGTCATATTTTTTTTTCTTTCACATACTTCGTCAATTCATATTACAATCTTGTGTAAATGAACGTGTTAATCTTAATGATCGTTATTTTTTAATTATACTAACCAAATTATGGATATCAGGTTATCTAATGAATCGGAGGTTTTGTGTGCGGGTACCTGGCACAGAGAACGAGAGGAAAATAATGCAGAAAACGATTGGTGCGACGAAAATGATATGACTACTTTGGTCCCTAAAAGCGTCGTGTGTGTCTGAAGGATGGCCACGTTTGCACACTCATAAGAAGAGGGATTTTGGGGCCGGAATCACCGGAGCTATGTTTTAGCATTCACACCACGTAAACGATTTAATCTGCTAGTCTTATATGTAATATGATAATTCGTTGTTTTATTATTGAATGTTTTATGTTCAATGTTTTATGTCCGCCATCATTGTAGTCTTGTAGTTTCTAATTTAATTTAGAGCTGTGAGGTCTGGCGACTGCATTTGAAGAAATATATTGATGCAATTGAAAACATTTAGTCTAAATTGCTTCGACGTGTTGCATTGCGATATAAGGTAGAGCGTAGCAGGCTCGATTTAGTACCTAAATCAAAACGGCAGTCAAAAGCAAATTTTAAAATGTACGCACGAATCTCTCAGTATAATAGACTTCTCATCTTTTTTTTTTATATTCGCAACAACAATCTGCGCAGTACTCAAACCATATCGTCGAAAATAGTTGCAGGATCTGACCGAATAAACGACACGTTTTCGTGGCGCATGGCAACGATGTTGAAAACCATGAGTTCGTGATATAAGCTGTATGATTGCATATATCACGAATTCTATGAAATGTTAAATTGTCCTATGTGCCTCTCATGCTGTGCATTGTATATATTGAATACAGGGTTTTTGTGAAGAACCATGTGTATAATTATCTGCCCTTTGAAGGCAATAAAGGAGCACTTGAATTGAATATGTCAGCTACGGCCGTGCGTTACATGCATACACGAATCCGTATCATTCAGAGAAGACAATGAAATCTGCGCTGTGCTTAAAATAGACACACAGGGGCAGATAACACTAGTAACGTACCCCTTTTTTATTGGGAGGTCTCGGAAATGCGTTATGCACTAGCGTAGCCTGCAGCGTTAGTGCATAGTGCAGTGTGAAACTTCCACCCGCTAAAGCCGATATCCTCCCTGCGCCCCCCCACAGGCTCGGAATTGTCTGGCACTACCTCGAAATGGTAACGTGCCCTAGGCATCATGATAACGATAGTGATATTCAGCGTTGTGTACGTTTTAATTTTATAATCTTGTAATAGGTTATTACTGGATTACTCTCTAATTGAGTGTCGGATCTATTGGGTCTGGCTAAAGGAGTGCAAGTGTTTTTTCGTAAAGAACATTGCTATACAACACTATATTTTCCTGCAACTGTACAAATTCACATACCTAAATAGACATCCGTTATTCATACGTGTACCAGACGAAACTAACAGATCCTCCGCCAAAGTACGTTCCGCTTGCGTGAACTTCATGGTTCTTGCGTAGGCTTCATGGTTATATCACTTCGCACCCTCCCATTGTGAGAGTGCGAAGTGAAACAACCCTAAAAAACAATCCGGCCGATTCATATTCGTAACGCAACACCACTTTCCATCACCCGCAGCGATATTTCGAACTATCAAACGTTCTACCTTCCCGGAACTTAAAGCATGTCGTTTATTAAACATGGGGCTTGAAATATTTCTCTAGCCAGATCAATATAACTTTTTTAGGAAGTTCTAGGGAGTTTTCAGATTTTATATATTCTATGTTTAGTAATGTATATTTATTTACAACTTTTACATATGTCTATCGCAGTTGCCTTAGAGCAATGCAGCTTAGGATAAATCTAATGTTATAGCTACATTTTACTGTGTTTCGCTCGGCATCTAGTGCCGTTTGCTCCACCTCTTAAAAAGCTACGAGTTCTTTTCTTGCGTGGTTCGCATGTCCACGCCGTCCTCCTAGCTTCTACGCTCTCAAGCGATCTTGAGGCCTTTTTGCTAAAAAATATTTTCTTCAACGAGCTCTACCTACAATTCTGTATAGAATCGTCAAAATAATTTGGGAGACCCTGTACATACGAGTATATACTGGGTTGGACAGGTGTAACCGGTAATTTTAATTCTTAAAACCAATCTATAAAGGTTTTAAATAAATTTAACTTTATTTACTCGCACTTTCCGTTGTTAGTCAAAATTTGTTCCGATCTTTGGACCCGACTATCGAGTCCCATTGCAAAATAATTCTGGTTCCTGCATCTCAAGGAATGTCTCCGCGTGTGTGTTTACAGCTCCTGGTGAAGTGAATTTTATTCCCTGTAGATAAGTTCTGCAGACATCTGAATGGGCAGGAGTGCGATATTCGATGAGTATGGTGGATGCGGCAAAATTTCCCAATGGAAGCTTGTTTTTTGCCGAGGCTGGGGAAACTCAAATGCGGCCTCATTTTGTCTTGGTGGAAGATAACATTGTCCTTTCTATTCACTTTCTACCTCTTCCTCTGGCTTCCGGCAAAAACTCGGTCGAGTTGATTGCAGTAGACACCGAGGCCTATCGTTTGGTCACTAAAAAGAAACTTGTGCTAGGCGATGCCATGCCTATTCCACTAAACACAGAGCAAAACCTTGCGCGAATGGGCCAGTCTCTTTGGTTTCTGCTGGGGAGATTGGTCTGAGTCGCATCAAGACCTTTCACGTTTCACATCGTCATAAAAGACACAATTTTTGTCGCAACTTAAAATTCAATCCAATAACGGGCACTCTTTTGCTTTCAAGTTTTTCGCTAGGCCGGCCATGAATTGTTTGGAGGCAATTTTTAACAAATCAGCACCCCAAGAACTTGTGAGAGTTGTGCTAAACCGCCGGACACACACTTATTGTAACTATTACATCCTAGACACAGCAGACATAAGCACGCTGAAACCCTATGGCTGGCAGTTCATCGAATACAAACGCAAGAGCAGCAGTTTTCTTACCAACACCAACACTAGCGAAGCAAATGCTTTGACAAGACGCGCACATTTCTTAACTTTCCAAGACAAAGAGATCCCGCTGGAAGTCAACGAAACGACTGACCAAAAGAAGAGCTTGAAACATAGAACACGTAGTGGCCTTGTGCAACCCGCGATCAGAGAGTGCGACACAGCAACAGCTGGCTAAAAAAAAAGCGAAACATATTCATGCAATGAATAAAGGCGCCGTACCGTAATATCCTAAACAAACGCACACGTTATTAGTAGTATAGCTTGTTTGCATAGATCAGATATACTAAAAGAGAGAAATACTTACACTCCCGCCGCCCGCGATTTAATACGCGCGAGCCTATGACGTGAGTGCTCGCCAGCCCGAATAGACAGGCCAGCAGCTCCCCCACCCTCCCCCCTATCGAGGTTCGGAATGGAGGTTTCACACTACTCCGCCCTACCGATTAGACGCGATCACCTCGCGATTCCGCGTTACACACCAGAATATTACGCGCCCCCCCGAATGGGAGTTTGACCCACTCCAGCGCAGGGGTTCCCCGCCGCTGCGAAGGGCAGCTGCGGGGCCAGATGGTCCTCTCGACAGGCGGTCTGCGTTCATGTGGCCACTTCTCACTCGATTTGCCTATTAAGCCAAGGCAGCAGGCGTCCCGGACGGTACCACCGGGTGCCACCCGGGGCATTAACCGTCCGGCCCGGGGGCCATTATGCAGCACATTCCCCTCGTATTGGTAATAGCCTTAACAGCCCTCGAATGGGCCACGGCAGGATGACAATATAAATTCGTTGCCAACCAACCGATATCGTATGCCTTGCCAGCCGTTAGATGGTCACGGGGGTGTTACTGTTGGGAGTTCGCACCGTCTAACTAACTTTCATGTGGGCGCGTGAAGGTCCCCGCAGCACGCGGAAGTCGCGCGCCAGCAGACCACGTCGGAAAGAGAGTCATACGTACTCCCGTGTTTTGGGTTGGCTCTTGGCCGGAGCGGTGGTCTCGCCGGAGAACCCTGTAAGACCTCCGCCCCGTTTACCGGCGGTCGCCACGAGGAGGCGTCCAACCCGTAACTACTTCTCACGTCTCTGTACCCCGGGGGCGTCATTGTGTTTGGATTATCGACGAGGCATTTGGCAACCATTAGAGAGTCTGGAATTGGTAGGACCCCCGTAAATCTTCCTCGTGCCGTCGGCCATCCCACTTGGATGGTCGGGACCGTTTGGGAGAATCGGAATTTACGCCCCTTGCAAAGCGCCACTTGAAACCCAAACTGACGTGCAATATCCCAGACAGCCGTACCACTATAGGCCAATCTTTAGGGGTACAAATAAGAGAGTCATAGTTACTCCCGCCGGGCAGACACGGGCAAAAGCCTTTTCTGCAAAATTACCTGAATAGTTTTAACTGTTTGAATTTGTGTAATAACAGAATTTTCAAGCCCAATGAAGAATTATTGAACGTAAATAAATTTGCCGTCCGAAGAAGACGATCCCATAAAAAAAAATATATATATATATATATGATCACGTAGCGCGTACAATAGGAACCAATTAAAATAGAAAGGTGGCAAATTGGCTGGGCTAAGCTAATGATATTGCAGTACTCTTTACGTATAATCAAACACATTTTAATAAGCTGCGGAAACCTGCAGTCTGGTCACAAGTCACGTACTTTATACCTTCTAAAACCAAGCAGGATTTTTTGATGCGAATGCAAAGGACAGAGTGAGCGCTGTGGGTGAGAAGAAACATAGCAGAGAACAGTCGAATGTTCTCTGCTTTAGAATATAGCCAAAGCCCAACGTAAAACAAATACCTCGCTAATTGATTACGAGTTTTAAATCAGACAACTGATAAGGTGTGCCAGCTACCATTATAGCGAAACAAAGTCTTCCATAACCGTATGCACTTATTATGAGGTATGGTGGAACTCGGTAAGAAAATAATTTACCCAATGGAAGGAAGGGGAAACGTCTTGTTTAGGAGTGAGGATGAAATTTATAAAACAAGGTTTATAGCCATTTTGTCTCTTACATAGTTGTGCAAAATCTGCGTTTGCTGTAGAACCAGTCAACGCATGAAGGAACCGATCATATCGGCGTGTTCTAAAAAATTTGAATGACACCAGATGCAAGCTAGGAAAAAACGAATAGCCAAGTTAAAAACGTCATAAAATGTAGATATGCTGCTATGTCTTACGTTAAAGCTTTCGCGTGCAGAACCGCAAATTGTGTCATTACGACCCAAAATGTACGCCTAAAGACTAATCTCGGGTAATAGCAAATTTAATGCCGATCATTTTCGTACGAAAGTGATGGTGCTGCGTTATGTTGTTGCCGAGTAATTAAACTGTGTCGACAGCCGTAGAACCGTAAAATTTTGCCAATATGTCCCGTCCCTCCTTTCATTAAAAAAACATATTTTCTTGCCGAGTTCTACCATACATCAAAATATATACCTACTTTCCTTCGCTTTGGATATGGGTGTCGACAAAGCTTAGTTACTCGGCAACTACGTAACGCAGCACCTTCACTTTAATAGAAAAATGACGGGCATAAGATTTGCTATTAGTATCTTAGTAGATAATAGTATCTTAGGGGCAAATTATTGGTCGTAATGGCAAAAGTTTACGGTTCTACACGTGAAAGCCTCAACGTAAGACATAACAACATATCGACTTTTGATGACTTACCTTAACCTGGCTATTCGCATTTTGCTAGCTTGCGCCTGCTGGTATTCAGATTATGCGGAACTTTCCGCCGAGCACGCCGGTATGACTGGTTTCTTCATGCGTAGACCGGCGGTTCTACTGCAAACATAGATTTTGCACAACTATGTAGGCAAAAAAGCAGAACACCTTCGTTTGTCAATTTCATCCTCACTCCCCTATCTTCACTAAACAGGACGTTTTCGCCCTCTTCTTCGATTGGGAAAAATATTTTGTTGCTGAGTTCTACCAAAACTTAAATAAGTACATACGATTATGGGAGACCCTCTATATATATGTATATGGACTGCCTTTTGCTCAATGTCAAATAAGCAAAGTTGTTACAAATATCGAAAGAGGCCACTTTATTACTTGGCATATATTTTAACAGAAACGTTTGCACTAGAATAACGTTTGTTTCCCACATCTAAAGCAATTAGCTAGTATGAAGTAATAGCGGAACATAGAAAGTGGCCCAAACAAAGTGTGTTTTAGAAATAATTATGGTATATTATAAATAGGTTTTATATATTATAGTTACGTTTACAGCATTCGGCTTGATATCACGTCTTCCACAGAGCATTTTAAGAATATGTTCTAGACGCCTTTATTCATATATATATATATATATATATATATATATATATATATATATATATATATATATATATATATATATATATATATATATATATATGTGTTTGTCTAATTAAATAAACTCCTGTAGGAGAGCAAACACATGAAACACCTTAGGTGGACAGCCTTATGGTTGGTAGCTGATAACATAATAAAATAGAATATAAAACGCTTTTATTTACCGATTAAGAAGTGAAAGGAGGCTGAAAGCTAGTGAAGCCCGCAAAGCCGCATTGTTGTGCAATTCTTTGGCTACGCCAGGCGAACATATCATTCGTTATTTCCAGTCTTGCAATACATGTTGATAAAAGCATTATTTGGCTTCTACGATAATTGTCACATTGAAGAAGCGATGAATAAGATCAGCCTCATAGTAAGCGCGTTAGCAGCTACTAAAGTACCCGCGTGCCGTTGTTGTTAAATAACGTTGACAGCGACGAAAAATTTACAGCATTCGGCTCGATATCACGTCTTCTACATAACCTTTTTAGGAATCTTCTCTAGACGCCTTCAATCATATTTATGTGTTTTTGCAAGTATGAGCTCCAGGAGCGTAAGAAATATAAAGTCTGGGTAACGCCATTGCTTTATACATGCGAGTATACACATTTGGGTTCTTGATGATAAAACATTGGAATAGCATGTTCGAATGTATAGATGTTGATCTGGCTATTCCTCAAAAATGTGCAGACAATATTGTCCCACTGAACCGATAGTCCAGGCCGATAGAGCCATGCTTCAAGATAAGACAATTCTGAACCGAAAGCTCCTTCCGATTTTTACTGCATCTGCGGCAGATGCTGTCGACAGGGGACTGTAGCGCAGTTTGCACTGTTGTTGTAAGGCCCAAGGAAGTGTTTATTTTTAAGTCTTCGGCGTAGAAAAGTTATTTAGCTTGTAAGACGGAATGTAAGAATTTATGTCTAAAACACATCCAGTGTACAGCATAGGAAAGACGCAGCTCCTCTGTGGAACGCCGGATGGACGGAGCCACGGCTCACTAAAAGCTTCTCCGCGTTTCACTCGGCACGACGGAATGTGCAGAAAAGCGGCAAACTATGTGCAGTGTGCAAATTGACCTGGAGAGTCTTCATCCTGTCAACATCAAGCCTATGGTCGACCCTATCAAAGAT
The DNA here is from genome assembly GCA_003439945.1 of Dermanyssus gallinae. Lineage (NCBI taxonomy): Eukaryota > Metazoa > Arthropoda > Arachnida > Mesostigmata > Dermanyssidae > Dermanyssus > Dermanyssus gallinae. The sequence continues at coordinate 97,200 of QVRM01002087.1, forward strand.
TCTCCTCTGGGCGAAGTATATACGATGAAAGTCTTCTTTGGGGTTTCTGGCCTCAAGGCCTCATCGTTTATCATTTCTAACATTTCTACAGCGTGCACGTAGAGTACTTAAGACCCAATTCAGTGCTCGAACGTAGTTAGACAGATTATTTGCGGTCATATAATTGGCTATGCGCCTACTATTTTTTTTCAAGAATGGCCAGGCAACGGAACATGAATCCACAGGGCGATAGTTCTCAAAATTTGTATTCCTGTTGGGATGGCAATACGTACTTTTTTAAATTAATTTGAATATTACTATCTGAAATTTATTTATTGCCCATCGCATGAATTAGTAACCAATACCGTCGACGACGTTTTTTTATGGCAAGTTTGAGGAATGCCTCATCGACTCGTACATTCGTCTCTGGCGGCTAACAGCGGCTACTCTCGAAATCGCAAACTTACACAACCCGTAATCTTCTTTCCGTCCCTGATAGCCATATACTACCGTAAGCTTTTGAACGACTCAGTCAGACTGGCAGAACATTGGCACCATTGAGAGGAGTTTCCGGTGGGCAGCACAAAAATAGGCCCCCGAAAATAAGCACGCAATTAAGCCCAACATAGCACTCAAATCACGGTTATGCGCCATGTTAGTCATAGTCGGCGTCGGACAATGAGGGAACCCAAGTCAAACGATCATCTGTTTTCATTAAGATATAAGCAAACCCGGCTTTCTACAACTCACCGGTCTAAGACGCCGCAAACCCTGTTAGCGAAAATCCCGTCTCCACCGAATCCTCGCGCTAGCAACGGCGAGCGGAAAGATTTCATTTAAAAGGTTGTTCAAATTCACTGTTAATGAACACCCTGGCTGGGGTATTTACAATAACGTATTATGCCTCTGTCTTGCCATCTCTGTTAGTAACCAACCGCAGTGCATTCTTTGTAGCATTCCTCTTGACACCTCATACTAAACAGAGCATGGTAAGCCGCAAACGCCGTTGGCAAATGCCCCTGCAAACTCCGCCAAGTGTCATACGTTATCGCCCTTATTGCTCTACTTCATTCTGTTCTACCTCCCACTGCCTTATACAGGGGCGTTTCGTCTGAAAGCATTTATTTAAATGAAAACAGATACCGATACACAAAAACCGCATATAACGGATCTTGGGGTCTGGGTAGTACTTGTCATAGGCCTTCAAGTTACTCAATTTAGGTCACTTGCCATCATGTCTTCATCATCTTATATTGTAGATTCTGCCCTTCAGATCTCATTCTATCGACAGACGGGACTGACGGTGTATATCGCCTTGAAGGGTCATCGGACAGGGTTTCATAACCCTTGCGATGAGTGCCGCTGCACATTTTGCGGTCTTAATTGCATTAAATATCATCATGACGCGTACTCTTCTTACCGTTCTATGCTATTCTCATTATTGGTACCTCACTGCTCGAACAAAGCAACGGAGCCGCACTTTATCAACTTAAAAAGTGCAGCTTACTTTAACATTTCTTCAATGTCATATGCAATAGCTTTAGAAGTCAGTGGTCCATTATATCAAAAGCTGTGGCCCGCTCGGAACACAGACCCGGATTATTTGCTTGGCGAGTATTCAAATGGGCACATGCGGACACCAATCGCGACAACCTCTTCGACGCTTAGAACGTGTGTTTGTACACACATGTGAAGTACGTGTGTTTACACAATTATCCTTTGTCGACGATGCTTGGATGTATCAGTGCACTTTTAGGTATTAATTAGCATTAGCGGAAAAGCAAATGAAGTTATGGTCATCGCACATGCTATTAAAAAACGCACTTTTGCCATATTAATGCGTAGTAACATGCCTACGGACTAATATGGTCACATCCAACATCGTATAATACAGCTTATGGTTCATCTGTTAGGTATCGCACCTTATTGCTTCTATCATACTAAACAAAAGGGATGGTGCGCTTCTCCAAAAAAATCTTCAAAGCTGTAACAGATCTTTTGTTTTTACGCGCAACGCGCGATAATCATTATACATATGCTTATCTGCCTAAGCCACTAGTTTGCCATGCTGTCTTTACACAATAGATTATCTTTCTTTCTGAAAGATTGTTTAGAAAAAAAAGCAAAGTGAAAGCGGCGAGCCTAAATTGCTAAAATACAAGAAGGGTTGAACTTTGTGGTAAAGAATGTTGCTTAGGCTATTATTATTACTATTATGGCTTATTATCACCTTGATTGGTATCATTTTATACAATAGAAGCAGCTCGTACATAGAGCAAAGGACGTATTCATTCATTAGAAGCGTTGGTCCATTGCGTTCGACGCTAAGAGAACCAGACCCACTGGAGAAGAAAACAGCAAGTGTTTGAAAGTGGCTTGAGTTGTCATCTAGTGACAGGCGATCCGGTTAATTTTTTCGGCAGAAGGTGCCATTGGAACAAGCAAAGAAAATCAAGCCGAAACAACAACAACAACAACAACAAATACAAATACGACGCGATGGCCGCTGCCTGACACTCAGATACGAGTTGCGAAGTTTCTGGCAATGCTGGAGTTCCTACTAGTGGTGGTCGCCTTTGCTGTTCCTGCACGCTCCTGCCTCTTTTCCTTCTCCATCATGACTATCATCAGCACCACCATATTGTTTTCATTTTTTTATATTGGCCATGATTAAAATGCCAAAAGTCCTTCTTTATGTTTCTCGCTCATATATATATATATATATATATATATATATATATATATATATATATTCGTATTGGAACTTCATCTTCCAATCCATCTTGCATCCACTGTCCCATCGCATTCGTTATATCACAGCAGCAACAACTACACAAACAAGAAAAACGACCATGATGACAGGATGAAGGCAGGCCGCCGATGACGACGACCGCGAATGGAGGACCGGCGAGCCCCACAAGCACCGCCTACCCAGCCAGCTGACTAGCTATATCTGACTAATAGTAACCACAATACTTCGGCCATCTCTCATCCCGTACGTCACGCATCTCCAGGACGTCCTTGACCACTGTCTCCCCTTCCTCCATCTCTCTCCGTCCCCCCTCCCCCCTTGCTTGCTTCCTCTGTCGCGCGCTACCATCGCGGCTCCTGCAGGCCCGCCATTGCGATGATTTATGACGGCTCCGCCGCGGCAACGGTGCGTCGTACAGAGCAGATGCTCCGTCCGGTACTCCGAGATGTTCCCGCACTCATCCGTCCAGTTGACGTTCGACTTGTACAGCCTTGCTCTCTAGCATAAGACAATGCAGTATGTGGTTGTACATATATATTTAAAGAAAAAATCCTTACGACACGTGTATTATATATATATATATATATATATATATATATGAATACGTTATTCAAATGTTGACAAGTTTGGCCGCATATGTCGGCATGTATATATATATATATATATATATATATATGATAACATGCTTTCCTTGTGTCTACATACAGCATACCTAACGTTGACGGCTGGAACATAAAAGCACAGCCATGCGACACTGCGGCCATTTGGCACAGTCGAGCAGAATGCACAGTTTGCTATGGGACGACATAGAATAAAAGCAAAAAAATCCTGTACGCCACAACAAACGAAAGACACCTTTCTAACGAAACCGCTTACCCCATAGTCATATACATAGCTTTATAAACACAATACGACAACACAAATGGACATCCCTTGATACACCCTCTAAATAAAGCTAAGCGGATCTATAATGACCTTTAAAATCCTTAGCAGTGGAGCTTCGTGATAAAGTTTTCCTCTCTTTATCTATCACTGTTAACTGCGGTCACACCTTGAGGCGCTTAGCTACAAATGTCTAAAAAGTGTTATCATGTCATCAGTTAATATTCTCAAACACTTCCCCATAGAATTTGCCGTGGATATTTTCGTTGTCGTTATAAACGTACTTATGACCCTAATTTATCGTTCAAGCTAACAAAGGGCTCGACTAAAACAAGAAACGCCGTAAGCTCGCTCTACCAAACACCAAATCCAAATGTATATGTGCTACTGCCTGCGAAGTAACCAAGCAACCAATCTGGGTACCGTTTATGAGATCTCTCTTGCCTAATTATCCAAACGTATTTTCGCTTTAGCTGAAGCTACTGATACATATATCTGTAAACACTGTGACGGCACCTAGTCTTGATAGTCAAAACTAAAACTCTGCTAGAGGATACATATTTGAACCTAGCATGAGAGACCCCGATGACCCTCAAAGCAGGAACCAAGGCTTCAATGCCGCGAGTAGTCTTACAGAGGCTAAGAGGCTTGAGCTGCGGGTGGAAAATGTAAGCTTTGTCTGTGACCCGCAAAGGGCAATATGAAAGACGCAACAACATTTCCGAGTGCAGACAATTGACGCATTGGTCCGCATTTCTGGGCAAAACGCTTTCGTATCGATGCCCGAATAGTAAGTAGCAGATCACTAAACACGCCAGCTACCTTCACGAGCGAAAATTCAAAGGATGAAACTCAAGAAATTCACAAAACCGTGACAATACCGTACAACGACTGCTTTTTACTGTTGTCCCTGGGAAATACATTGAACATTCGATAGTCTGCAGTATGATTTATTCAGGCAAATCAAGACATACGTATGTTTCTAAACTTATACTCTATGTCACGAACATGGAGGTAGGTAGCTGGCGGCTGCCACAGATCGACAGCTTCCCTTCACACGACGACTCCTGGGAAACTAGCTCTCCCTAAGGGCTAGAAAACTTGATGACTATCGAAGCTTTGCGCTCGCTAGATAACTCCTTTTATTTATATGCAAATAGGGAGATGTTTGCCGTCGGGCCTACCAGACTATTTCTTTTGTCAATCTCTGTCTGTTGCCGAACCACAATGCAACACCTAATAAAAACGACGTATTCTACTAGTTTTGACACATCAAAATGTCTTCATGTGTCTGTGTTTTCTGCAGCTAACGCACAAAGTGCTGCCAACTGCCGAACTCTATTTGAATAATAGTGTCCACATTTTTCCTCACCATGCCGCAAGTCGACCGTGTAGTGTGTCCTAAGGGTACATAAAACGTACAGGCCGGATAGCCAGAATATTGTGACCGTTTTGGAACGGTCACATAATGGCTAAAGCTTCGTTAAAAATGCCATGCGCTCAGAATCGACAGAAACAGACGTCGCTAACTAGCTTCAAGATTCCGTATACTCCGCCAGACGTTACCTATATTCGCACATTGACCTTAAATTTTACAAACTACGATACTACTTGCTTAAACATATTCTTCTAGACGTGTTATAAATATATATATATATATATATATATATATATATATATATATATACAGGAGACAAAAGGGCGGGCGAATACTTACTGCAACGTCTGTCATTAGATGTTCAAAGAGGGAATGCCGCCTCGATTAGAGGTACCCTGGCTAGGTGGACCAGCCCTACCTGGCCAATGCTTTGAGTTATGCCCCAAGCGGGCGGCACATGTTTTAAATACAATTGTATCTTATACACATATAAATAATAATATAATAGATATATATATATATATATATATATAGATTATATATATGTATATATATATATATATAAATGTATTGTCTATACCGGATCTATTAAATAATATATACTATATGCCTGACCGTGCATTCCCAAACACATAGATGCCTAAAAAGAAACACTTCTTCGTTCGTGAACTAAAACGGTGGTTTTATATTTCATAGTCAGAATCGGTAAATTCGGAATTGGGATTGTAGTGCTTTGTATTATATGGGCACACACTCGGCTTAGATAGTAATCTTTATACGTGTTTTGCCCATAGTTGTGAATTGTGAAGATTGCTGTAACTCATAAGATCTTGCATATATTTATATATAAATCATAATTTAGTTAGGAATTATATATACATGTGAATGTTTAAATCCACGGCGCCGATGGACTAATATAATTTACTTCGTCTGTGCGTATATTTACAAGTGTGTAGCCTTACATGTTGTTCGCGTTCTATCAAACACACCAGCTGCTGTTTTGATGTTCTTGTGATATTCAATAACCACGGCGATTGTGTACAGTGCTTATAAAAAGCACTCATTGGACTTTGTCAAGAGTGGTTTTCTACTTCGTTGTTTGAATCATGTTTTTTTATTTTTGTTTTATTTATTTTATTTTATTTTTTCAGCTTTTTTTGTTTGTCGAGAACTTAAGCGTTGTGAAATGTAGTTCCGTAAATAAACCACGTTTTAAATTGAATATATATATATAGTTTTTTTTTCTACGCAGACGCTTTTTTTCAACGCATGATAAACGTATCACAAGCGTTCATGCGAATCAATAAATGCACACTGAAGAAATAGAGCGGGCAATTGTTTAACAATTATTCCCGGCAATTCTAACAATTACCAGAGTTTTTCTTTACTGGTGGTGCAATACTTAATGATTGTGCAAATACCTTAGGTACTTGCACAATCATCAAGATTCAGCTTGACCCTTTTTATCTATTACACGGTGCACCGGAAATTAAGCTGTCCAAGATGACCGGGATTAAAATCGGCGAGACGATGTGGTGGAAATGGCCTACGACCCTTCGCAGTTCTCTACTATTGGCCGGCCAACAACTTAGCTTCAGCCAGTGTATAACAAAATCTAAGTGCAGATGTATATGAGGTCTTAGGTAAACATAGAGTTCTACCTTACCTTCGTAATCGCCTAGTTTTGGACGTACAGCGAGCATCAACAGAAAGAGAGTTAGAATGTCGGCGACGACACCATAGTACGGTAATACGCCAGGACCCTGCCCCTTCAAAAGATGCTTGAATCTGAGTTAATCGTCCTTTAGTAGCCCGTGCAGCTACAGAATGAATCGTATTACTGCCGAGCGAAGGAAAATGGCCTTGCGCTTCAGGGAAAATCCTTCATTAAAATCAATTTGCCTGCACCAATACTGCATGTATATACGTAGAGGTTTAAGTTTTTGCAATTTCTATGATAGAGTATATATATATGTTTTTCGAAAAAACAACCATTATATAAAGCCTTTTTAGGTTAAGTATTGCACCGATCGCTGTAAAATTCAGGTCATATGACCTTACTTATCCAAAGCGAACTTGAATGTACTCAACTTACATTTTTTTTTCTAAAAACGTCAATCTTGCTGAGCGGGAATAAACGTTTGTGGCTATTAATTGGCCTTTTATTTTGAGACTAAAGCGATGACCACCAACTACTGGAAAGGTCCGTGTCGTAAAAATAGGTACCTCATTACAGGGTTTACAATACATGGAAATCTTAACTGAGGTTCAGCCCAAAAAGCATTTTTTTTTAAGTACACAAAATAGGTTTCACAAAATAATGCGTGCGAATGCAAGCTATGTGTAATCTGTATTACCTCCAATTGTGTACAAGAGCGATACCGCTATCGAAAGTGATGTAGGAAAGCTGCCATAAAAATGTGATTAAACCAAAAACTGGTTTATAAAATAAATACATAAATATATTAAAAATATATTTATACTTTGGCTATAATAGATGTAATGTCTACCGATATCTGTCTATTTTGGAGGCGGTGGATCCATGCATCGAAGCACGCCTGGCTACTGCGAGCCCTGGTAAATGTGCAGAAGTTGACAAATGGCTACCCATGCGTTTTAACCTGGAACAAGTCTTGAGAACCAAGAAGACGGGCCTTCGACGACTTTTATTTGAAAATCTCGAGCCAGGAAAACTCGCGTCTATTTTCCTCTGTGTCAAATCACGAGGTACTCATCATAGCCGTTTTTTTGGTGACTCCGAGTTGATCGTGAAGGATCATATGAATGGATACGGCGCTCAAGGCCTAAAGTCTTCTCTAGCAATGCATATGCTATCTTTGAGTTCTCGTTTTTCCTCATTCGTTGATGTTTTGGACGTTCTTCATAGGATTTTTTTAATAGAAATCCAGTTCAAAATGTTCGTATTACCCGCACTCGCCTCAATGGGAATAGCGCTTCATCTCCACTAGTCAATTGAAGCTCTTTAAAAGTATCTAATACACAAAATAGTACAGTAGCATTGCAGCCCAATTTTTGAATACGGCTGTTGTATTACCGACATGCTCGTGTTCTCTATTTTCTTACACGCGTTGTCTGCGAGAGAATCGATTTGAATCGCGTATATGAATAAATTCACCCATCAAACAACGAAACAAAATGTGATACTTACCTGAAACGAACATAACAAACGGTATTCAACCTGAATAGGCTAGCACTTATGGTTCGTTCTTTCTTGCATTCCGCTTTACTAGAAGAAATGATACAGTCATAAATCCTCAACAACAGTCTGTTCTTAATGACAATACATGAGCAAATCGGATGTACAATACTCAAGCTACTTAAGTCAAAATTAGATCTGGGCGCTATATCTAGAAAATATATTCAAGGCCCAGTCTAGCACGGGCTATCTAGCGGATTGTCTCACAAGCGTGCTCTAAAAGTACAATTGCGATATCTCCGACGGCAGGCAAAACTTGTAATAGCTTGTCAGATGTGCACTGATACCATCGGCGTTTGTACGAATACCTTCCGGGGTCGATAGATTCAACAACTGCATCACAGTTAAACTTTGACTAACAAGAAAATAAAACCATGATTTCTCGGAGGCGAGACAGGGACTGTGTCTAAATGCTAAAGGGGACCGACAACGCTACACAAACTGAAGTCACGGGATGTCAACACAAACACGGCACAACACTTCTTACATGTTCTTCATCTAGAAGGTTAGCAAGCAGGTCACGTGTCGCCCTTTAATAACTAATAGGCGTCTAGCTAACACGTGCGTTCAACGCAATGAAGGTATCGTTGCCAAAGGTGCTCTATCGTATGATCCACAACAGAAGCATAACTAAAATACCTCGCGTTTCTCAACATGACTGGTAAACACGAACTTAAAGACGTGCATGATGGCTTCATTCTCACCCTGGCAATCTTCTATACTGAAGACCAATTCGAAATCAGTTTAATTTCAAATTATATTTTAATAACAATATGTACACTAAATGTACACCGTCTAGCGCACAATTTCCCGCCAACGTTCATGTATCATATGATTTACAAAAGAAAACGCTTCGCAAAAAAGGTATGCGCGAAGCGTCAACCAACACGAGATTTAATTTATTAATTTCTAACCTACAACCACCGGGCATCGTCACACATGCGCGTAGATTATCTTCGTTTGTCAGCTCGCCTTTAAGTGCGCAAAGGGCATCTTCATCCCACCACCTGTCTTCAGCGGGCTCTCAGACGACTCTGCGGCCACTTCATGACTGTCCGTTCTCATATGGCCCGTTTTTTCGCGACGTCTCTGGTCGTGGTACTTCACGTAGGGAGTGAACACATCGAATCCGAACGATATGAGCGTATCGAACACCATCCGATAACGTAGAGGCAGATAATAGAAATTGAACGCCTGAGCGGGTGGCCACACCAGCCATTCGACCACGTAGACGGTGCCGCCTTTATCTGTCGTTGAGACAACATGCAAATATGCGTAAATATGTATATGTATGGCTCGCCCAAAAACAAGTTCCATGATAACCATACAACTTTGTCTACATAACTTAATATTGATGAGAAGACACACTGATATTGGAAACTATATCAATTTAAACAAACAGAGGTAGCTAATAAAAAAACGCAACCGAGCACTGGTCAGATTACGCAGTGTGCACATTTGTGTCCGTTACATAAATACACACGTAGATAATATGTTTTCTAAGGCTATCAATTAACCATCTAAATTGCAAAAATAATACAAATAATATTAAATCAGCAGCAGTAGTTTTATAACATACTCGCCATAAAACACCCTCGCTTTAAGTGAAAATGTTTAAATAATTTTATTAAAATTAACTAGTAAAAAACAGACTTAAGTGTGTACCCTTTATCGTCCAAAGCATACTGGTTAAAAAATTATCGTTAATGAATCGTTCCGCACTCATGAAAACTGAGAGGGTCAGAGATAAACTTGCACACTCAATGAGATCAATCTACTGTATACAGTTTCCGTTGGATAACCATTCTACCTTCAAAAATAGGACATCATATATATATATATATATATATTTTTTTTTTTTTACACAATAGGTAAATATGACTATGTTGCGACATTCGAAGCGGGCGTGTATACTATCCTACCTGTAAGTTCCTCCTTGAAGGCTGCTAAGTTGGAGCCCTCCAATATGGCAAGTGTACCGAAGTAGACCGTGAGGCAGACGGGCGAAAACAGAATTTGATCATACAGGACTTTCTTGATAATGATTTTCGCGGCCTTGCCCTGCCACCAGCGGTCCAGCAGGTTGTACCAGTAATGCGTTACAACACCTGTGCATAATCATAATAGCCACACAAAGACAACATAAAAAACAAGCGATCGTACAGTTAGAACACCGTTCAGCCGCTACATGGAGGCAACAGCTGAGCCATAACTTATACGCCATAGCGTGCTTCATTCACTTAATTCGTAGGCTGTATCCCCTTTGTTAGTGGTTCCCAAAATATAAACAATCGAATTATTCAAAGAACCTGCTTCGCACGCGTCCACATATTGGTAATACCCGCTCAATTGCGTATTCGTATTTATCGGATAAAAACATCAACTAACTGTCCATAAAACTAACCCGCATGACCCATATTTTCGATGATATCATTACTGCATACTATATATTGACTCTATAAAATAAATACCATAGATAAAATAGCGTTGATTACGTTCGCCTTTCTCGAAAAAAGCCTATTCAAAATGTCACTCGCTAACAGGATGGTTCTGCGAGAAGTGTGCAGTGGGTAAAAAAAAAGTCTTATCCTATAAAACCCAATTGCTTACATCAGATGACTTCCAACAGCCAAAATAACGTTAAGCTGAGCAGCATTAGCCAGCACATTAAATATTTAATGAATAAATGCACATTAAACATTTAATGAATGAAAATGCACATTAAATATTTAATTCTGTCTGTAAAGCGCTAAATACAGCTAAGACCGCTATAAAGCATAGTTTTCAAATCCAACTGATTAATTTATTTTTCTTTTTCTTTCTACGCAATGAGCGCATTATCTTCGTTATAGCCCCTGGGGAACCTCTGCAGTACAGAGGCTGTATGCTTTCGAGTGTATTTGCAAGTACTCATGAATAAAGAATGTATTTCTAACGTGGTACTACAATTATTCTGCAAACAAATGGTTCCCAAATAATAGCAACTGGCTTTACCAGAACGTGTCACCCCCACCGCCAAAAAAGTCAGCCAATCACTATGCTAACGTGTTGGAGAATACCCAAGGGAATCAAAATTTCCAATAAATTCAATACCGTGGCACCAGAGCTTTGACGTGAAACTTCTTCATTATGTCACAATACCTCCCATACACTCATTAGAGATATTTCTCGTCACGAGAGACTGCAATCTACTAGCCTTTCCTTGTCGAGATATGTCTATAATACAACCCAATCATGGGGGAATAGTGATGCACCATTTTTTTTATTAACACATCTATGCTCCCGCTTCAAGCCGCTGCAATTAATGAACGGTTTTCTTTCCAGCCGTCCCTACCGCTGCAAGTTATAAACGACGTTTTGCCGCACCTTGTCTGGTATTTACAGGTTGGGCTAACTGGTCGGATCGTTTCAGTTGCTTCGAGTGCTATCACTCCTAACTAGCCGTTGCGCCGTTTCCCTCTCGCTCTCGTTATAGCGTCTCGCCACTTCCCCCGCTCACCTGTCGTTAAGCCAGCTGCGGACATGTGCAGGCTGCGTTGGGTCTTGAATCCGTCCTGAAAACCGCAGGCGATCTCGTAGTACTGCTGGACGGCGTCACCCGTCATGCCCATGACAGTGGAGACTGCAGTATTCGTCAATAGAAGATGACGACCAAACATCCGCTGACTAACTGCGCCAAGCCGTCGGCCTAAACTCAAGAGAAACACCCGCATCCCGTCGACCGCTTCACAACGCAGATAAACAAGACTAGATTATTGTGTGTAGAAGGCTAACGACGGCTCTCGACCGTTCGCGCCAGAAACAAGCAAATCGTAAAATGTGCGGAACTACCGGACTAAGCGGAAACTCCACTACCACTGCTCATGTCGCTCAAGCTCATACGCCCATGTCCGCTAGACAGTAGTGCCTCTTTCTTGCAATCCAACGGCATTGCGTCGGCTTCTCTGTACCACAAATGAAGCTGTGTACGCTAGCTTTAAAATGATTGTACTAGCATAACATAACAGTACGACGTAATCCACACTACAATATATACATTTTTATGTAAAACAGCCTTACCACGTACAGTGCCACTCACAAAATTTATTTCCCGTGCACTCCAAAAAGTTCGTGGAAAGCGAACGCCAGATCGTGCTCTTCGAGGTACTTGAAGAAGGCCCCAAGGTCCATGTGTGGTCTCTCCCCGGCGCCCTGAGTAGACTTATAGCACGTCAACTCCTCAAAAACACCTGGAAAAAGTCGCAAGACTTTCACAGTAAAAACAACGTCGTCTATGTGTCAATCATAGATACCTCATATGAAAGTGAGGAAAAGTACAGAATCAACCAAGTGCTATTGTTGGCGATTCTAGTGATGCTATCACTTTCGTTATCATCGCTGTTGATATTCTTCTTGTTAACCAATAATATCAAAAACAGTTATAGCGTTCAATAATCAAAATAGACGTTGTACTGACCCATAACATCTCGGCACTTACTCTGATTATATGGATTGAAATATGTTCTCTATAAACTAATTGGACAATTCGATTGAGAAACTGAACGGCAGCACTGCTTTACTAAAACTAGGGTACTGTCTTAATGCTAGCCTATATATAATGACAGTAAACTTGGGATATTTATACTGTGCACACCCACCGTATGCTATTGTTCCTACGCAGGGCACATGTACTGTGCTTACGCTGGCAATTTTCATAAGAAACTACGCTATGTGGCTGTCAAAAGCAACCTCGCTTTGGGGGGCACTACATTGATACAGTGGTCGTGCCACGCTGATATAGACGTCCTTGTACGGGCTATGAATACGATATTAAATTTCCATACAGCAGTCGTCACATACACATAGCCATGTATATTCCAACATTCACGCCCACAAACGTTAGAATTCTCACATTCTAAGCAAAGTACAGAGACATGTTGTCTTATGTTAAGACCAGATTTGGTGTTCAATACACGATCCGAAAATTGAATCAAAAAATCATATATTGACAATGAACAGATCTATCCCCCGCACCCACCGTTAAATCGAGGGCGCTGCACATTCTTTTCCTCAAACTTGATGCCTATCTTTTGCCAGCTCCAACTCTTAATGATGTGGACCGCGCCTGCGCAGTCGGCGTGCGTGCCCTCAAGACAGATCACGCCCGGCTTGCCGGGCAGCGTAAAACCGCCCAGCGACCTCTCGAAACTCAGCTCGACGAGCTTTCGACGCTTCACCTTGTTGTAGATGTGATGCGAGATCAACCACACACGGTGCAACTGATGCCTCGTGCCGCTAACCTCGGAGCTCAGGCCACACGTTCCCGCCGACCCATCCAACGCTAAATGTCGTGATTCCTGCAATAGGAGTGCAGAACGGGAGACGGGAATTGAAGATTTGGTTGATTCTCCAGCGTAAACAGTAGACCTATTCACTTTTTGAGGGATCGTCTACCTTAGGGTTATACTGTGATTTAGATTCATTGGCTAGAATATTCGTAGCACCACATTTGTTATATTCTTTGGTTTGTAAATATATAAAATATAGTTCAAAATGAAATTTACATTTGAAAAATAGTGTTACTGATGCTCGCTCTCCTCCCGTTTTGCAAGTCTTTCATGACCCACCAGTGGTACCTTGAGTGGTCACGCTAAAGCTCTTCAAACACCTAGTATTCCATACACTGCAGGTCAGTTTTGGCCTCCCTATAGCTTAGGTCTTGCTCTGCGCAAATATTTCAGTCCATGCTCATCTATCCAGTTAAGAGTCAATGACGAGCTAGAAAATTGCCTAATGAAAAACTAAATTATACTTTCACGAAGCAGACGGGCTCAAGAGATCTATAACTGACGACAAACTGGTGAAACTTTAAAGTGGTGGCGTAGTGTACGACATTGTGAGAGCTCCTTCGGTGCTTCTCGTCTTCATCCCCTAAACTTCAGTGGCCTACATGTCTACATCAAACGCGAAAGCCCAAAAGCAAATGTGATCGATACCACGCCGCGGTATGCCCGGCGGTTCGGTCTATAGCAGAACTAGCAAAACGCTAGATTGTTGGTGTCTCGAAACATTTTGATGTAACATTACCCAGATTGTGATGTTAAATAAACACATTTACCCAGTTTGGGTGTTAATAAAACAAATATCATATATATATATATATATATATATATATATATATCGACGAGTAAAACTAGAAACCAGAGAGTAAGCACCGTCCTGTGTCCACGTCTTTCTATCGATACGTAGTAAGGAAATGCCGCAGCATGTGGTGCTCGGTACTACGATGCTGAATTCGCTTCAAAAGGGAATGGCGGCCTAACATGCAGACCGGATACGCGAGCTTGCACATTTGCAAAGGTATTGCCTACCTTGCTTAAATCTCCTGCACGAAAACGAAATACCTATTAAAAAATGTATATATATATATATATATATGCACCAACAACAAAACATATAACGAACAGCTTCGCGAATGGTTACCTCGTCATCGGTAGGCAACGGCAAGTTACCGAGTGCAGAGTTGGCGCATTGCTCGAACACGTAATCGACAACGAATGAGATACAGTACGTGCCTAGATCGTGCTGATCGCGTAGCGAGGTGACGAAGTTGCGTACGATCCGGTTCAACTCTGCGCTCCCACCGCGCACGTGCGTCTGAAGACTCAGTTCGCTGTGTGGATAACAATGAGGCAAAGTGACCTCGACTTCCACCGGCGGTGTTGTGTCTGTTCGACGCAAAGAAAGCATAAAGAAGTATGTAAAGGATCCAAAAAAGACGTCTTAGCGTGGAAATGACCGTACACAATGATATGTCATTTAATTTATATAAAAACAGGTTCAGTGCTGTAAAGCTGTCAGTTCACGTTTACGCTTAACGTAAGCATAACGACCCGGCCAGTCCTCCTCTTAATGCATGTGCTTGATGCGACGTTCAGGCCGGTTGGTGCCATTCGCACATCGTCTCCAGTACGAGAGCTGTTGTATAAGTGTCTGCCTGCATGCTCAATAACAGTACCTATATGTTACTGTTCAAAAAATATTTTTCTTCAATATTTCATAATCATCTATGTTCTACACTAAACAATATATAATATATATATATATGATCTAATATAATACATTTGTTTTATTGACACCTGTAAGATAATTGCACATGTTAATTCCGAGCTCCACTAAGCACATAGCTTTTGAAAACCATTCGAGATATATATATATATATATATTTTTTTTTTTCACACTACCACTACTATGACATGTATGTATAGTGTATATGCACATTAATACGTATACGCGTAGATTTGAATAGCCGTATAAGATTTATTAATATGTATATTGTATAAAGTTATGAATGCTTGCCTTTGACAACAACTAGACAGGTGAGCTGATTATAGACATCGTCCAATGCTCCATCGATGAAAGCTTGAAACTCCTCGCGAATGTTCTGAGGTGATATCTTTACGGAGTCGTAAAGGCTCTGCACGAACTCAAGTTCGCTAAGCTGCGACTCGATATTCTCGCGGAGCACAGTCATCACACGGTACTGAAAATCAATTCTTCAAACTCTCACCCTCTTTCTCTCTCTCTCTCCTTCGATATATGTATATATATATATATATATATATATAGTGTCTGCATGTGCCGGGCGCCTTACTTAAGCGCACAAGTTAACAATTCTATCTATTAGCAAGGTCAAACACTCTTTTGATATGCTAAAAACACATCACACGACTTGTCTCCGTTTTACACCTGCTACCCCCTCTAAGTCCCGGCCTCTGACTTCATCTTCAGGCTGCATGACGACACAGAATCTGGCCAAATTTGAGCACTCTGTTTACGAATTGCCATTCATGTCTGAAGAAAACTCAAGTTTGTGTACGGACGACTACACCACGCACAACATCGAACGACAGTCAGGAGAACAACAAGGCAGGATAAGCATGGCAGAGCAGAAACATGCACAAATAAACGATATTGAACTGCCGCCAATCAATAGTTATCTATATATAGACTAAACGTACAGAAGAATAAAATGGTTGTCATCATCACAGCTGCTTTACGATCCGCGCCACGAAACCGAAAAAAGAGGTGGTGGTCAGCTGCGATGCGCGAAACCTAGAACAACAACGACGACGACAAAACCTTGAAGCGACTACTTGGAACTTTTCGAACGTCCAGTGTCTCACGCATGTGCGAGCAGCCACAGCCGCCAATTTTGAATAACCAAGTTTGCTTCACCGCTCAACCGTCGATTGATTGATTGATACACTTCGTCCAAATAGAAGCTTTGATCTTCACAAATTTAATTGCAGCTGATTATTTTTGTCTTTATTCGTTACTTGCGTACATACGAAACACAACGAATGTGACAAATGGATGTGCACCACTTTCGGAACGGAAACTCATACTCGACTGTAGATCGATAACCAAAGCGGTTCGGTTCGTCAGACTGCCGAGTTCGTGCATCCGAGAGATATGTGTAATGTAAAATAGATAAGTATGTTTATATGTGAACAAAACGAGAGAAATGCACTGCAGTCAAATAGAATAATAATAACAATAGTAATAATAATAACATTATAATTAATATATAATATATAATATATAATAATATATAATAATAATAACATATACCAAGCACGTTCGAGCCCAGATTAGGACTTCATGACGACAAAAGACCAGACGGTGTAACAATCCCGCTATGGGCTAACGGCAGATGCTTGGTATGGGATGCTACAGTGTCCTGTACAGTGGCTCCCTCGTATATACGCCACAGTTCACTAGAAGCGGGATGGGTTGCCGAGCGCGCAGATAATGGGAAAAAACGCAAAGTCCCAAGAACTGGAGACAAGTTATATCGTAGTGCCAATATCGATGGAAACAATGGGCCCGGTAAGCAAGGGAACCAAGAGATTCATCAGTGAGCTGGGCCAACGGATTATTGAATATTATTATGATTATGTATTATGTATAGTATTATTATTATTTAAATGAGATACACAATACTTCTACAATTACGTAAAACACATAGATAACTGGAAATGACCAAGTAATAAAAAATAATAATATATATTAATTATTATATATTATTATTATTACAGTTTTTTGTCGCCGTTGGGTCTGTTGTCTGCGTTTTTTAACGGCTGTGTGCCTCGCTCATACAGAATGAAACTAATTTCAGTGGGAGCAACAACAACAATAATAACAACAACAACCGCAATAACAACCACAACAGCAACAGCAATAACGACCACAACAAAAACAGCACTACAATTGTGCGCGACAGCTGTGCATTTGAAATTTCCGCGCCAACTGGCACGACTGACTTCGCTGTCGCCTCTACACATCCGTGCCAACAACAATACACTCAATAACAATAACAGAAGAAAACCCACTCCTTCCTCTCTCTCTCCCTCTCTCTCAACAGAAGCAGACAGTTAGTTATACATTTCGAGCGCTTCGGCGGCCGGTACAACAGCAGACATTCATCCACCCCAGAAGACCCTGAGATACTTTTTGCGGGACACGCCGTGTTTACATTGTGCGCGGTCTCTACACCGCACACCGTATCTATCGCGCCCGTGGTAGCTAGTATAGAGAGAGAGCAGCACGACCGGCCGTATGATATAGGCTGTATGAACGGGAGTCGGACGGAAACTCTCTAAAACTCGTCCGTAGCCGGCTGCAGCCTGGCGTTGTGCACCAGGCTCTGCAGAGAGGCACCGCGTCAAACCGATCGAACGGAGAACAACGGATGCTTGTTACCCAACTCAACAAGTTCAAGCGCGGTACGAGTCGCTCACGCAGTGTAAGTGCATGTTCTGAGTCTAGGCACCTAGTCGCGACCAATCATCCCACAATACTCTTGTGATGTAAAATATATATATATATATATTTCATGTTAGGCACCTAGTCGCGAGCAATCATCCCACAATACTCTTGTGATGTAAAATATATATATATATATATATATATATTTCATGTCAGGCATCTGGTCGCGAGCAGTCATCCCATAATACTCTTGTGATGTAATATCTATATATATATATATATATTTCATGTTATAGTTGCGTCTACGTGACACTTATTTTTATTACTTCCGAAGAACGTCTCTCTCCGACGCTGCATTCGACATGAGCTTATTGAAATGGTAGACAGGCTATGAGCTTTTCCATCCATTTAGTATATATATAGTGTTTCGAAAATAATTTGAGAGCTTAGAAAAGTAATAAAAAATGTTTAATATATTTTAGAAGTTATTTAATGTTTATTGTTTTATATTATATACGTATTATATAGAAATTACTTTATATGTTTAATACATATATAATGTCAATCGTAATGAAATACCATATCGGCGAGGTGGTAATCTTGTATGGCAGTTAAAAGCTGTAAGCGGAATACCCAATTTTTTAGCACTCTTTACAATTCCACCGAAAAAGTCTAACGTTAAATCACAAGGTGTTGAAGACAACGTAATATGCCTGTTACGCGAGATTACCCGTTCGGAAAACTTCATTCTCAAAAGTTCGATTGTCTCGCCGGCCTTGTGACTTGTGGCATCATCTTGTTGAAACTGGATTGCATTCGAATCAGTTTCTTTCAAATTCGGCTGAAGAATCATGCTACAATAATGTTCGCTATTTACTAAGTTAAGGGTTATCGGTTGCTCGGAATGAGCGTCAGGCGGGCGGTGACGTTTCAAGAGCAGTCAGGCGTAATGTTTATTAGTTTATTAACTATTTAGCTACTATTTGCTATTAACTCAACTGACACTTCGTATTCAGCCGAATATAATTAGAACATACATCATCACTTCGTGGAACTCTCCACGAGAATGTGTTGTTTACCTTCACTGAGCGCGCAACTTCCAGTGATCTAACATTCACTCCACTTTGCAGTCCATTATCTATATAATTAAACATGGTCTGGCCAGTCCCGAGCCAGAACCATTTTTATACAGCGAAAGATCACCTCGTTCGTGTGACGTACGTATTGGCAGAAGAGATACGCTTTCACGAGAAATATTACATCTTTTTAATTGAAATTAGCATCGCCTAAAGGAAATTCTTTCAACAACGGGGATCGAACCGGCGACACCCGGTGGATGACAGCCTACGAATTAAGAAAAAAACATTGTTAAGAAAGTTGTTTTTAACTCAAGGTCGTCCTCTACGGGCGTAGAGTGGTCGTGCGGCGTTTCTTTAATGCACCGAGAGCCGAACATGTTGAAACGTCGTATTCGCTACAGTTATCCGCGACACATTCGCGCAACAACGAGGCTGTCTTCCGTTACAGGGGCTCAGTCGAATCAAATATACTGCACTATGAATCCGACCCTGGGTCTAATCTTGCTTTTCTGTTGACCAGGTAAAGTCGGCCATCTGCGGGAATGTCGGGAATTCTAGGAGTCCTCTCCCGCATGGGTGCTCTGGCGCCCGCTTCGATTAGCCGTTTGGTGACTCCGCAGGGTCTGTCGGCTTCAGGCACGGCGGGAGTTCTTCAGCAGGTCCGGACCTTCAAGGATGTCGACGTACTCGCGAAACGTTGCAAGGACTGCTACTTTCATAAGGACGACTACCGCTGGTTTGTATCGCCCATGTGTTATTATATAGCCCGTAAGGTTGAAGAAGTTATAGTTTCGTCACGAGTTGACTCCTCATTTTATCGCGTCACGAGTTTTCCATTTTAGTTCGTCCCAAGTTTCTATGAATATGTTCTGTATTTAAAAATGTTCTTCGACGCTGTTTTCACCGGATATGTACAACGTACATACGCCAGAGATTCGTCGACTTATCGAAACATGTTTTCAATTTAGTTTCAAGAATCGCGTTAATCACCTTCTGCAACTTTTGCCTGATGCCATCTACGGTGTAAAAACTAGATGCCCTAAAGATTTCTGATTATCTTTAGAAACACAAAAACTAGTCACAGGAAGCTAAATCCACGGATTTCGATTAGGAAAGTACACACATTGAGCCTGTTTCAACGAGCATCCGAAATATAATTAAGAGACCAAACGTTGTCGTGGCGTTAACTCTAGGATGTATTTTTTCAATTGTTTTCTTTCAAATGCTACTACTTAGCAATCTCTTTTTGATTAAAACGATAAAAATCACTTTGGCTAAGCTGTGACCTTATTTTTGAAGTGCGACAAGAAAGGATTTCGGTTTTGTTTCAGATTGTCACTATAAATCCACGATATATCTTTTATGGCAATTTGTAGCAAACTGTGATACTCTAAGAGTGCTTGAAGGTTTAATTCAGCGACTGCTTTGCGATAAGCCCTCTGCTCTAGGCTCAAAATATTTAAGATCCATTTCGCGGTCAGGCGCCTGACTTCCAACCCTGTTAGCCGAAGCTATGCAACTGCTGCTAGCGATATTCCAACTTGTGCTTTCTCTCTAAACGTTAATCGGCCTTTCAAATTGTTTTTTTTCTTATTTTGTCAACGTTTTTACGTTGGCAATCAATAAGATCTTCCAGGACGTACATCGTTGTTGTTGACTTTACAGCTCCTTTTGGATTGACGATACATCTTGAAAACTGTGCTTTGATTCATAGCTTCGTCTGCGAAAGCTTTTGAAGTATTTGCATCACATCGGTACATTCGTTTTTATTTTAAGCACAGAAATGTTATGCAAATTTGTTGATCCTCCATTTTGAGGTTTTTCAAAATTGCCGACAGGTCGGTAGATGCTTTTCTTTGAGTGTTCACAACAGAACACTTGTGTCTACTACAAACTAACGTCAATAGTTTTGAACTTTGGAGCGTTGGCACGTCTACGACAACCATATTGTTAAATATAACGCAGGCCTTTGAGTTATTTTTACAATAAAGTTATTATTTCATATTTATTCACTCAGGTTGAGTAGCGATTATAATCACAAATACAAATACATCACTTTAACAACTATAAGGACAGTGAGACAATACGTTAAGGAATGTTTCTGAACGCTGTATGGATATGCGTAGGTAATGCACGCTGATATATAGGGTGTTAATGAAGAATATATATATATATATATATACATACATGTAACAACGTATATAATTATAAAGAGAGAGAAGTAAAAATATAGTATAAATATATCTGCTGCATTGTGTCTGCGTATACGTATTGTCATGCGACCCAGGTATGTCTTGTGCCAAACCCATCCCCGCCACAAGCAGCGCCAGCGCGTTCATGACGTGCGGAACTTCTGGATCGTTACGCATCGAACGCACGGACCTCGGAAGAAGTTCTAACCCTTTCAAGGCTTCATGGCGTGGGCTTTGCTGTCAGCCGGGACAAGGATGAGGGATCCTCGACCAACTTGTCATCCAGTCCTTGCTAGTCCATGTCATGGGTGACCTTCTCGTATCGGTGGCGACTGAGCAGAAATGCAGACAGATTCTTAGGATTTCTACAATATTATTCGTTATAAAAAATAAATACAGCTATTTCCACGATGGCTAGAAGCCGCTTGGCATGAGCGCTTGTTCTTTTGTCTTCTCATAGTTAGGATAGCCTAAGGTTGTTGTATTGTGTATTTTTCTCTTTGTTGTAAATCCCTGTCTTGCTGCAAATGTTTGCGTTAGTTCCGCTATATTACCCTGCCTTGCCATAGGTATGGCTGACGACTCAAACGGTGTGATAATGATCCATTTTGGCTATTCGAGCTGTATAAAACGTGACATAACGAACACAACTACGTTACGACAATAGGGGCTTTTTAATCAGGTCCTCGGTATATATATATATATATATATATATATATATATGTAGTGATAAAATATACGTGGCGACGGTTAATTTACGATATTGTGTGGTTGGATTGAGATATGGCTACAATGGGGGTTATCAGGCTGCTCAGCATGTTGCTTCTTGTATGATAATTCATATAAATACGGTGCAACGAAATAAACTGATGAAAAACGAAGATCATAAAGAATGTATATGTTTATACCATTCGGTAAGGTATTTTTGCTTCGAAACTTCCTATTCTCAAAGGAATGAAAAATAAGACCTCCGGGTTGGACTATAAGTGCAGAGCTTCTAGCAGACGAAATTCAGAAAAAAACGAGACTGTTTAGCTTTTTCGTTTACTTGTTTACTTTGCGTGCTGAAGTACCCTATATATATATATATATATATATATATATATATATATATATATATATATATATATATATTTATTTATTTATGAGGCCGTCTTCTCCGAGCGGCAAATGTGTTTAAATTTAAAAAAATTAAAATTTCCATAATTACATATTTTTAACAAATGTAACAATTAAGGGAACTTTGCAGAAAAGACTATTGCCCGTATGAATGCATACATATATATATACAGGATGATTCAGGAATATGTAAAGAGGGATATATGGCATTGTAGAGCTCGTTAAAGCAAATCTTTTCCAATGGAACATGGTCTCTAAGAAGTCTTGTTTTGGAGTCAAAATGAAATTACTACAATTTGTGTCACTGGTGTTTTTGCCCGACATAGGAGCACAAAATGTGTCAATGACGTGATAACCAGTCCTCCTAAACATCTTATAGATGCGAACTGGTCGTTGGTTGTGGCTGTCGCGCGACACGGTAGTGAACGTCGCCACACAGTCATTTAAGCATGCACTGAAATTCGACATGCCCGCCAAAGAAAAGTAATTACTCTGCAACCACACTTCGCATTGCCATAAGTTTGATACCAAAATGATCGTAATATGCCGGGCAAAAACAACACAAATTGTGCGTAATTTCACTCTCACTCCGAAACAAGAGTTCTCAGAGACCATTGGAAAATATTTCTTTAACGAGCTCTACAATTCCATATATGCTTTCAATATTCCTGATCACCTGTATTATACAGTAGTTCAATAAATTAAAGCTTTTGAATTGAATTTGCTACGCTTCAGCTAATAGGACGAACTTTCGACGCTGCATCAAACTATAGTTGCTGCTGATTTCGTTTATACGTGAACGTAACGATTTTAAAAATGGAGAAAAAAGAGTTTCGAGTGGTTATCAAGCATTTTTATTTCAAAGGTTGGAATGCGACCCAAGTAAAAATTGAGTTAGACGAGACGTACAGTGACTCTGCGCCATGTTTTGCCACTGTTTCCAACTGGATTAATGTGTTAAAAAGAGGTCGCAGGAGCACCGAGGATGAACTACGTCCAGGAGGCCAAAAAACGGCAACTGATGAGGAAAACGTAGAGAAAGTGCGAAAAATTATTGGCACAGATAAGCGAATGAACATTAAGGAAATAGCGGAGGCATTAGGGATTAGTTTAGGCAGTGTGTATTTTATCCTACACGAAAACTTGAAGATGAAAGAGCTTAGAGCAAAATGGCTGCCGCATTTGCTCAACCAAGGCCAAAAAGACGCGCCTGTTTTGGCTTTACAGCGAAATTTGGCCAAGATGTCGAACAATCTGTCGGATTTTTGGTGCAGATTCATGACCGTCGATGAAAGCCGGGTTCATCACTACACTCCCGAGACCCAAGAAGCATCTTGCCAATGGTGTGCACCTGATGAAGGACCTCCGAAGAGGGTCGGACAACGGCATTGACCGGAAAGGTGATGGCTACAGTTTTTTAAGACCAACGTAGAATAATGCTGGTCGCTACCTTGAGAGCTGTAAAACGATCACAGGAGAATATTATGCAAGACTGTTGGACTGCCGTTAGCAAGAACTCATCGTGAAACGGCCCGCTTTGCAGAAGAAGGTTGTCGCGTTTCACCAGGGCAATGCTCCTGCACACAAGTCCCGGCAAGCATCGGCAAAAACTGGCCCAACTGAGGTTCGAACTTATTGAACAACCCTCCTATTCTCCAGACCTGGCCCCCTCTGATTATTTCCTCTTCGACATTTGAAGAATAGTCTCGGTGGAAGCGTTTTTTCCAGCAATGAAGAGGTTAAGTCTGCTGTCAATGCCTATTTTCAGTCTAACGACGCGGAATTCTACTCAAGAGGTATGAATGCTCTGAAATCTCGGTGGGAAAAGTGTATTGAGCTTCTCGGGGAGTATATCGAATAAGAAAAATTTAAAAACATGATTTGGAAAATTCTCGGTTTTCATTCTAAGAACTTATTGAACTACCTGTATATATACGCGCACAGTGTGCAAGGCGAAACAAGAGCGAATTGTTTAGTTTTATTTGAAACACGTCCGTGTGCCTGAAAAGAAAACGTATAGTGTGGTTTTCAATTCAATTATATTTATTTCACTCAGATTGAGTATAATATACAGCTCAAGATGTTTCCTCATAATACTCTATCTTCTTCACGCTTTCGGCGAGAGAAGTAGTGCAACGATGTTTTGTTCAGCGCTGTGCATCCCACTGCATGGGTACTTGGCACACCTCTGCAGGCAGAACCGGCAGGTGCACAACTCGTACTCCTCGTGAAAGCCTGCGTTTGAACATACCAGGTATAGTGTGGTTTTCGGTTGTGTCCAAGGACCTCCAATGTGCAGAAAGTTAAGTATGACATCAGCACGACCACGAGTGTTAGACAAAGCCGTTAAGGGTGCCGCGAGTTCTGTGTGTATATATATATATATATAGATAACTGTTATTGCCACTACTAATATAGTGTATGAGGCATATAATTTCATGAAATTCTGAATTTCATCATAACAAACAAGAACGGCGCTGGTAATAATAATAACAATCATTTTATAAACATCAGATATTGCAAAATAGTATGTTTGGCATACTTTATAGAGTTGAGAATCCCTTGTGCAATGCGTGCATGTGCCCCTAATCTACATAGTATGGGTACATTTCTCGCTCAATAAGGAAGTGGTGGCCAAAAGGTCAGCACATCCGAGCGAAGTAAAACAAAGCTCACTTGGACGCCGTTCAATGTTACGATACTCAGCATCGATGTTATCGGTTTATCCAGCTATATATTGCTGCCAGCCATGAGCTATTTTTCCAGTGGCTTTCGATTTCAGCTAGTCAATTTCATGGGGCGTCACTATTGGAGTATACAAAGATATATGAAATGTCTTCTAGCTTGGTCGCCGATCACCTGTAATATTTAACGGCCACATTATGAAAGAAAATCGGCTGGTGATTGAGAAATTAGCACGCCCGGTTTTCTTTGCTCTAACGCTTCGTTGGGCCACGGTATCGGATGCCGACAGCAAAGCAAACGTTTCGTTATGTTGTCTATTGGCATCGCGTAGCAGGTATTACAGTCGACACATTGCTAATTGTATCAATTCTATACGTCAAGCACTGAGCAGAAACGAATTCAGCTTGTATTGGATAATATTGCAAATCGTGTACAATAAAATACTGTACTCTATAAAATAGTATTAGATGATTGTCTTATTTCGCTGCTATCACACTTTCGCACCGTTCGATCATTTCTACTGCCGCCAAAAGGGAGAGGAAGATGGCGAAGCAACCGGACCTCAGCAAAGGTGAAAGAACTATGAACGTTGTTCAGTTATATATGTGTGTTTTTGCCATTTCCGGTGGAATGAATCACAGTTTTAAAAAGCGGAGGAGGCGATATATATATATATATATATATATATATATATATTTATTTATTATTTTCTTTGAATAGTCAATAACTATTCACCCGTAAAACGTTATTACGATTGTCCGTTTGCTCAGTTATGTGAATGAGAGGGCTGTCCACTCCTTGTTATTTTTATGGGAGGTTTCGGGGATGCAAAGTGCACACGCGTCGCTGGCAATCAGCAACTAGTGTGGGACTCACAAACCCACTGAACTAACGACACGTATCGCTCGTATCGACAACATCGCGCTGGGCGGCACATAGCATGCATCGATAGATGGCCTGACGTTTGCCACGCTTGCCTCATACAAGGTATGGCAATCTTTTGAATCATGTCACATAAAGAATGATATTTGCTTTTCACGGTCTGCCTTACCGCCCTATTCTGCGCCCCCGCCCTGCTAATATATATATATAGATATATATATATTATATATAGTATAGAAAATATTGTGATGATTTATTATTCATTTACAATACGTTTTGCACACCCGGCAGTGCTCGCCTTAATAAAATGATTGATAAAAAAGGTGTCACGTGAGGTTAAGAATCAGCTGTCCGTGTCCTTGCTTGATGGTAGCCCCCGCTCTTATGGACCCGGTGCGAGGCGGTATATCCTCAAGGTTGCTTGCAACGTTTAAAACGGTAAGATCCATAAGATTCCTCTTCGTGACCCGAGCCCTAAGAGCTTCCTCGCAGATTCGGAGTCCCATACACCACTCATAGAGATAGTGATGGATCCGAATCTGCGAGTTTTTGCGGGTCGGGGAGCGCCGCCTTTAGGAACTCGACATCATATTGGTGACTTGTCCTGCCGTGCTTTTGCCTGGTCCCGGCTCGGGCCGCAAACCTCGGCATCTAAAACCCAGACCTCGGTACGTGTTGTTATTACGAGGTCGGGCTTTAGACCCGGTGCGCCCGGTCGACGGAATACTCGATCACGAACCACCTCATGACCCCATTCGCGAAGAAGACGCGCCACGCGATCACAGACGTCGTCATGTCTCTTTATAGTTTGTTTGTGTGTTGTATCGCACATCTGAGCGACATGGGCCAACGTCTCAGGCGCATGACACCCGTGCCTACAACGTTTGTTGTAGCCCGGGCGGCCCCTGGCCAATCTGGCACGCGTTGGTAGTGCGTTGATCCTGAGCTTTAGTATGTTTAAATACTACTTACCAGATAGGTAGGGCATACCCTTAATCCAGTAATGTACAAAGGGCGTTTCGTGTGCTTTTTTAAAATGTGCCCCATCAAACTTGTTGTGTAATTGTTGAGACCAGTAATCGGTTTCTTGTGTAGCGGTCTCAATGTAGGTTCCCAAGCGCTCGCAAAGAAGTCTTGTTTTCGCAAGGTATTTTTTGAAGTGCTCGGTGGTTAGTATCCATTGCACCCCAAGGTGCGTGAAGTGTTGTAATGCTGTCAGGCGGGAGAGGCGGAGTCTGGAGATAAATGTTTGAAGGCAGGGGATGTCCAGACCGCCGTGTGCTGTGTGCGTGTACAGGTAGGCGTCCGAGTTTTCGAGCTTAAGCCATTTCGACTTAACAACCTTTCTGATCTCTTTATCTAGGTCGCTAAGGAGTGCGTAAGATGGTCTGGGACCGGAGACCAGTTTATATAGGAGGCGGGGAATGAGAAAGTCTTTCAAAAATATGAGTCTTTGGTGGGGTTTAAGGGAGCTATCGTGAGTCTGTTGGGTAAATTAAGGAGTCAAAGTCGACTCCAAAATATCTCCATCGATCGCTCATACCTTAAGCTGGCAATTGCCGATCTCCAGCGTTAAATTCTGGTACGGTGTTAATAAACCTTTACCTTCCGTTCTATTAAATAGGTGGGAGACAGTAAAGCTTTTATTAGTATTCAAAAGGGGGTCCGCAATATTAAGAAGCCGTTGGAGAGTAGATTTCGTGGAGGCTAGGAGGATGAGATCATCCGCAAAGGCTAAGCCCATAAGGCGGAAGTCATCAGTAAGTTAATATCCGATATTAGTTTTTTCTAATTTTGAAAGAATGTCGTCGAGAACTAGATTAAATAAAAGGGGGGCAGAGGATCTCCCTGCCTAACACCCCTAGTTGGCCGAAATGTGCGACATTCCTGTCCAAATTCTATGAGAGTTTTAGATGAGAAGTACAAGCGTTCGATATAATTAATGAATACCTCCGAGTATCCGCGAGTCCGGAGTGACCACAGGACGGAGTCATGACTCACCATGTCGAACGCCTTACGGAGGTCGATTGAGGCGAGTCTGAGCTCACAACCTGCAGACTTGGCATCGTTAAGGATACCATCCAGAACCGCAAGATTCTCGAAGGTACCGTTATAGGGGAGAAACGCTCGCTGGATTGGGAGAAGCTTAATAGAGTTCTGGAGGCGTCTAGAAGAGATTTTGTTAAGCGTTCGTTGTAAGTATGAACTAATAGATAGGGGTCGCAGATCGCTTGGGGATGTGGCATTGTTAATTTTAGGGATGAACGCTAAGCGAGCAGTTTCATGGGCTGAAGCAATATCGCTAATTAATAGTATGTTAAGAATACAACAGACAACTTCTAACGGAAGTTTACGGAGGGACGAACGACAAATCCCGTCCATGCCTAGTGCTTTAGAAGGTCCGCGGAGAGCTACGTGGGTTTTCTTTAGGGAGATAGGAGAAACCTCAAAGAGATCAGAGTTGGGAGTGTATACGGGGCAAGGAAGTGGTTCAGGGGGTGGTTGTGTCATCGTGTTGGCCCAGTGTTCTACAACTTCGGTTGCCTGCATGTTGTGTATGGTGTGTTTGCCATCCAGCACCTCATGAGCGCATTTGGATCGGTTTTGGCTAAAAAGTTTTTGAGTGGTTGCGTAGTCTTGACGTGGATGTTGCCTTTTAGATACTCGCGCTTCAGTGGAAGAAGTTTCTCTAAAGGCACGACGTCGGACAGTGTGTGTAAAATGTTTGTTCAGAAAGTTGTTTAAGGCGATAGTGTGGTCCTCACCTGAGCAAATTATATTTGACAGATGAGTAAGGTCTGTTGAAATTATGTTGCGTTTGGGAAATGTGTTTGTGAGGGCTTGTATTTTGGATATATTAATATATTTTTGGGATGGATTATAAGGGCCATCTGATTCAGAGTATCGAGGCCGACTAGGCCCAGGAAGCTCAGATCCGTCAGGGTTGGAATCCAGGTGAGACCTCTTTTTACGGAGGTCCTCTACCAGATCCTTATGCGCCTGAGAATTACGTTGGCCTCTATTCGCCCCAGGTGTGCGTGAATTAAAATTGGTAGCTAAAAGGTGGTCAATTCTCTAGGTATTTCGTTATTATTATCTAATATAAAATCTGCTTCTAATGTTGCTAAAAGTTCACGGTCTTGTGGGTTCCATCTGGCCTTCTTAGAGGGGGGGGCTAAATTGTTCTCATTATATTCGCTCGGATGGGCACGACGACGGTGTAAATATATATATATATATATATATATATATATATATAGCCGGACGTTTGCTTAATAAAATGCTCTATAGAGCTACCTTGCACACAATGAGTAATAGGAGCGTACAAGAGGATCCCTTGGTTTGCATCCTAAAAACCTTTTATGTCGGCGACCTTCACGACACAAGTCGAAACGGTATTTTGCAAGGCTGCTCACCGTTTTGTCACAAACTATGTTATCGGTCGTACTGCTTAAGTGTAACCACAATCTTTCATTTGAGCCCTGGAAAACTACTAATAATCCTGATCGCCTTGGATTACCATATACAGCTTGGTGGTAATTAAGCTTAGCTTCAATGATTGATATTGTTATTCGCTTGACGTGTATACCTAAATACACCGTTTTATAATAGGGCGGCAGAACCATACATTCTGGTTATTTCCAGCTGCTTTCTAAAGTTACACTACACTTGTCATTGTTCACTAACTGTTTGCCTTATCTGGCGTTTATTACTTTGCTAATGCCTTAGCCGATTCCTTCTAGACAACTCCATATCATCACCGTGTTGCGTATTTATTGCGCGAAAAGCCCATATATCTGTATTATTTTCCTCACATGCGTATAAAGCTCCCCGTAAAATTGTCCTCATAAACATTCCTAATGACGCGGCGTATTTCCGATTCTATTTGAGATATTTGCTGTTGCCATGAGTTAATCTTAACATTTTGCATTTATTTTTCTTTTCCAAAATACTCTCCATCTATAAATATATTTTTGGATGGTTTGGTTTATAATTGAATTGAAATTGCCTAATCTAATGTTTTTGACTCAGCTGTTATACATTTTTTACAATATGCTTTTAAATGATCGTGTCAACTGCAGCTTAACTAGAGTGAATAATAGATGCAGTCGAAAAAACTGAACAACGCTTTAGTATAAAACGGAAGTAAATCGAACAGGAACCCATCCTAAATGTAAATTTTATTTGTTTTACTTAGTCCCTAGGCTGTACCGGCTGCAGAAACAAACCACGTAAAAATAAAACGATCCCGGGCGTGCTCAATGCGTTTGTTTCAAGGTTTTTAGTCACGTTCGTTTCTCCCCGTACGTGACACCGTACGTCACAAACGATGGACGCATGGTACAAAAGATGGGCAGAAACCCAGCTGAGCCAGTCGGATTTCTGGACACGCTTGATTATCCTAAATGTGAAGGAGTGGATCAAAACGTGGGAGGGATCTGTCCTACTTGCTGAGACAGTTCCTTTCAGGCGACTTTTTTTTCAGAAAGTATTTGCATCGTACTGGACGGGCTCCGTTGCCAGTATGGATTCTCTGTGGCTCGGAAAAAAAGAAGACGAGGTGTACGACATCTAACATACTTTCTAAATATGCATAGCTTGAACTGTTTGCAATGAACTGATGTACAACCGCATATGATGCATAGCTGACGCGGCTCTTTGAATGCGAACCCCGTGTAGCATGCAACCAAATGGTGCAGGCGCTCCTGAACAACACTCAAATTTGGAACATCATTAAACGAAAAAAAACATTGTATAGGCCACAATGTGCGCTCTGGTGAATTGATGTAAGTATATATATATATATATATATATATATATATACTTTCATGTAACGTTGAGAACCGCTGAAACAAAGCGCGTTCAGATTAAGTTTTACCGGGTTATATCATGAAGAGAGACAGCGTAACCCTAATACCCAAACAAATAAATAAGTGTAAATGTAAACAATATAAATAACTGTACGCTCTCTTTGATACTGTAGCGTATGGCTTTGGAATCGCTGTCGTTCAGATGTCTTCTCTGGTTGATCATAGTATTAACGGTAAACGTGCATCCATCAAAGTAGAATTTCTCTATTTATCGGTGAGCATACCTTCAAGCGGGGCGGGAAGGGTCAATGGAAGAGGGTCAGACGGATGGGAAATCAATTCAGCAATAATTGTTCGCAGTGTTTGACCTATGTTTACTTGAGCCTGCTCACATACGAATGGCGGTGCTATCGAAAATAGGCATAGTACTGTTCTATGGATATCTGGGTCATTAGAGAGTGAAGCTTAAGGGGGAGGTGTGTTTAGTGGGTAGTGGTATTGTCGGACCAACATCCAACCGCCAGGGTCGAGCCCCACACTGCTTGAGAGAGGAAATACTACGTACTCGAAGCGCGCGTAAAAGCATTCACCCTCCTCCAAAAAAAAAAAAATATATATATATATATATATATATATAGGCCCGAGGTGCATTTATCGCGGGAAAACCAACGTTAACGCTGCCGGCAACTCGAGGTCAGGGGCTTAATAAGAAGCCCATACGGATTGAAACATATCGGTCAATTGTTTGAATGGTAAACTTCGCCTATTTCGTTTCAAATCAACTGCGTTGACGGGTCGAATCCTCGACCAGTCAATACAGAAGAACTCTATTTCTCGCTCGTCCAACCACGGTCGAAACGCAGGCAGACACAGTGAACAAATGAGTGCAGACCTAATGTCAAGTGTCAGTGCTTGTTAGTACAACAGGCACTGACTGTCTGTGGCCCGCCGTTGGTCGCGCAGTCCTCCAATGTCAGTCAGTGGTTGGCGTTCGGCGCTGTGATTTGTAGCGCTACAGAACGCGTTCCCGGAGGCCGCGCGGCGAAAACAACGAGAGGACGGCGGAGTTTCCCTCCCTGCTACTCACAGCGTTGGATTGACGCCACATACACACGGCCATAATAGACACACGGACCAACATCGACTAAAATGATCACAACGACAGCGATGCCCGATGTTGACGATTCGACAACAGATCAATCAACAACGGCAACACCAGCAGCAGCAGCAACAACAACAACTACGGCAGCAGCAACAACAACAGCAGCAATAACTAATACAGCAACAACAGCAACAACAACAACACCGATGCGGCCCCTTCCCACCCCAACATAGACATTGTTGCTGACAACGCTGACAAGAAGCTGCCTGCCCTCTCCGGCCAGCGACCCCAACATCATTGCCGTTACGAGGGTCGGTCTCCTCTATCTTACGAAACAGAGGCAAAAGAAAGAGAGCTGTAAACGATGGACGATGCAAGAGCAACCGAGTGCGGGAGAGAGAGATTGACCAACGGCCTGCGAGCAAGGAGGAAGGGACAAAGAAAACACACAGCCGTAAACATCGTCAGATGATAATGCTGCAAAGGCAGTCGGTTGTGTGTGTACAGACATAGTCGGCCGTACCGTTTCGCCAAGACGATAGATGCGGTGGGCGATCGTCTTCGAAGCCATCGACACACCGGCAGTAGTAGACAGAGCAGCAACGCCGAACGAAACGGGACAGTTTCATGTAGACAGTTGTGGACTAACAGCTGTGCTGAACAACTGGCTCCCTACTCCTTGCTTCGTTCGCCGGTTCGGGTAGCCTCGGCTCGCCAACTCCTTGATCTCAATCGCAAACGCGCACAGTTAGACAGTTTTGGCGAATCCGACCGGCTATCAAAAGTTGCCGTGTCTACCTTCCTAACAGGTGGGCGTTTATGCGTGTATGTATGTATGTATTATGTGTGTGTCTGTGTAGGGAGGAGGTCTAGACACAACAAAACAAAGTCAGAAACCAAGTTACCCAATTTTTGGATACACTATGGCCGTTATCTCTGCCTGGAATTAGGGCCCAATGCGACGGTGAAAATAAAATCGTTCGTTTAATTTCTACCAGTCGGCGACTGTGGTGCGAGTTGTAATTTATTTATGGCGTTAACTGCACATTTAAATGTGGTGTTAACTTTACATTTTAATGTGGCGTTAGCTGCACATTTTAAATGTGGTGTTAACTTTACATTTTAATTGTGATTTTAATTGCAAGTTAAAGCAGGCGATTCTCTACAATTGCAGCAAAAAGTACGCTGACGAAAAAAAAGTGCGGTCTAGAGCAATTTGATCTTGGACAGTTTGACCCATCTGCCGTATTAAAGATAAAAACAGTTTAATTCTGCATGCACGGCATTTGCTGCAAAATATTTTAGTTAACAAAGTTAATGGGCGCAAGTAAGGATGTGGATGTCGCATGTCGAAATACAAGTCCACCAGTAACAAGGGCATTTTTTCCTTGTTCTGCCGTAACTCTGTCGGTTTGATATTTAACTAAGACGCTACCAATAAACACACATAAACTACAAACCACCATTAACAAAGTGCATCATGCATTTTACCTAGCTAATCTCAATAATAAAAGAACACTAGCGGTGCGTTTGCCTGGGGATCTATTCAGCGTAACTCATATCACGTAGTCTGCGACTCTAACTACGGTTAGCATTTATTTACTCTATGAAGGGGAATGTGGGGGAGGGATGGGGTGAGGTTATCATTGTTGCTACTATTGCTGCAATTGTTGTTGTTTCTAGGAATAAAATGCCGGAATTCGTTTACCGCGATGCCAACGGCTGGCGTAGTCAGGGATTGCCTCTGACCACATCGAGCGACGAAGCGTGTCGAATGTTTGATTCATGCGTGACGCAATTGACCACCTGGAAAGAGGACGAATTTGGTAAGTGTCTCTCGTGCGAAGGAAGATCCAACGCAAAACTAATTAATGCCCCCGTGAAAGCTAGTTTGACGCTAATGATCACATTAGCGTAGCAGAGCAGCGTTTAACATAGACCATAAGATCATGACCGACTTCGAATCAAAAGTAATGAGATGTTGTCATTTCACTAAACCCGTGCGGCACGCATACTTAAACATTACTTAAACTTTACAAAAAACAAACTCACGGTACGCCCGTTTAGCCCTTGAATTTTTTTTACAATGTGTCCACATTGTCAACATTGTTTCAAGGGCTAAATAATTTTAAATGTCGTCCTCAAACATCGGACGTGTGGCTCGTACTAGATTGAACAAACTCAATTGAAGCACTAACAATAACCCGGTGCTCTGCTTCTAGGCCTTGACTCAGCGATGAGTCGGATGATTTCGGCGGATCCCGAGTTCGTAATGGGTAAAGTTCTCAAAAATGATCTCAACTTGATCGGCACCGCAGATTCCGGTAGAAAAAATCCAGCAATTATCGAGGACCTGAAAGCTGCGCGCGCGATGGCTCAGGTAAATACGTTTACGGGCACGTATATACGTGTATTCATATGTACGTATGTTTTTTTATTGATTGACAGGTTTATTATTCGTTCGACGTGTATACTTAAATAGCCATATCACTCTTTTATACCAGGGGCCTGCTTAGGGCCTCAGCATAAGTGGCAGCATGGTCACAGACTCTTAACGATGTAAATAAACTTATCGGGCTGACCCTCAGCCAAGATTTAACGTCCACGGGACTGCTTTTCGCATTGCTTCATAGACGGGTCCCCATAAACGCAGGGGTGCAACGGTGGGGCTCGAACCCTTGCACCTTTGTGTCCCTCTGGTCCGGAGGCGCAGGCGAATGCATCATCTGGCGGAGGAAGTCGCGGGTCTGGTTCTGACACATTCTCAGTTTCGATGAACTTTTTCCTAAGATATACTGAATTAAGTACAATGATGCGATTGTATGAAAGTGTACATCGTAGTACTATATATATATATATATATATATATATATATATATATATATATATATATATATATATATATGAATATCGTCTTCTGTTTTCTTCAGCTCACGCATGAGCAATCCTAGGCTCGAAACAATGGTAAGGAGGCGGAAATCTTATTTTACTATTCTCTCAAAAAGTTCCTTCCTTGAAACAGAGGTACAGCAAGGAGATGTAGTCTCCAGCAATCTGTTATCTTCTATTTTCGTTTACCATTAGAGCGCCGCAACGCACTGGGCGAGCACGAAACGTGTTTATACAAATGTAGCGATATAAACTCGTTTGCATCGGTGATGATTATGATGATAAAGGGCAGTTAATAAAGACGCTAAGTTCGTTCAGAGGAGGAGAAACACAAAAACAAGCATTGTTACAACAGCAACTAGGCTGGGCTCACTTCGTCGAAACGGCGATCCGTGTTGAGGCGCGTGAAGCAGGCGGAACATTGGTATTTGCTGGTCTTGGTTCCGAACATTAAGCAAGTCATTGTTGTACGAATAAAGTAAAAATATACATAACTTTCGCATTACTAGTGTGGTTTGGTTTCGTTGTGTACAAGTGATCAATCAATGATTCATTCATATTTGTTTGTTTGTTTGTCGTACTTGCATGTTGACTTATCATATCATCGAACACGACGCCCTTCGACGATTTGATGCGATGCAGAAGCAGAACGTGACCGAGCGCGAGAAGCTGCACGTTGAGGCGGCTCTTCTTCTGGCCGAAGGCCGCATGTATTCGGCGTGCACCGTCTGGGAGAAGATCCTCGACGTGCATCCGACCGATATGCTCGCCATTAAGTTGGCGCACGATGGCTACTTCTACCTCGGTATGGTGGAGGATCACTTTTCCTTACCTCTCTCTTTCATTCTTTTTCTTCGGTTTTCCTTTATCGGTAGGCAGGCCATATTTCTGATCCATGTAAGCGTGCCTTATAATGTTAACTGATTGTGGACACCACATTAAGTTCCTCGTTTATATATATATAACGCTGCAACTAATTACTTGTAAGTGTTATATGAAATAAGTAGCACCAAATAGTATTAGTGAATGCATAATGATAAGTTAACATGTTACATTCAAGAGCTTGTAATAGGCTAAGTCTTTCAAGCAATAATGAACTGGGCAGTGGCTCTAATCACAGCAATTGCAACGGTATCTAACGGAACGGCCTCTACTACTTCTCTCTTGACGTTGACTGTTTCCTAATCGAAGGTAAACAAAAGGAGATGCGAGCTTCAATCGAGAAGGTTCAACCCAAATGGCGGAACGATCTACCACTCTTCAGCTACCTTCACGGTATATATTTATGAAGAGACAGAGAGAGATAGAGCAATCTATCGTTGTCAGCTTTCATGGACTGTAGTATAAACTTCACTGTTATATGATAGAACGCGCAAGTTGTAAAAGTGAACAGCAAAAAGAAATAAATAAATAAAAGATATATATATATATATATAAACCTTTACACATGCGTTGCAAAACATAACAAGACATGAGGCACTTTGTGTGACGTCTGTATGTAGGAGTAAACCGAATGTTCGGGCTTTTTGGACGAACTCCGTAGTGCTGTCTGATTCGTGCTGAGGGTCCTCGCTGAATTCGTTTGCCATTTGTTTGTGGGTTGAATCTAATGTGTCTACATGCGTGTGTGTATATGTTCGGATGTATGTTTGGGTGCTGCTGTATGACTCTATTTGTGAAGGCATGCAGGCGTTTGGTTTGTGCGAGACCGGAGCCTACGATCAGGCCGAGCAGGCCGCTCGTCAAGGCCTCACGTTGAACCGGACCGATGGCTGGGCTACTCATGCGCTAGCGCACGTCTACGAAATGACCGCGCAACCTGGTCCAGGTCCGTACAGGTTCTTTGCAACAGTTCCTTAGCCCGTCTGGTGCAAGAATGCGAAGTTTATAAATAGTTGTTACCTAGTATATATATATATATATATATATATATATATATATATATATATATATATAAATATACTTAGATGGCATATGCTTATATAATCTGTAATGGTAGTATAATCCACATCCCGTAGTATTACGAATTATGTTCTTAGCAAAAACAAACACTACGAATCGAGCGGAGGAAACTCTGGCAGCATGGTAGTTAAGCCATATTCAGAACGCTGCAGCTGAATATTGGCCTGGTATGGCTGTAAATGTTTAGGGTTTATAGTTTACTAAGATAGTATTACTAACACTTATATATATATATATATATATATATATATATATATATATATATATATATATATATATATATATATATATATATATATATATATATATATATATATATATATATATATATATATATATATATATATATGCTAGAAACACAACATACAGAAGACACGCTGCATTGGGGTTATACCAACTTCCTGGCGCTGAACAGAAAAACAATTGCGTTCGGCCTGAAGAGCGTTAGCGGTTTGACATCGTGTTTAGGTTACAACTGGGATTTTTTTTTTTATTGATGACTCCTTTCATCAAAGTTTATTATTTATTGTTATGGTTACAGGAAAATCTGAATAACCAACTACACTTTTTGTGGATTGTTTCAACATAAAAAAGAGACTCTTTTCTCTCACCGTTGTTTTGCAGGCATCTCGTTCATGTCCCGTACAGTGGCCGACTGGCAACCGAGCGGCCTTCTCGCCTGTCATAACTTCTGGCATTGGGCGGTCTACCACATCGAAAAGGGCGAAGCAGAGGCTGCCCTTGACCTGTTCGACTCAGAGGTATCTCATTTGCTTCTTTTCTCTTTCTCTCAATCTACCTCGTTAACTGAATATAGTAACGGGGGATGGTAGTGGGCGATTATTTATCAGTGTTTCCAGCGCTTTTTTTGTTGATTTGTTACATTTTTCACCTCTGGCCAGTAGTAATTTGATCCCGAATTCGCCTATCTAAAGCGCAAACCATAAACAAATTGTGCTTACAAGATTTTCTCACAAGATCTGCACACAATATGCACATGTAGGTTTTGTGTGCCATATTTGGCAATGCTCAATATGTTGTTGTACTCGAAATCTAATCAATAATTGAATTAATTAATCAATTAAATTACCTAACTGTGCCAAAATTACGAACACTTTCGTCATTGGTTTCCCGGTCGACAATCCACGGTGGTGGTGACGGTCAACGGTCGAACGTTGTCTTGCTGCGACATTTCCATTGTTCTGGGCGCATTTTCATTGACCACCTGACGGCGATGACGACGAATCGCGATTGCCGATGAGGTCGACACAGATCGAGAAGCGTTGCGGGAGCGGATCAATGCTTGATTACGTCGACGGCGCAAGCCTGCTTTATCGACTCGAGCTAGAAGGCGTCAACGTTGAACGCAGGTGCCCGAATTTATATTTATCTGATCGTTCGCAAATATATATATATATATATAATTTATCTATATATATGTGTGTTTGTGTGTTAGTGTGTGTGTCGACGTGTATACAGGGTGTCCGGAACTTTTTCGAAGATCGATGTAGGGAAGTGTAGAGTAATTGGTTAACGCAAATATATTTTCCAATAGAACATGAGAGTGAGCGTTGTTTCGGAGTGAGAGTAGTTTTACTGAAATTCGTCACATTGGTTTTATTGCCCGACACAGGAGCACAAAATGCGCAATTGCGAGACAGCCAGTCTTCCTATACAGAAACTAAGCACATTGTCGTGTTTGTAAGAAAATTATGCTTCCTGGATAACGTGTTTTCACATTAGTACCCTTACGAGTCACTTGAAGTCGTTTTCTTAACTTTTGTTGGATTTCATATATATTTGTCTAATGCAGGTGGACGCCGCTGTTCTCGGTAACGAAGGAACACCTGTTCGATCATATTCTTCTGTTTAATGATGCGCACTTTGCCATGACTCTGTTGGGATTGAAGGACAGGGAACATTTCGCGAAGTTTCAGGTTAGTCCAGAACGTTCTTGCTTTGTTCAGTAGCGCGCAGTAGAGGCTGGATGTATACACTGTAAAGCGTCCGCACTCGCAATTAAGGCACTTTCCTATTCCTTGGATAGCCAAATATGTTGTGATAGACCGTTTTTGATTTTCACCCACGGCAATTATGAAATATTCCTTTTATTACCATCGAGGTATAGACGACACACGATTAACAGTTCCGTCGCTACCTATTCTACCGTACATATGATTGCACTTCGAAAACACCAACAGTTAGTTGATTGAGCCGAAAGGAGGCAGCTTTGAGTCTTAAATGTCTTTGAAAAATAATAATAATATTAATAATAATAAGGATTAGGATTACCTATATTAACTCCGGGCCTGATGCTAAGCCCGTTTTGCGCTAATGATTTTTGACAATTTTCACTCGGACAGGATTCACTAAACTCTCTCGAAGATTTGGCCGATATCGACAATGCACGAATTTCTTCACTGTTCGGCAAAAAACTCATTCAGGCCATGAAGGACTACAGCGAAGGTATGTAGCCCGTCCTGCGTGGCTTCTTACGTTTAGTCGAAACTCGGCGAAGCGAGGTTTGGTCTTGTATATATATATATATATTTAGACATCGCATCACCCATCACTCATACGTAAAATATGTTCAAAAATATCTATATCGCAGTGAAAACGAATTTCGTTCTAAGACAAATATATTATATATTGTTATCATAGGCGTAAAATAAATTTATTTTAATATTGTATATCCGTGTGTCCGTGTGTTGAATACGAATATTCAATCCGGGCCACTATATACCCTGGCATTGTACACCCTGGCACAATTTACTCACCGAATGAATTGCTGCGGAATACTATTCCTTCGTGGCGCGTAGCATTGATAAGTCCCGGAAGTGTTGCTGGAGCTGGAGAATTGGCTCCAACTCGTTCTTTCAGCTCACACATGTTCGCGAAAACATGCTGGTCACTCCATCAAGTTCCAGCTTTTCCGAGGTACCCTCGACGCCCCCAACTGCACTGATATGCATCTTGGTATTTTCGTAAATGAAGTATCGCAAATGGCTCTCCTCCTCGTTCGCATATCAATTGTCGTCTATCGTTGGCGTAGAGAGGCATCCTGGTCTCACCCGTAACTGAAACGTCCTGCCATTGATTTGGCTAATGGCCTAGTTTTCCTGATCCAGTGCGCAAACGGGCATTGTTGTCTGTACGCTGTGGTCAGTTGTAGACGTACAACAGATCTGTGAGGCTTATACGTCATGCTATGCAGTCTTCTTCGCGCCCAAGAATAGGTACATTAAAAACCACTTAAAGAGCTCCACGAAGCTGTTGGCTCAACTGAACAACAGTAAGTCGTCGATTCCACAAAGTAAACATTAAAAGGTGGCAGTCTGATCTTGATTAGTGATAGCTAGAGCTCTGTCCGAACCCGCTCTCGGATGGAAGACGCCCATGAGTTGATACTGTTGGAAGACTCG
Source organism: Dermanyssus gallinae (assembly GCA_003439945.1). Taxonomy (NCBI): domain Eukaryota; kingdom Metazoa; phylum Arthropoda; class Arachnida; order Mesostigmata; family Dermanyssidae; genus Dermanyssus; species Dermanyssus gallinae. Next base: position 137,301 of record QVRM01002087.1, read on the forward strand.
ATAAATAGTAGACTGGTTCAGCATATTCAGTTGACGAGTTAAGGAACGCTGACACTATAGTCAAGCTTAAACAAAGCAACGATTTAGGCGGCCCTCTCTTTCTGGTGCCACACTCATTTCTCAGAACTTATTGTTTAATATGAGACACTTGCGACTAGAACGGACGTGCCAAAGCAGACATCGTTTATCCGAGCGTTTTTCCAGTTTCCAATAAATTTGGAAACAAAACAAATATCATTCATGGGTACCTAAGAATGGGACGCATGACTTTAACATTCTGATCTTCATGTTCTTCAAGCAAATTTATTTGCGTTTCATATGGTAAAGTCATTTTTAATGTGGCTTTACTATTGTGAGTAAAATATGGGTTAGGCCATGTGTGATGGGTGATGGGATTTTTTTCGGTTTCAAGGTGTATATTTACCTTTGTTTATCATCATCGTTTTTTTTTCGCTCATAACGCCATCTATCGTTGCGGCTGCCTTCTGTAATACACTTAATCGGACCAAATAGTCAAAAACCCATGTAGCGTTTTTCTTCTACTCGGACTACCTTGTCGTGAGTCCCAATCTTCTAGTCGGTGACTATGAGTGGCCATTGTAGTAACAGAGTAAAAGTACTCGATTTATCATTATCTTTATTTCGGTTCAGGTGATTTCGGCTCATGTGCGTCGACGATGTACGAACTTCGACCGGAACTTGTCCAGATGGGCGGCTCGGACGCTCAGCGAGACGTTTTCGAGTTACTGACGGTGCACGCAGCGATCAAAAGCGCCGATCACCGCGAATTGGCCAAGAAGCTTCTTGACTGTCGCGCCGCCGTTCGCAGAGCCTCGCCGATGCTCGAGCGGCTCAAGAAGCGGCTGACCCAGTGACTGCCTGCAGGGAGGGAAGAGGCTTATAGAAGCATATACATGAGCTATATGTCGTTATCCCGGCTGTTGTAACTGAATGACGCATGCAGTAACACTGGCTCATCAATTCAGCCAACTAACTATTCAAGTATTATGATGATGCAGACACTTTTTGCAGGTTTTGCGGCCACGTCGAGAATGACGTAGTTGCTGTCTGGAATAAAGCTAGACGCTTTTCAGAAATTTTCTTCGTTGCCACAGTTGTTATTTTATAAGTAGTTCGTTCGGGTAGAGGAGAGCAATGTGTGTGCGTGGGGCGTGTTGCAGACTAATATCAAAGCTTACAGTTCTTACACCCTTTCCGACGAAAAGGCTTTGCTGTTGTTGTTCATGTTTATGTATATTATATATATATATATATATATGTATATATATATATATATATATATATATATATATATCTATATATATATATATATATATATATATATATATATATATATTAACAATATACGACGTACAATATGTGGACGTATAGAAGATGCAAGTATAGGAAGCAGTGCATATGGTCTGCCTGGAAAAACGTTATCTGACGTAGGACAGCTTGTGGCCAGGTATGTTACTGGGGTATTGGTACATAAAGTAGGGGCGCACGTTTATAAGTACGTGGCTGTCTAAACCGTTCTGTCAGAGCGATTTGGCTTTTAAATAGATCTGGGAACGCGTAATGCTTGCCCATGTGCTTCAGTCAGAGATTAAACGAACTGTGGCAAAACCCAGCGATCATTTGTACACAGTCTGTATAGAATGCGTCAAGGCCTTCGACAAAGCACTTCGCGGTTTTTTGGTAAAGTCTTTCCGCACGCAAGGGTCAGTAGTTTTCTTCTGTGAAATTCGAGCTTCCTTGATGAGGACACTTGATTGGTACAGAGTGAGCAGGATGTGTTAGGTATGACAACATGTGCTAACTTCGCAAGAGGACCCACTGAGCTCCATATTTCTTCACTCTTCTGCTTACTGATTTTCGTGGCTATATTTGGCAGGAGTACTCTTTGCGGTATCTGAGGCCTCGGCTGTATTATACTGAGACGACCTTAACGGCTGACAAGCCAAAATCAACTGACAACATTATAAGCAGCAGTGTTATACGAGTATTCAATATGAGAGAAATAAATATGATGATAATGCTTTTGGTTGGTTTGAAATTTGTGCAAACTTAAAATGAAGCCAGCCAGCCAGCGAGGTGGTACTTCTACCTTCCATGCAAATGAGTAAGGTGATAAAGCCATCACCGTCCAGAGGATTCGTCGAGGAACCGCCGGCGCCAAACTAGTTGGAGATTTTTAGTAAGTGCAGCACGATCTCTAGAATGAATTTAATTCTAGCAAGATCTCAAAAGGTATTAGCACTAAGCTGTTGTTGAAGAGCCCATTAAGCCTTTTTGGACTCGCTTTTTAGTGACAGTTCATCTTCTCCGGTGATGAACTCTAATCTGCAAAAAAACCGCGTAATGCGCATCGTAGTCTGCATAGTGTGGCACTCACTCACCCGCAGAAAAAGCTAGTCTTCAACCTACATAACAAGAACTGCTGGAGTATGACTTCAATACTTTCAGGGTGCCACCTCGTGATCTAGGGAACTAGTGCGCTAGTCATGGTTGTCATCTTCCAGGGTGTCGTCGGTTCGATTCCTGTTGTTAGTCGAATTTTATTTGAGCGATGCTCATTGAGAGTAGATCATAAACCATAACGCCGGGGGTCAGCGGCCATGCTGCCACAAGAACAGTTGGAGCAACCCTACAGATCTTAACATGTCCGGCCCTCGGTGCATTGAAGATATACCTCAGAATAAGTTCCGATCCCGTAGGGAACGGAGAATGGTCTAGAATGAAAAACAACCTCCTTAAAAAATGTTTTAGTTCTAGGGTGCCGCATGTCTGGCCTGAATTTTTCAGTTTGCTGGGGTTGTCCTAAGCTTTTCCGCCTCTCTTCTTGCACTATCTTCGCTCTGATAACACCTTCTCCAAAGTCGGCCGCGGCATCCCGAAACGAAGCATTACTAGCATTAGTGTTGTGGTGGGTTGTCTTGTGGCTCTGCACTTCTAGTCGGAATCAAGCCGCTTGTTTCGTTTCCTGGAAGGCCCACGTTGCACGTAAAAAGGGTGTGGTTTACTTCGTAGGGCTCTCCAGTGCTACACAAAGACAAGTGACATTCAATGCCTTCCCATCTTCTTTAAGATATATATGCCTGAAAACAACTCCCGGCAGTGCTTAATTTTAATCGTGTAAAGAAGTTTAGTACTCTCAGGTGTCTTCGTTAGGCGGTGAGTCCGACGGTAAATGTACCGTCGGACTTACTCTAGGGCATCGGACGCATTGTTTTTTACCAGGTCTTTTCTTTGCATTAACCTTGCTGAAACGTCTGCAGCGGCAATGAATGCGACTTCACACCAACACTCCCGTATGATAGATTCCGTAGAGTGTGTACTAACACAGACTTCTGTGGGACACCTGCGGTCATCTCGTGCTTTTTGCTCTTACGTATGACACCCTATTTGTCTAAGTCTATGGCTACTAAACGCCAAGAATACGCTTATTTTTCGTTTTTCTTCACAACCCTTAGGTCTACCACTATTTCGCGTCGTTGAACGTACCCTATATGTCGAGTAGTATCAAGAGGCAGAGAATTCTTGGGAAGATTTTTGGGACAATCTATCTTTCCTCTTCGTTCTTAGCAATCACCTTGGCTTTGAGCGTTGATCGTTCTTTATGGAGGCCATTGTGGCCGTTTGAGGGCGGGTCGTACCTGTTTCTTAATCAAATCACCAAAACCCACCGGCGAAGACACTATATCTTTCTTAATTGTGTGCTTCGAAAACTTTTAAGGTTGCTTTTCATTCCTCTGTTAAGCAGAGTGGAAGAGGGGGGGGCGTATGTCATCCAGCCCAGGGGCGGTGTTGCCTGTCTTCCTTTCAACTGCTCTCTGAATCCTCCCAAATATTACGAATGAAATATTCTTTTTTATGTACTTCTTAGTCTTCTTGTCTGCGTAGAAAAGAGGTAAGCCGCAGTGGTTAGACGCGGCGGCATTGTCGATCCCTACGCGTCCCGCTTGACTTCCTCAATGAACTGATACTAGCAACGGAGCTTGCTTTCCCTGATATAGCTCTTCAGATTCGAGCGCTTCATCTTGAACTTGGAGAAAAGATTCTCCAAGCTTGTACCTTCAGGGCCTCCGCTGCGACCTTTATACCGAGCAATTAGTGGCAAAGCTATTGCCTTGCATTCGGGAGATCGTGGGTTAAAGACATGGACAGGCCACTCTTAAACTGGTTTTCATGGTTTCCAATTCAGAAGGTGAACGCCGGAGTGGACTATAATCGGCCATAATCCGTTAAAAAAAAAACGGGGAGCACAGATGTCTTAATACAACGAGATAGTGCCTTATCATCCAAACCCATTATTATTATTATTATTATTACGTCACTGTCTCTGACACGTACGCCCTCGGATGTCGTGCACTAGCCAGGGCGGGCGTCGGCCACATCATTCACCAACGGGAGATGCACAAACGGCGCCTATACGCGCATCTTGTTGAGGACCACGTGGTAATGGCGTTTGGTCTCGAGTCGTCTAGCGTTTGGTCTCGAGTTATCTGGCGTTTGGGGCAAGGATGCACTCAAACTGACGAAAGAGCTTGGGAAGAAGCTCTTTGAGGCTACAGCGGAGCCAAGATCGACCGCGTTCCTCCGACAGAGAGAGTGCCATTAGAATTACAGAAGGGCAACGTCAAAATGATGTTGAGTGGTCACCGACACTCGAGCAATAACAATGATGTTATGTAATTAATATATTAGTAATTGTGATACATGTACATAATGATAATAATAAACTCATGTTTCCAAAAAAATATTATCATTATTATTATTATTATTATTATTATTTGAACCATACGTATTTATTCTTTTTAGTTACTGAGGCCAATGCCAACCTTTCCCAAGAGTTGTATTCGCCGCGCTGGTCGTAATGTTAACAAAGGCTTCCTGGCCGCTATAAGCGTGGCCGCGCTCTCTGATTGTTCCTTACGCCGTCCGGCCTTTAGAGACAGTGTCCTCTGCAATATTCTCTGAGTGGCTGGAACACTGAGTAGCTATGACCAGCTCTATAATTATCAAACGTCCAAGGCAAGGTAACCGGCAAGATAAACATTACTGGAACGATGATCGCAAGCCAATACTGGGAGCGAGTTTATACGCGCTAATACTATTATGTGTGTATTAGTGCGTATACTATCTTTACATCGATACTACTATAGCAGCCCTACAGTATGATAAGCATCTGTTAGCTCACGTCTACCCGGATCGGCTGCAACAGATCGTGTTGATCCCTATCCCCCAATAGGGATCGGCACGATCTGTTACCGCCACGTCTATTGAAGGCTTACGTCTAACCAAAACAATACTGAGATTACGTCATCGTCCATCGCAGCTATCTAGTCCGTGATGTATGTGAGTGGCAGCGCCAGTTTTCCTTTTTGCATTGTTTCGAATTTTTTAGATATGATGTCATAAATACCCACATGCGTACGTATATATATATTAATATATATATGTGTGTGATTATGTCATCCGATCTGCATGTTACTGATGAAGTAAATTAAATTGAATTACATTTTATCAAACGTGAGTAGATCATGGCTAATCTACTCTTAGGCCCGTATTTCGAAGAACACAGCACGAATATATATATACATATATATATATATATATATATATATGTAATTATGTCATCACATCAGCATTTTACTGATGAAATACCTTAAATTGAATTAAATATTATCAAACGTGAGTAGGTCATGGCTAAACACAGCACCAATATATATGTATATATATATATATACGAGGTGAATTTTCGCGGGTTACGTATATTCGAATTTCGATTTTTTGTGGCGTTATGTTGGTACTCATGTCTCTCACTTATGCCGACAAGCTCGGCCATTTTGAATGTTCACTTAATTGTTGACAGCTGCTTTGCTTGCACGTGTTTTGGATCGTCTTCGATTTTAACCTATTCAAAAAAATGGATCAAAGAACCTGTATCAAATTTTGTGTGAAAAACGAAATTAAGTGCGCGGATGCATTCCGAATGTTGACTGTGGCATACGGAGAAGCTACCTTGGACCGAAGCAACGTTTATCGGTGGTACAAAATGTTCTCAGAAGGCCGAGAAGATGTGAACGACGAAGAGCGTGCCGGACGCCCGAGCACTTCAACAACAGACGAACAAATTAATGAAGTGGAGAAAATGGTATTGGCCAATCGTCGAATCACCGTTAGAGAAGTTGCTGAGGACCTAAACATATCGATTGGCTCGTGCCATTCGATTTTTATCAATGATTTGGGCATGAGACGGGTCGCCGCGAAATTCGTACCAAAATTGCTCAATTGCGACCAAAAACAGCATCGCATGAACATTGCTAATGAGATGTTGGACTCTGTCCGCGACGACCCAAATTTGCTCCAGAGGGTCATAACTGGTGACGAATCGTGGGTTTATGGTTATGACGTGGAAACCAAAGCTCAATCATCTCAATGGAAGCTGCCGCACGAACCAAGACCGAAAAAAGCGCGCCAAGTTCGGTCGAATGTGAAAGTTTTGCTGACAGTTTTCTTCGATTGCAAGGGCGTGGTGCATCATGAGTTCTTGCCACAGGGTAGAACGGTCAATAAGGAATATTACCTGCAAGTTATGCGCAATTTGCGCGAAGCAATCCGCCAGAAACGCCCGGATTTGTGGAAGAACAAAAATTGGCTTTTGCACCACGATAACGCCCCTGCTCACACATCGTTGCTTGTGCGCGAGTTTTTGGCCAAAAACAACACACTAATGATGCCGCAGCCACCGTATTCCCCAGATCTGGCCCCCTGTGACTTTTTCTTGTTCCCTAAACTGAAGAGGCCCATGAAAGGACGACGTTACGCTACGCTTGACGAGATAAAGACGGCATCGAAGGAGGAGCTGAACAAGATAAAAAAAATGTTTTTTTGAAGTGCTTCGAAGATTGGAAAAACCGTTGGCACAAGTGTATAATATCTCATGGGGATTACTTTGAAGGGGACAAAATAGATATTCATGAATAAATGAATAATTTTTGAAAAAACACAAAAGTCGCGATACTTTTTGAACACACCTCGTATATATATAAATATATATATATATATATATATATATATATATTATAAATATATATATCTATATAGATGGCATACATTTCCTTTTTTTTGTGTACAGCGTGCGTTTAAACGCTTTTTTGTTATGGGTGGTTTCGAGAATGCCCGATACACAAACGCTCGCATCATAAGCAGGTAGCGTGACTAGTGTGAGACTCGCAACTAAAACTAAACCCGCATTCCTCACCACAATACCCCCAGGCTCGGTATTGCTTTGGTAAAAAAAAAAAATTGCGGAAGAGGCGTCTCCGCGCCATTCGCCGTCATTGTTTAATATGCCGTCCCCCAGCTTTATATACCATCGTGTGAATCTAAACTCTGTCATATAAATATATATATATATATATATATATATAACTTGCTTATGTTAGAACGTTGGAGTGAACAGTGGTCTCCGCGTGAATATGTAGTCATGGGCTCTCTAACCCAGGATTAGTCCAATTCGACAATGTGTCTCGAACAGATGCTGCGTTTCCTCGTTGAATGACGAGCGACATCTTCTGACGCAAAAATTGCGATGCTCTTGAGTCTCCCGTGGAAAGGTTAAGGTTTCTGCCCACGCGCTGAATCAAGTTCAGTATAGGCGGCCCTGGCCCTACCATTGTTTCGAAAGTCAACGGACAAAATTGGTTTTCTACATTTGGTAGCCTCTGCTAACCTGAACGCATGACCTGCCTGGTCCCCACCTGAGCTCAAAGGAGGTTGGAGTGAGACAGTCAGGTCTTTTTCCATCGTCTCTTGATAGACCCGGAGGCTCTAGTACACATGGTAAGCCAGCAGATCTCAGTGCTCGACTTAAAGTGTCGTTTAAAGCCGAGTGGCGTGCTCTTCGGCCTCCACTTAAGGCGCATGACAAGTCATGATGTGCCAACGCGTCCACAAGGTAACCACAACGACATCGGTGGGGAACAACTAGGTTAACATCAAGCTGCCGTCCTGTATTAATGTGCGTCGTCTCGCCATTCAAAAGAGTCTCTATTCGTAGACAAAGTTGGGCATGTAACGAAGTTCCAGCCCCTTAACTACTAACGGCTCGAAGCCTGGTTTATAAGCTACAGTAGAGGCTCTATCAATCAGGCTTGCTAGGAAGTCGAATAAAGACAACACTCTGTCGGTCAGCTTTTGTAGTTCTACGCTATAAGCGCTCCACCCATCGTTATCCAATAATGCTCTAACCTTCTCCGCAGCCTGAGTCTCGCCGGGTCTTGCTATCATGACCGCGTCTGGCATATCTAAGCCGCCTACAGCGGAAAGCTAAATATTTAGTACCTCTTCTAAAGTGTAAGATCATTAAACGGCTGAAAAAGTTCAGGCGATGAGGATAGCTTGCAACCTCTAACTAGGTGTTTTAATTTCGTTGCTGAAAAGCAAGATCTACGGAGAAACAGGCCGCAGTGGGCCTTCAGTTGGGGTAGTCTGCCTGTGGCGAAATCTAGTTTGTCTTTTCGGCCGGCTAGTGCTTTTGCAGCCTCATCTGGCAACAAGGGCACACTCAGAAGCTCCAAGTCCGCCTTGTCAACAAGGCGACAGACAGAGCTTTGTCTGTCGGGAGTAACTATGACTCTCTTACCAGCTTGGTCTGCTGGTGCGCGACTTCCGCGCGCTGCGGGGACCTTCACGAGCCCCTATGTAAGTTAGTCAGACGGTACAAACTCCCAATAGAAACATCCCCGTATTTCCATCTAACGGGGGGCAAGGCATACGATAGATATTGGTTGGCAACGAACTTATATTGTCATCCTGTCGTGGTCCATTCGAGGGCTGTTAAGGCTATTGCCAATACGGGGGGAATGTGCTGCATAATGACCCCCGGGCCGGACGGTTAATGCCCCGGGTGACACCCGGTGGTACCGTCCGGGACGCCTGCTGCCTTGCCTTAATAGGCAAAATGAGTGAGAAGAGACCACATGAACGCAGACCGCCGGTCGAGAGGACCTTCTGGCCTCGCAGCCGCCCTTCGCGGCGGCGCGGAACCCCTGCGCTGGAATGGGTCAAACTCCCCTTCGGGGGGGCGCGTAATATTCTGGTGTGTAACGCGGAATCGCGAGGTGAACGCGTCTAAACGCCGGAGTAGTGTGGTACCCCCATTCCGAACCTCGATAGGGGGGAGGGTGGGGGAGCTGCTGGCCTGTCTATTCGGGCTGGCGGGCACTCCCGTCATAGGCTCGCGCGTATTAAATCGCGGGCGGCGGGAGTGTAAGTATTTCTCTCTTTTAGTAGTAGTAGTAGTATGCGTGGCGGTCATATTGCTCGAGAAGGCCGCCGCCGCCGCCGCCGACGGGTATGACGGCATTCCCCGATGAGAGCCAAGCCCACCACGAGATCTTTCCCTCTATAGTACGCGGTGGGAACCTTGATCATCCGGGCAGTTGGCGGGGTTCTTTCGAATTCTCCAAAGCCACTCGTGCGCCCGTTGTGGCCGAACACCTGTCGAACCGCGTCGAGTTCTGCGGCGGGAACTACAGCAGTGGCGTGGCGAACGGCGAGACGGCGAAGGATAGCTCGCGCGAGAAAGAGTGGCTGTGTGCGACAATCGGTGCTGTGGCTGGCGCTGTGGTCGTTGTGGGCGATGTTTTGGTTCTGTTCGCGGTTGGCCTTGTGATATGTCTCTAAGCGTTGTCACGCCTGACCCGGCCGGGAAGAAGTATATGTACACTTCTAGGGTTTCGACTGGAGCTCTCTGGTTGTCGAGTAAGGCGGGTGAGGTCGGCAGTGATGGCTGAGGGCACTGAGGTCAACGATATTGGAACGGTTGGTGGACGGATGGCTGAGTAGTAGGGCGTGAACAGTGGACTGATTGTTGTGGGTCGGCACGATTGTGTAATGGCTACTGTACGCCGGTGCATTCGTTTTGTAAACTGCTTTCAATTTGGCCTTTGCAGTTAAGCCTTCACGAACAAAGAAACTGTACAGCACGGTACTCGTTTATTGTCATTCTCTCCCACTCAACTGTCCACTGTCGTGGCTTGAGGGTCTGACATGCTATAGTTGCGCGACCTGTTACAAACACAATTTGAAACCAATCCACGTGATACTTATATTCGTTCATTTCGAAGATCGCTTCTCTCTCCGTCGCAGTAGTTGGTTTAAGCTTAATGAAATGGTGGACAGGCGATGCATATATTAGCGCGAATGTTTGTTTATTTTATTCAGGCTTTTCTTTAGTAACAAAAGTGATGTATAAACGAGCAAACTAGATTGCTTTTAAGTTACTATGCGTTTTTATTTCATGGCGCTCACGTATGAATGCAACAGTTCGTGGCAGATCGACGACCACATCACTTGCCGCAGTCGAGCCTGGTGGCGTGGTGGCTTAAGTCTGCGCCTCGCGACCGGAGGAGACACATAGGTGCGCGGGTTCGAGGCCCACCGTTGCACATTTGTATTTATGGGGGTCCGTCTATGAAGCAATGCGAAAAGCAGTCCCATGGACGTTAAATCTTGGCTGAGAGTCAGCCCCGAAAGGATCACTTGCCGCAAGAACTCTCGCTCCCGACAAAAACCTGTGACGTTGACGGGAGCGACATCCATACACGATATATAAATATATATATATATATATATATATATATATATATAAGGTTTTTTGTAGGAACGATATGAAGGATAATGTGTAAATAAAGCAATGCAGGAAAGTGATACAGCGAATGTGTTGTGGTATATTACCCTAGATAACGAGCAAACGAGAAGCGATTTTTCTAATCACTAATGGCCCTACAAATGTTGTAAGACGTCTCGATATTCTACGAAACAAAGGCGCAAGGGGAAAAGAAACATTGCAGAAGATAATGTGATTTTCGAGCCCAGAATCGCAACAGGTAGAGAGTCAACCGGAATGAAATTAACCTCATGGAGATGACTGACGGATACTCTGCGCCACCTACTAAATAAAGCTCTTAGAGCATCGTTATGCATTATTTAAGCCCGACGAAAAATACGCTTAAACACTTTCACAAATGAAAATGCCGTAAAGAAGGACGGAAAGGAACAGGGTTTTTGTAGATCTAACGAAGGCCTTCCACGGGAACTCCGATAAGCCGCGTGCGATAGAACACCGAAGAGACGGCGTAGCATTTAGACTTGATGTAATCTACGTGCCGATGTCTACGGATCTTCGTGAGGACTCAGCCAAGCCAATTCTCACAGCCTAAGTTTCTGCAGATCAGTCAACGAGCGGAATCAATCAACTGTACTTAATAGACACCCCAACACGTGCAGCATTTGCAGGATAAATACGTGTTTGAGACAACTAAAGGCCGCGGCAGCATTTGGATAGAGTCCGAGATATACGTTGGTCCATTCTACTGAGTCCCATATAGACTGCCGGAGGCGAGGGCTAGTCCCGGTAGTTGAGAATAAACTACAACTCCGTAGATCGACCACGGCGGAAGCAAAATTGGTAAAACGACAGAAAGTTCGTGAAAAATTTGTAAAACGACAGAAAGTCATCTTCTAGGCAGAGAATGGTAGCCAAACCTTTGTCTAGGTTGCAAATTGCCAGTTCTCTTGAGCGGTTATGCCTAGCACATGTTTTACTGATAAAATTAAAAAGCTACCCTCTGTCGTTATGCAACGTCAGTTCTAGCGGCACGTAGGCCATGTTGATACCGTATACGGCTTTCTAAACGTAAAAGTTTACTCTAGGAAGAGTTAACTTTTTGAGCCTCTGGTAAATTTTGTTGTCGCGACGGTAAAGGCGCCGAAACCCAGGAGAAGATAAGGGTGTTCTATTTGTGACGCTGTCCCCGCGAGTTTTAGTGTGAAACTGAAGCGATTGATTCGTTGAAGTTAAGAAGAATCGACATCGCCTGCAATAAACATACTGAGCCAGGATGCTTCGCTAACGCGACCTTTAAAAAGTTGAGGCAAATCGATTTTCTTTCCGTTCTAAGAAATAGAGAAAAAACTGGCAGTTGGTCTGAAAATTGCAAGGTATTTAGAAGCGCTGCTTGGACAATATGAAAAGCAGGTATGAACTGCGATATGGTTAAAATAGGTATAAGGTGGTCGACGTGTAACACGACCGATAGGATGGTCCAGGTCCGTGCTCGAAAAGAAAGAAATATATTCTAAGGGCGGCGGTCATCTAGTGGATTTACATTAGCATCACCAAGAGTTAGGCGCGGAAGTGAAGAGTTCCTGGGCAAAACATCGTCCAATGCATTGAGCATAATTTCAACATCCTCTAGCCATGTCTCGCTAACGACCGCAGCATCGATTTGAGCCCCCTTGTCACTGACGAAAGCACTCCATTTTTCTAACTGTCTCTATCGATTTTTGCAATTCCCTAGTTCCAGCATTTGATGCATATTTGCGATAATTTTTTTATATAGAGATCTTGCCACTCTTCACAGCCGCAAATATTAGTAATTATGACAAACGAGATGAGACGCAGTATCACGTAGATCCAGTCATTATGCCAAACTGTGAGTTCGTTATAAGAATGCAAGCGCGCCAGCAAAACTGAAGAGAGCACTTTTTGTATGTGTTGTTTTGTACATAATTTCCATGTGTCTACTCTACGAACAAATTACGTCTAGGCATATAAAAAAACATTATTTTATTCGCTCTTTTTGGGGTACCGTGTATATATGTTCGGTGTGTATATAAACTACACTCATGAATATAACTTAAAGATTGACAAAACAGCAGACTGTATAACGTATTTAATATTTCCGTAGTGTTAATACAATGCCTGTATACTTTGATATAAACTACGAATCACCACTACAAAAGTAAAACTGTCGATACTATGTATATATATATATATATATATATATATATAATATGTCTCGTTCTTATTATTCAACAATTTTCATTTACCGAAGGCCTACGCGTTGTAAAATGCAGTTCCCTTGGACAAACCACGTTTGAAATTGAAATTGCAAGATAAGAGGTATTTACAACAATGTACGTGGGTTGCCCGCCTCCTAGTGCGGAGTGTGCAGTTCATCATAGGATCAGGAGACATCTTAAAGAAGGATAAGCTCTATTTTGTTTTCCTAATCCTCATCTTCCTCTTTAACTACTCCTATCTAGACACTACGATAAGAAGTGTGCCGAGATGAGTGCCTTTGTGTATGTGTGTAGGCTACCTCAAAAAGGATAGACTGCCTACGATTTGTCCAGTCGATTATAAAAACTAAGCACTGGAAATAAGAGCATCCAATAGCAATTCAGCAATCGAGCCGTGCCCGAAATACTTATCATATTACTGTATATCTGGCGAGTTATGCAGATTTGCGTCAGCAGCCTATTATTAATCTTCCGTTGAGCTGTATTAAGCTTGGTTAGCTGCGAAACGCGTCTACAGAGAGCTAGGCCATAAGTGGATGACGAAAAAGACCAGTAATAACTGGTGAGGTTTGCAACATCAGCATCATACGGCCGGCAACTGCCCACTTTCCCAGCATCGAGTAACGGACTGCCGAGCATCGAGTTGCATCGCCTAACCCTCGCGCTATTCATAGTTATCATCTTGATGGATTTTTTTGTGAGCGATTGACAATAGACGATTCAATCATACCGAAAAGCCAGCGGCCACGCTGTTGCATGCCCAAGGACTGTTGGGGAAGTCGTAGATATCCTAACATGTTTCGGCCCTCGGTGCATTGAAAATATGCCTCAAGGTGATTCCAAGCCCGTCGGGCATGGATGCTAGTCTCTAATTAAGAACCACTTTCTTAAACATATTCTATTTTTATTATAGCCAAGTCATTGACTGACAATTCTTCCGGGTGCCTTCGTGTAAGGATCGCCCCATATTCTACTACGATCTCCTTGCGGCTTTAAAGTCGCTGACACTGCACAGCAAACGTGCCGTCAAAGACACTCAGAAGCTCGGCACGCATAAATGAGGCAACGTGAGTCCAGCAGCGACGGTCGTTTACTGATATATCAAGCCAACAAAAACGACAAAATGATAACAAGTCAATACACTAGGTTAGCGAACTCATTGCTTCGCCTATCAATATTTCAATAAGGTTCAAAATGATGTTTTGCTTAACGGCTATGCGCATTTAAAAAATGTATACGTTATCCGTAATAGGAATAGGTCAAATATGTGTTATATGATAAAGAAACGTAACATGCTGAGATGAACATGTTTTACGGAAACGTTCTATATTCTTCAACATCTGTTGCACAAACGTCCGAGATCAATTATTTAAGATCTAGTATCCTAGCCATCCAGAGTCGTTTCCGCTGCTCCCGAGCGGCAAGGAGCCCTGTTGATTCACTTTCCACAGACATTTTAAAGAATAGCTTGTATGCCCTATAGCTTTAATTTTACAGTTCGGAAACACAGTTTAACTTGTAAATCGACAAAGAAAATAAATAGTGCACTTCGAGTCGAAAATCTTCTTGTTAACATAAGGCAGAATCAGTAGATACCTGGACCAACACGGTTCAAATGACTAGATGTTGTTCTTTATTCAAGTTCGAATTTTGCTCTATTTTTTCGTGCGTATGGCAGAGGATTTGTGAAGAAGGGGGCGTTTCCAAACTTACAGTCGTTAAGTCGGAGTTCGTAGGTGTTCAAGTCGTAACTCGTCGTGTCGGAACCGGGCGACTTGTTCCGTAGCCGGCGATAAAACAAAAACGTTTCGCTGCCGACGCTGTGGAGAGTTGCTTCTGTGGAAGCAAGCAGCTGGTTGGCCAACGGATGCCCCTGAGCAACGAACTCTACCCATTCGATCTCCAATGTCACCGGGTTAAACTTGACAACCTGCATGAAAAGAACATTCAGTTCAAGAACCGAAAGCAACGTTTAAGTAATGCTTCGCTGCCTGCCGTAAGCAGGATGCAGAAGCCGCAAATCGAGTCCTGCACCGGCACCGACGCAAAAAAGCCCTACTTCACGTCGAAGCGGCAGGACATCCATTTGTCGCCACACCTTTGGGTCTATCCGATCATCTCTGTGGCTGGCGAGGAGGGTTCCTCTGGCCCGCGCTTATCGCCATGCTCAAAGGAACATTGAAAGCGAGTTGCCGCTACATCGCGCTGACTGAGAATATATGCAGCACTCCGAATCACTAATGGACACGCTTCCTATTTGGCAGGTGGACGGCTAACTAACTTAAGGTACTAATTTGTCTAAGCTGCTGCGCCCGCGTTGCTATTGGCGGTTTGCTTGGCTTCTGCTGTGTGACCGGCTTAATGGCTAGATTTTTCAACAGAACTAGAACACGGCAGACACTAACTAACGGATCGTGCTGGACCTACCTCTCGGAATCCCTTCATCCATAACGACAGGACATCGCCTTCGACGTTAAGCATACACCCCGATCCCACGAAGATGTCGTGACATTCCAGCGCATAGACGACGCCCAGTGGGTTGATCCGAACACAAAGCAGATTTGGCCCAAACAAGGTGGAGCGGTTGTGCTCATCAGATGAGTTAACTGAAGTGCTGTTGAGCGCCAGGTCGCACGGTCCAAGTTCGAAGTTCTCTCCAGCGATGTATAGGGTTACCTAAAACGATTTTTTTTTAAATAACAGGGTCAGGCAGATGCACGACCCGAGTCGTATATCGGCTGACAGTACTAATGCTAGCTTATATATACAACTCAAGGTTTTGATCGTGTATCGTTGTTAGAGCCAGTAGAGTCAATGTAATGTTGTGGCGTTAATACTTACGTTGTCGTTAACGTCGGTAGCTCGCGTGCATGAAGCAAAGTGGTCCGTCATCCGAATGCTTAGATACTCCATGACGTTGAGGTAAATATCGTATCGCCTGCACAATTAAAATCTTGTTTTATTACTTGCAAGCATTTCAATCAAACGACTGATCTTCTCTGTTGAATGACATCGTTAATTGTCCCCATGCCGTTGGGGCTTGGATAACGCCAGTCTATCGTTTGAAACAGCGTTTGTATGTGATACTCATTTGAAAAAATATTGGGGCGATAAAATCCGACAAGTCCTTGGTGGCCATCCATGCGAAAAGTTGGCCCAAAAGTCACACGTAAGGATTATATAGAGTGGGCAGCAGAACTGGTGCTTTGATACAAAAATATATAATTCATGTTTTAGTTTATTGTAATTTAACGGCAGCTAAGAGTTTAGGGTTTTGTGCGGAACACAACATCTGGGTAATGCCCTGCTGCCACATGCAAGCAGTTGCCCATCTTTTTGACATAGTTTTTGACGATATTTTGACAAATTTAGTGGTCTATTTCGGCAATACAGATAATTTTGCGAATATTCGCTTGCGAAATTGCGAAAAATTCCAGCTCTTCAGCTCAGGGACTGATTCGGGGGCAATTATCTCCAGCGCCTGCGGTCCCTTACAAAACCCCATAAAAAGAGGCCCAAAGGCTTAAAATCAGGGGATATTGCAGGAAAGTTAATGCCTCCTTTTGAGGAGATAACACAAATCGGACATTTTGTGCGAAGCAGCTCAATCGTTGCGCCCGCTATGTGACCTGTGGGTTCATCTTGTTCAAACCACAGGGTATCCACATCAAAAGTCATCTTTGTAAAAAACAACGCTTCTTTGATAATGCATTGCTCCGACACGGAATAAACCCTAGGTAGCACACTACCAAACTCTACACAAGTGGTTTCGTCGTCATATTTACAAAAGAAACGGCGAGGGAATTAAGACACCAGCGCTCCGCCGTTCACCCTGTAGGAACCCCCACGTAATTAAGACTAATACCATACATTCTAAATACCCCTAGATAAAGCCTTCATTGCAACTTACTTCCGTTTAAATATTATCTTGAAGTTTAACTTGATATTAGAACATGTATTACTTACTAAATTGGCCTTAACGGTCTAAGAGGAGTACTGATGCATTCTTATTGGAGTTATTCTCAAGCACGCCTGTGTTCTGCTAAAGATTTTCTCAATCCCGTGCTGAATTCACCTAGACAAGTAAGCACCGTGGCGATGTTTTATGTTGAGGTTCGTCAGGAGCGAATTTTAGTCATAACCGAAAGCATGTAGAGCCATAAAGTTATGACACCGGTTTTATGTCGAGCGAAATCGCGTAAGGGTGCAGGATAAAGGGCTCATAGCCTGAGGTTGTACAGTTTGTGTTTGGGCCTGTCTCCAGGCAACGACTTACTTCAAGCTGATTTCTCTCGTGGGTTCCCGAAATAGCCCGAAGCAGTGGCGGCCCGCTTGCAGGAGTTTGATGCATCCGTTGGCCACAGTAAAGAAGTCCGTGTGATTGTTGTCAGTTTTGCGCACCACAACACAACCGCTGTCAGTTAACGCAACGATTCGACCTGCGAACAGAAAGTAGGGGAACATAAACAACTCACATGTACTACTCTCCTTGGCTGAAGATAGGCAGAAGGTACTAATTGCATCAACCTTTCGCAGTGCTGTCGATTTCTTCAGCACAGTGTTGGCCGTAGTGTAGGGTATTCTTGAAATTTGGAAGTACGGAAGAGAATGCGAGAAGATCCACGTGTCTAGCTCTCGGCACCATCCGCCTTACACGAGTGATTAAGTTGGATAGCAGGCGAAAGTGAGACATCGGCATCGTTGCGCAAAATGTAACACTCTTTATTTTACAAGTCGTCCACACATCACACTGCCAACTGCTCTAGGACACGTGGCTCCTGGAACAGCTTCCTAACGTGCGTGGTGTGGCCAAAATAACAGAAAAAAAACGACCACGCTAGTCTATATGCTCTACACCGAAGCGGCACACAATAACACCGGCCCTAGTTCAGGCGAAATGTCGGGTTTCTTGGTGGCTGGCTCGTTGGGCTTTCATTTGGTGCTGAATTCATAGGCTCACACAAACACTCTCTACATAATCAGAGTAAGATTTGGTCAGTAATTACCTGGAATGAGCACAATCTGGATAATGTCATCGCGGAGCTCGAATGATGGACTTGTCATGGACCACGTCGCACTGCACGGCTCGAACTCGTAAATCCGTGGATTGGGTACGTCCTGGATCCGGAACAGGCCAAATAGCTGCGATTGTCTACCATTGCACATTGTTGCGAACTTTCGAACCTAACAAACTACAGCTCGACGTATAATACAGATGGTGATTTAGCAGGTTGTGTTAACACCGGCGGCGGGTGATGAGCTTCTGCTTGTCCTGTTTTTACCACACAAGACAGGCACAAAAACGGGTTGACAACGACAAGCGAAGAATGTTGTGTTGTTCTGCCGGAAATCGCACCCTGTACTGTCGCCTCGACTCAACGGATACTGGTTTTCATAGGCAAGCAGGAACACGCGCACCCTTTACACTCCGTAGTGAAGCATTGCGCCATGACCTGGACTTTTAGCTACCGCTGGAGCGGCTATTCGCTTACGTAATCCCGCTGTAACCACTGTGCTGACTAGAGCTGACTGGTAGTTGTTCTCTTGGCGTATTTAGCTCGTGTATCATAGGCAGTAATTTAATTTTAGCAGTAATTGAACATTAACAAATCGGTTTAAACGGCGTGTCATCTGTCGAAGCCTTCCGCCCTAACACTAAGCAAAGCCTCGCCGGACGGTTGCTATCAACGGGGCATGATGTGATGCCGCAATGATGCACTCAGTACAGTGGTACGATTTGTTGTGATTCGTTGCCGACGGGACGGTGAACGAACTGCGTGTCGTTTATAGTTAATCCAGCAAAAATGTCTTTATATATATATATATATATATATATATGTATATATATATAAGGAAGCTTTGTGTGAATATCGTTACTACATATATATGGGTATGCCTACTGGAAATCTCTCTTATTGAAAAATGTTGTCGCTCATTTTATACTATGAAAACGGCACAGTCTATGTGGTGGAGCAGTTTATACTATGAGGATTATCATGACCGGGGTTATTCTCAAGTTTTTATCAAAGATTGCGGTACAGATAAGCGCCATATTAATCGTTCAATGCTCTACAAACATATTAAAAATGCCTAGCTATATAAACGTATGATACATTTAACTAATATGCATTTACGTCTCTCTTTATATATATATATATATATATATATATATATGGCGTACTCAGCGTCCCAAGACATTTCATAAAAACGTATATAATTTTTAAATCAAGCAGGTTTCATTGACGTACCAACAGTTGGCAGTCTGACATATTTCACTTTTATACACATTTGTACAAATCATTAGAACAATGAACGCATCTCAACGTACAATATATATATATATATATATATATATATATATATATATATATATATATATATATATATATATTGTACGTTGAGATGCGTTCATTGTTCTAATGATTTGTACAAATGTGTATAAAAGTGAAATATGTCAGACTGCCAACTGTTGGTACGTCAATGAAACCTGCTTGATTTAAAAATTATATACGTTTTTATGAAATGTCTTGGGACGCTGAGTACGCCATATATATATATATATATATATATGGCGTACTCAGCGTCCCAAGACATTTCATAAAAACGTATATAATTTTTAAATCAAGCAGGTTTCATTGACGTACCAACAGTTGGCAGTCTGACATATTTCACTTTTATACACATTTGTACAAATCATTAGAACAATGAACGCATCTCAACGTACAATATATATATATATATATATATATATATATATTTATATAAGGAAGCTTTGTGTGAATATCTTTAATACATAGTATAGGTGGGTATGCCTACTGGAAATCTCTCTAATTGAAAAATGTTGTCGCTCAGTTTATACTATGACAACGGCATAGTCCATGTGGTGGAGCAGTTTATGCTATGAGGATTATCATGACTCGGGTTATTCTCAAGTTTTTGTCAAAGCTTGCGGTACAGATAAGCGCCGTATTAATCGTTCAATGCTCTACAAACATATTTAGAATGCCTAGCTATATATACGTATGGTACATTTAACTAATATGTATTTACGTCTCTCTTTATATATATATATATATATATATATATATATGGCGTACTCAGCGTCCCAAGACATTTTATAAAAACGTATATAATTTTTAAATCAAGCAGGTTTCATTGACGTACCAACAGTTGGCAGTCTGACATATTTCGCTTTTATACACATCTGTACAAATCATTAAAACAATGAACGCATCTCAACGCACAAAATAATATATATATACACCTTTGATAATGGCAGGCACATTCAACATTAGACCTGACATTTGCATCAAAGGGACTATCGCACCGAGTAACCGACTGGAGAATTCACGAAGAAGCAGAAACTCTATCCGACCATCTCTACGTAACCTTCTCTGTCAATCTAACTTCTTCCTAGCTTAATCGTCCTACAAAACCGCAATGCTTTCCCAGGCTAAATTATACCCGCCTGCAGAAAGCATTAAGAAGAAAAGTACATAACCTCACTGAATGCTCGGCAGCAGAAAACTCTACACTACTAGAGGAAGCCTGCCGAGAGTCCAGCTCCCGCCCACACCCTAAGATAGCCAATCGTCCACCGTGCTACTGGTGGAATAATCGGATTGCCGAAAAGCGAAGGACCTGCCACCGCATACGGCGAGTATGCACGCGCCGCAGAGCAAGGCACCGACGAGAACTCTTCTACCTATGGGAAAAGTACAAAGAAGCACGAAGAGCCTTACATAAAGCCATTAAGGTTAGTAAAAAAGACCACTGGATCTCTCTGGGTGAGGAGGTCGAGGGAAACCCTTGGGGCAAAGGATACATGATTGTGCGAAAAAAAATGCGCCACGCACAGCCGCCTTTACCTGTAGAAGTGGTGCGACCGATTGTAAATGCGCTCTTTCCACAAAGACCATTGCCGGAGTCGGTACTCTTTGAAGAAACCTCAGATCTTTCTTTCGAGCCAATCTCAATTCAAGAGATCAGAATAGTGGCTGAACGCATACGACCAGAGAAAGCACCGGGCCCAGATGCTGTCCCCCCTCAAGCAGTACGCGTACTCCTAAAGAACCATCCAAAGGTATTCAAACGCATGATGGACACAATTCTCACCAGCGGAGAATACCCAAAGCCTTGGAAAACGGCACGCCTAACCCTTATCCCGAAACCCGGGAAGCCACAAGGAGACCCCTCAGCATACCGCCCTCTAAGCATGCTCTCCTGCCTATCCAAGGCTGCTGAGCATATTATCAACGGGCGACTAGTTACAGAATTAGAAGACAAGAAGACGCTGTCAGAAAACCAGCATGGTTTCCGCGCCGGGCACTCCACAAACTCGGCTATCAGCAAAGTTCTAAACATAGCTGAAACATAAAGAAATTCACCTATCGCAAACCGGGCGCACTGCCTGGCCGTCCTTATTGATGTCAAAAACGCGTTTAATACGCTCTCGTGGGACGCCATAAACCAAGCACTTGGAAATAAAGGCGTGTCTCCCTACCTACGACGTATCCTAGCGTCGTATCTAAAGGACCGAGCATCTACATACGATGGAGTGGACTACGCCGTCACTGCCGGGGTTCCCCAAGAATCTGTACTGGGACCAACCCCGTGGAACATAACCTATGATGGAGTACTAAGACTGCCGCATCCCCCGGGAGTTTTTTTCTATCGCCTACGCAGACGATCTGGCACTGATCGTTACCGCCAGTGACGAGGATTTGTTCGAAGGTACAGCCAACGGAGCCTTGGTGGATATCCGACAACACCTCCGCACGCTTGGCCTCGAACTGGCTTCACAAAAAACGGAAGCAATCCTTCTAAACGGTCTGAAGCGTCCTCCACGAAACCTAAATTTACACCTGGAAGGCCATCCGATAACACCCACGCCCGTGGTCAAGTACCTGGGCGTGATCCTGGATAGAGCTCTCACAGGAACACCTCATGTGCGCTATGCAGCTAAAAAAGCAGCCAAAGCCTCGGCAAAGTTACGGAAAATCCTCCCACGGACCAGAGGGGCAAGCGACTCTCGGCGCCGACTCTTAGCATCAGTAATAGACAGCATTATGTTATACGCCGCACCCTTATGGGAACGCACTACTACAAGAGCTACAACACGTCGTCTCCTCAACAAGCCCCAAAGACCTATGGCGCTTAACCTAACACGAGCAAGTCGCACGGTTTCCACAGCAGCCGTACAGGTACTCTCCAGACAAATTCCCTGGGACTTGAGAGTAAAAGAATTGGCATCAAGAAACCCTGTAACCAACGTTCTGACGGAGGGCACACTAGTCAGCAGAACCGACACACTAAGCGAATGGAGTCAGCAATGGGAAGCAATCTAGCCGGGCCATCCTGGATATTGGACAAGATCAATACTTCCTGATCTTACAAAATGGTACAGCCTCAAACACGGCTCGCTTACCTACCCACTCGCGCAACTGTTAACAGGCCATGGTGCCTGTTTCCAGCAGTACCTACACCGCATCGGTAAAACTGACTCCCCTGTATGCCGCATGTGCAACTCGGGGGAGCCGGATGATGTAAGGCACTGCTATGAGCGGTGCTCCTTCTTCGACACTGAGCGAGAGCTATTGTCCCGGAACCTAGGACTGCAGAACCCCCTGACATGCCAGGCCCTTGTAGAGGCGCTCCTCAAAGATCACAAATCCTGGATTCTAGTAAGAAGATTCGCACAAGGTATCTCTGAGGCGAAAATAACCGCCGCACAAATCCGAGCAGCCTAAATGGCAAGAAGAGTGGCCAGGCGAAGTAATCTCGTGAAGACAGTACTGCGGCCACCCCCCGTCAAGGGGCAAAGAGGACGACTGGATTTTAGTGGGTGCGAGTCCCACACTACCGAGGCGTTAACAACGTCGCCCGGTGTGCATAACGCATTTTACCAGTTACCTCTATAAAAAAAAATAAGATAGTTGAGCGGTGGCGCTTCATAAAGTGATTCCGTAAGCTAAAATTCGCTCTCGAAGCGCTTTGTAAACACGAACCAGAAGGTCCCGCGTCTTGGCTCGAGCGAGGCTTTTTTTAAGAGGTGGAAAATGTTTTTACGCACACCCTCTCTTGTCAGTGGAGGGTAGTGTGGAACTAAACGCCGGGGGAGAGTATAAGACTCGATCCAATACGCGCATGCTATCTACTAAAAACCACCTCTCCCACCAGCAGCAAATCGATCTTCCAATCAAAGGGGGATATTCCCTGTGTTCAACTCTGTATTTATGCCCGTTGTCGGGTGCGGTAAAGAATAAGTGTCTTCTTCGTTGAAATAACGCCAAGACTAAATGGTTCGGTACCGCTTTGAGCACGAAATTCTGGAGAGTTTTGCCCATGGCAGTACATTAGTCGCACTATTTCACTATGTTTTTTGAACGGGGATGCCTCTGTTCATACAGAGGTGAGACACTCTTTCTGAGTGCGGCAATGCGTCTTTTTGAGCTTTTTGTTTGTGCCAATATCCAGCTACAGTCTTAGCAGTGTGTTAGGCCATCTTTCGGAGGCAAATTTTGCCGAGTGGTAGTAATATACAACATATATGAAGTGGGTTCTTTGCTTGCCGCGGACGACAAGAAACCGTTTTGCTAGTGGGCTACGGACCGGCAGTGAAAACAATCAGATTCATTATTGCAACACTACTTCAGCAATTATTATTGGAGTGGCAGGGAGAAGTGACCGAAACGTCGACAGAAGTAGCACAGTTAGATTTGAACCTACCTAGGAAACTTAAGAAGAGAACGGCATGTTCTAGTCGACATGTGTACATAAGGTACATCGCGCAGGGCTTGCATCACTTGGTATGTTCGACCTGATGATTTCATCAAGTTGGCGATCGATGTCTTTGCCGGTTCTGCTCGCAGACGTGCGCTGAATACCACGCAGTAAGCTGCCAGACGTATCGGCGGTCTCTGCACTTTTTCGCCCGGTAAGGCGGTCTTTGAAGTGTTCAACTTTGACATAATGATGATTATATTTATAATTATGTGCCATCTTGAAATGCAAGTTCATTCAAATAATAGTCAAAACCTGGGACGGTAACACTTAAACTTGCTTACTCAACAGCTCATATGCTTTGAAGTGAACGTTATTGTCCAAAAATTAGTACTTAATTTTTTTTTATTTAGTTTCAGAACCCCAGTTATCAGTTGAATCCAGTTATTTAACGTGAACGCGAACGTTTTCCATAATGCATATATTTTTGCTTTACTGGATGCATTTTTTCTTTACATCGTGCTTTATGTCAATGGCTAGATAATATACACTAAAATGACGTCTATTGGTCTCCATTGGGGGTGCGCAACAAAAAATGTAAAAAACCGCACAATTCGAGTCACAAGCAAGCAATAGTGGGGATTACAATTTGCAAGACGTCCCCCGCTGGTGCTCGGGTTGCATTACGTATACGACAGAGGAGAAGAGTCCGGGAGGGGCACTAAACGTTAACTTTCGCTGTGCTTCGTTAAAATAAACGACACAGCACATAAAATAAAAACATAAAATGAGGTCTAATGAAATGAAACATGTGCTTCAGATGGAGACGAGTTGATACTGGCTTAAAACGTAGCGCTGTGATATGCAGATGCTCCGGCCCCTAGCACTACAAACCGAATAATAGCTCGCTAAACTAAATTAAGCTTTTTTATTCTCAGCGGTACTAGTACACCCCTCCTTCGCAATTGAAGGTATTGGTTAGGTGTGTTCAATTGCTAAAATTAAACATGAATATGCGACTCCGGAGATGCCTGGCAAAGAAGTCAGGCCCTCCACTCGCTTTTTGATCTCTCCAATAAAAAAAAACCTTTGACGCGGCGCATCCCATTTTGGAGCAAAATTTCTTACGATTTAGCACGGCACTTTGCCTGGAATAAACCCATTCGAGTTATATAAGAGCGAAATGCGACTTAGAATCTACTGTTTTGCGTTTTATACGTATTTTAATTAAACACAGGAGACGTCTATCCCGATAGGTACACAAATCCCAGTGGATGATACGATTGTACGCAAAACCATGACACTCCTGGTGAAACAGTTTCTATAGGTGTTCTCTTTTATCACGCGCCATCCCTGCGTAGGTTTCGCCAAAAATTAACACTATCCTTTTTACAGACTATACTGGTGCCGGCGCGTTAGGGATTCCTAGAAAAAGTAATGCTTATTTGACACGCATTTTGACAATCGGTAAGTGTTCCACCAAATACGACTGTATCTTGAACAACTCTTACGCGTAATTCGGCGCCTTTTTCTAGAATGCCGGGTCACTGAAAAGCATTAGACAAACAGTCGAATTTTTGCTGCTTGCATAGACGATTATGACTGTATTCGATTGTCGAAATGATGGTGAACTGGCTTGCGGTATACAGCAGGCCAAAATACAATAAGATTGGTCAGGTGAGGACACCTCAATGCATTGGATCCCTTATCCGAATAATCATTACATAGGTCGTTTTTGAAGTAAAGGTGGCGCCTTTGTCAGTGCTTTGGCAGAGCACTGATTGTGCCACCGCAAGCTCAAACCTCGACAACTAATTTATGTATTTATTACTATAACATAACTTTTCGGTATTGTAACTCATATTATATTTCACGTGTTTATTATGTCTCGAAAACGGCATTCGTTTACGTTAATCTTGAACATACATAGGTAACTTTCTTAAACACCTACAAAAATAAAGTATACATTGAGCAACATGCCT
Source organism: Dermanyssus gallinae (assembly GCA_003439945.1). Classification (NCBI taxonomy): domain Eukaryota; kingdom Metazoa; phylum Arthropoda; class Arachnida; order Mesostigmata; family Dermanyssidae; genus Dermanyssus; species Dermanyssus gallinae. The sequence continues at coordinate 162,884 of QVRM01002087.1, forward strand.
GATGGCATACAGTCATTCCGCTTCAATCGTTAATAACGGGATATTTTAACTGCCGGCCGCTAAATCAGATCGTTGTACAATCTGTACAATCCTAAAGGATTCGACATCGTACCTAGTCTCTTTCGATCCCAAAAGCGACGAACCGGAGCTCCTAGTCGTTGTGGCGTGCAAACTTCTACAAAGCGATGTCGGCTGCCAGTTAGACCAATTTAAACTATCTTTCTGGAATGTTTCGGTATATTGTTTTGATATATTAAATATATAATATATATATATATATATATATATATATATATATATATATATATATATAATGGAAACACAATATGACTAAACGGTAGTTAGACCAAAAAAATAGGAACGATTTACTAAAGCATTTTTTTATTTTGCTTCCGCTTCCGAAACAGTTACCCACGTCAAGCTATTTGATAGATTATCTAACTCTATGGAGTTGGTGTCGCACCACTAATCCACGAGGAAATTATGCAATATGACCGAAAGGTGATGTAATAAAATAATAGTACTAATCTACGCCATCATAAGCTGATGGAATTGGAGCTTTTCTGTTTGGGCCGATGTTGAGAGTTTGTGGTAATAACGCGTTACACTGCGTTGAACGAACAATGACTTGAAATGGCAACAGCAACTACTGACATTTAAAATATATATACATACACAAGTACAATTTATATCAATACTGTCTGCAAACGGTTAGTTACTACTGCTACTACTACTAGAACATTAACAACCTCACTAAACCCCATAGCTAGTACCCTCGTTTTTGCCCCGGATGAGCCGCAAAACAAGCTGCACAAATGAGGTCTTGCAAATGCTAACTCTTGCTGCGCAACTCTGTTTTATTCACACACGTTCGAGAAACCATAGGATGCCCGGACGGGGTAATGTTAAAATAGGTAATAAATAAAATAAAAAATAAAAAAATAAAAAAGTAATAAAATTAAAAAAAAAAAAAAATATATATATATATATATATATATATATATATATATATAGAGAGAGAGAGAGAGAGAGAGAGAGAAAGAACGTTTTAAAATACTCTTAGGTCTTAGAAAATAGAATAAGATGCGACCTGATGAAAGCTGTAATGAGGGCGGAGAAAACTATGGATCACTTAAGCTGATCTGGTCTGCTTGTAAGCCCTACTAAAACCACTCTAGTTTGATCTAGCACCGCACAGATGATTAAGTAATGTCTGGGTGGTGCTATGCTATGGAAGCTTTCTTGGTGCAACTCAAAGGGACTAATGTAGGTGTTGGCTTTCTATCGTCTAATCTGTATTCTCCAAACGTTGAGTACATCCCACTAAAAAAGTAAAATTGCCGAAGCAGGCGGTTCTAGGTGGTTAAACGGCTAGAGATGTTATAGGTCTAAACGGCCCGTTAGACCTTTTAACCATCCGGTCGGGACAGGTCGTAGCGAAAGAGAAACTTCACGTAACAAACTCATATATACGTGCAAATTAACGGTCATTGACAACAATCGTTACGGTCGCTTGCCTTCCGTCTGGAACACGTTACCAACTTTTCTGAACTAAATTCGTTTAAAATACGTCACCGAAGTCATCGCCACTGCCTTCAAAACGAAGCTTGCTAAGGTTGTACCCAAAAGGTTGTAACGCAGGTCCTCTTGTCCTGGTTTGTGGATTAATTATGTCACTGATACGTTGATACGTTGATTTGTTTATTTACGTACCGGTGCCTGTTCAACTTAACAGTTGTATATCCTGTGCACGGATGTCTCGGATTGATACGTGTGTCAATTGTTCGCATTAGAACGGATACAGAAATTAAACACTTTAGGAGGTCAAACGTTCAAAACACATCCGATAAAGTACCCGTTGAATATCGGCGGACTCGAGATCAAACAAGTCTCGAGTCTAATCGAACAAATACACAACAAGAGAAAGTAAGAACAAAAAACATGTATCCGCTAGTTGATTTTCTTCAAGGCCCTTCATCCCGAGGAGTCTTATTCTTCCAGCTAGTCATTCATGGCCTGCCTTAGTTTCTTGTTAATATGGTAAATGTCGAGTAAAGGCTTTGAATTAATGGTATTCTGCTAGCTGTTCTACATTAGCGAGCAAGCAAACAAAGCAGCGGATACGTGAACGTTATCATCTGGTTGGCTGTTCTAACTTGAGACATATCTCTGTTCTGTGACCTAAAAAAAAGCAAAACCAAATCTAGGACTTTTATGACAGCGGGAGGCAGCACCATGGCCGATTTAATGGTAAACGGTAAAATCAAGCTGGCGGCATTTCCGTCTCTTACGATGGCCTCGTATCGCTTACAAGCGTCGCCATGATAAACAATTATACGAATGAAGATATAGGAACAGTTGGCGGAGTGTTCAAGCGGAGTATGCAAATTTCTTATAAAGGCAGCATATTGTCCACAGGAATTCTCAGCATATTATAGACACCATCATCATAAACACACACAATGAATAGTTTACCTTTCACCCGAAAGGTTTTATTGTAAGAGACTTTCAACGTAAAGAGTGTCACAAATGTGGTGAAGACATCCTTCTGGTATGGGGCAGAAAGCAAAACAAAATATTAGGTTATACGAATCATATTCCACGACTCAATGCTGGTCGTCGTGTTAGCTTAGCCACGATGTTGTGCCAGACGATCTCGATCAAACGCAACGTTGTCTAAATCCGATATTAGTAGTGGTTACGCGCGCCTCATTGAGCAGGCCTCAGACAGTGCCATCCTTGTTCAGGTGTAGTGTAGTAGTAGCCCGCTTAAAGTACGTTACACTAGCTTAAGCTTATCGGCAACCGCTCAAAGTAAATCTTCCGCTGTTGTTTGCCTTTGAATATTGTACGCAGGTCGCGTTCAAAGTAGAACCACAGTGGATATCCAGGTGCGTCGCAGTACGACTTTGCCTTAAATAACTGAAGCAACTCCGGATGCGTTTCAAGGCGTAGAGCGACGGCGGATACAATCTCTTTGTGCTTCATTTTGAGCGACAATTCGAGGACAAAGCCGATGTCATTAGGATCACTCTTATCACAGATTAGCACTTCGACCCGATTCTGTAAACACTTGAAGTACTCTCGGATGTTTGGCAGCTCGGGATCGGTGGCCTCATCTGACTGCAGGTTCTTCTTATTAAAGCGCTTGGTCTTCTCTCGGATTGGCAGCTCGAAGTGGGCTCCATCTGACGACAGGTACTTCGTAAAGCAAATAATGTCGCCGTTCATTAGCTCCTCGATCAACTCAATGAGCGGCTTGTCAAGGTCGGTTATCGGTTCGAGCAGATCTGGTTGTACTTCCTCAAACACCAACAGCGGCGTATTTTGGTCAAACCCGGCCCGCCTGTTGAGTTCGGGCACCAGTTCACGTAGTTTCGTCCGTATCGGTATGTACTGGTGGCCGATATAGCTGAGCTTCATCCCGTACGGATCGTAAAGCTTGAAGAACATGAGCAAATCTGACTCCTGGTCGAAGAACGGCAGGTTAGTGTCACTGTCGTCGTTCGGATTCACAGTTTCAACGAAGATCGTCAATGGCCCGGTCGGAACCAAAAGATCCTGCACATGTTGGGACATGTCCGCCATGACGGTTGGCCGGAATGTCTGGTTAGTGCGGAAAGCCATCCGCCACGGGCGAATGGCGGTAACCGGTAAGCCGACCTGAGCAGAAATGAGCTCCGTGAGCTCACTGACTGTTGCCGTCTTCCGCACTTTGAAGTTGCGGTACTTGCACTTGTCCGGATTAATTAGATCTGCCCCGTGGTGCAGGTCAAAATCCTCTTCTAAGACAATTTGCACCTGCATATCAGTCACAACGTATGTACGCTTACTACTCGAATATTGACTTGATTACGTCTAACAAGTGCGGATGGCTGAAAAGGCTTTAAATCACGCATTCCTCGTTTCTATTATTATAAAAATTTATTTATATCAATGGTGCAAAAAAACTCTATCAATATTCCGTGAACGCAGTAATTCTTGAGGTGTTGTTTACAGTCCCTACAAAAAGGCATCTAAGCTTTACGCAGGCCGGTATTCTTTTACACACCTGAGTGTAAAATTGAAGCTCGATGGATTCATTCCGTCGCTGCGTTTCAACCCGCTGTTGCTTCTGAAGACGCTCCATTAGCTGCTTAGGAATATCTACCTTTTCCACCTTTAATAACACCAGGAATGCAAGAACACATGATATCAGCACGATCAAGACCGCAGCCGCATATCATACAAACGCTATATGCATCTATTTCAAAAATTAAGGATGACATAACGACAAAAACGCCACGGGTAGACAAGCATGAGGTAATGCTACAGACATGCACGTCCTTGTGCATTAAAGGTCTCCGAGAGTATAGAGAAGGAACTAAACAGAAAACTGAATCAAGGTCCTCAATTCGCTAATCATTTATTTGTTTGTTGTTACACTGTGTACTGCGTTCGGGCCAATCGTGATTAATTATTACGACACGCCAGCTAAAGCAACTAGATATTAGAGACTCTCCTAACCTTCCATGAACAACAAAGATAGAGGCATCTGGAGCACGAGGACCGCGGACAGCAGCTCTAGCAGTACTAAGAGGTACTCAGTATGACCTACCTTCTGGAGAACATCGGGGAGCGCCGAGTCGCGAATGTAGACCAGCATACAGGCATTTACTGAGCGAGGTTGGTTGATCGTCACCTCGTCGCCGGAGCGCGCTCCGAAGTTGTGCTCAATCGCCTCTTGTTTGGTGCAGGGTGATACAACGAAGTCGTCTTTGTTGTCAAATTTGCACCAATTGTCCTCGCATTTCGTATTGATGAACGCAGCATAGTGATCGCCTTGTTTGTCTGCCGAGTGCACGAGCACGGCGTGCAGCGTATAGTGGGCGGGCGTATCCTCTTTCTGCTCAAGAAACTCGCTTAGGTCTAGCTTTTCCGAAAATTCGTATCTGTGCGGAAGAAAAGAGAGGAACAGAGTAAGATATATATATATATTTTTTTTTTCTTATACGTACTTTTTTTTTATTGTATTGTGGATAATATACCTCATTGCACTTTATTAATAAGGAGGGTGGAGGGATAACATTGATGGACAGACATTTTTTGAGCGTGTGCCCATTTGGCCATACGCTTGGAAAACGTCTTATGTATAAGTCTCGTGCATATGGCAACTTTGAGTGTAATAAAATATTGCCTACGAGAGTTGTTGGGTTCTATGCTAAATAATGTGTTAACTAAATCAGCGTGTATGAGCTAAAGTAACGCGCATTCATTGCCTGATTAAAACATACTGTTAATAGAGCGTGGAACGTTCACCGAACTGCCAATCGAGCATTCACACCAATGGCGTTCCCAATATTTCATTCTACACATCCTCGTTTCATCATCGCGTTGGACTGTATTAACTGATGGTAGCGTGATCCGGTTCATTGTGCGGTCATATTCAAGCGCGCCCCTAATGTGCCTCACGCCGAAGTGTCTAGTGCATATACTCATTAGACACACTTGCAGTTAACGACTTGTTCAAAAGTGTGCTTTAATGCTTGTTTTGTCCGTATTAAACTTTATGCTAGACCGTAGATTCTCTTGACAAAGTAGACACAGAAACGACCAGTTCAGCTAAAAACTGTCAATCTTTGCAATCTACATGGTGCACCTGAGAAAGCCATAAACCTTGTGTGCACTCGGGCGCGTATTGAATATCCGATTTTAGAGTAAACACACGCAAATCACAAAGTACTTGAAAGGTGATCGTTATAGAAGAGTTAACTGAGGTTATAGGTAACATGCGCTAAAGAAATTTCTTCTTCGGAATTATTTTTCTTTGTATTTACAGGTCCCATGCTTCGAAAAAAACATCACCAAGTTTTTCTAAGCCTAAATGTTTGGCTAATGTCCTCCCTGAATCAAACTCGGCATTTCGGCCAACCAAACCCGAACGCCGCGCAGCATTTGTCCATTTAAAATTGTTACCCTCAAGGACTGTTGTTGCTCGACGGTCAGAAATCAGCGCCAGCTGGGGAGCTTTACGAGTGCACAGCAAACGCTTTATTATCTTCTGTTTTTTGCTCACGATGGTGAGTTAACGTACCTGCCACTGATATCGATGTCAGATCCACTTGTCCGATTGTCCGACTGGCAGCGAAGTAGATATAAATGCAAAACCGGTGGAAGCGACTTGAAGATAATGCTCTTTTCGGCGTCCTGCAGTCCGTGCGCTCCAGCGTCGTACTTGTTATCCGCGTCGAGCGTTTTCTTAGCGCAGTATTCTTTTAATGAATCGACTATGTTCTTTTTTCCCTTGACGTCTAACTGTACCTCGTAAAAAGGTTTAATGCGCTTTGACTGGTAGTTGACGTGCTTGCACGTGATTGTCGATATATTGCTGCCCTCATTAAGCTTTGCTCGAATCGTGTCCTGGACGCACGTTCCGTTTAGTTTGAACTCCACATTGTCAAGAAGGTCACGACAGAGCTCTTTAATGTCCTGCTGCATAAGCGAGCTCAGTGTTGCTAATCTGAGGCACTCCTCCAGCCTCTTCATGCTTATGGGCTTGTCGCTAAGCTGCCACTCGTGGAGGACCTTCTGTGACGTCTCTGTTACCGATGTCGATAATTCCTCGTCTTTGGTCGGCATCTGGTACACTGCTCTCCGCAATTCGTTCGTAAAAGAGAGTGTTTGCAGCATCGAGTTTATATGACACGCTGTCCTCTGATGTTCTAGATCACCCACCTCCGAATGCTCCTTGGTGTCCCAGCTAACGCCGCGCGGTTCTTCTGCCCGCATCAACACTTCGCAGATGATCGTATCGTTCTTGCAGAAGCCTTTCTCTGGATCTATTGCATTACTCCAGGTCGTGAAGTGCGAGTAGCCCCAATCGTCTTCCATGTTGTTAAACACGTGCGTAATCGTTCGGACCGCGTTCTTAACGCCCAGCTTCTGCGATATCAGGCGCAATTCAGCCCGTACGGAGCAAGACCATGACGGCGAGTCGGGATATCCGCTGCACTGTAGAAAGAATCCAAGACTCTTCTTCGACGGCAAACATTGATTCGAGGTGGCTTTCTGTACTACCAAGATTCTCCATGGAAGGTTGTACACAAGCACGGTGCTGGAATAGCGTCTGTCTAGGTGGCTAATGCGCCTCACTTTAAAGCGAATTGTAATGTCTCTAACTTGAGTCTCATCGTTTTGCCCACACTGATCGGACGTACCGGTGCCCTGACCAGCTGTACCGGTGTCCTGGCCAGTCGTACTGACGCCCTGGTCGACCGAAGTCAAAACAGTCTCATCGGCACGGCTCATCGTCTCGATTGGTTCGTGCTGAATGTTCGACCACTTTAAGAGTGGTCTGACATCCACCTGACTGACAGCCACCAATCGGTTCTACTCAAGTAGCGTTGGCGATCCACAAGTCTACGGCGTCAACGGTGCAACTTTGTGAACTCTACGCTAAATGACAAAAAGTGAATAAAACAGCACCGCAATTCTCTTTGAAACAAATGAATATGAAATGACTAGACTTGGTGATACAAATGAATGACAGACAACACGCCAACGGCAAGGGAAGCGGGAGCCGCTCGAGGATCGAGAGGGCATATTGTGACGAAATTCGACACAACGTAGCAATAGAACAGCCAACTACTACGCCGCCGCCGCCGATCACCGACGGCGCCAGTAAGTCGACCGACCATCCATAGCGTCGAGCGTGCATCTCGACGACCAAGGAACCGCCATCAGCCAGAACATCAGCACCGTCATCAAAAACTCTATGAGTCAACACTACAACCGGCCGAGCACATCGCGGCAACGTGCATCTCGACAACCAATGAACCATCATCCCCAGCCTCAACTTCGAAACCGCCATCGACGACTCTGACATGGGATCTCTCAGCAACGGCCTAACGACAACAAGGCACTTTCACCGCCACCGACCTGTCGTGCCACAACCACAACCATAACGTCGGTGCATCGACCTATGGTGCCGTAACCGCCGAACACAACGTCCGCTATGATGGTGCGCACTTTAATCAGTGAAAAAAAAAAAAAGATGGGACATTCGAGATGTCGAATATTCGAGAATATTTGATTCCATCTCCGTCTCTACCAATACATGACTAAATTAACGCTACGGCGTTTCATGGACAAATAAATAGACCGAGGAAGCATCGCCTAACATCCATCTAGTACTCGGCTGCGCTACGCGCTAGACGTACGTTCGTGTGTTGTCGTTCATCGCTCCTCAGTATCTCGCGCTGTAGTTACCGTCCTGCTGAGTCTACATTCCCCAGATTACTCAGCGTAACAGACATCGCTACAATATGAAACCCTATTAAAATATTACACGTCTCTTTCTTCTCCACACTGCTGGCCATCACTGTGTTTTGTTCGGAACGAATGCACAAAACACCACGATTAAGGCGCATAACAGTAGCCAACCTATCGTCGAACCCGAGAGGACGCGATAACGCAGAGCAGCGCGAAGGACGATGGTCCACAGAATGACAAAGGAAACACCTTCGAACCGTTACGGCAAGGGCGGCGGTGACCACCGATGTTCGCCTTCGAGATTGCACACAAAGGTTGACCGTGGCTTCACTACGGATGTAATACAATCAGTTCTAAAAAGCGCTGGGGTGATTTCCGTCAAGCGAAAAGTTGCTAAAAACGTGTGGGAGACGAGCTCTTCACGACCCTACAAAGGTAAGGTCCTTATGCATTTTTTTTCTGGTGTGCGAAGCTCATAAAGTTACAACGTACGCGGGGGCGCCAATCTACTGTTGTCGATGCCCGAGACCTGGGTCATAATTCTGCAGTATGCAGGACCGAGGTAGCCTGTATAAATTGCGACGAGTCAGGTCATGCGGCTGCAACCTATAAGTGCTCGCCAAAATGCGTAAACTGTAAGGGAGCTCACTTTTCGACGTCGTCACTCTGTCCGCTTCGGGCAGTCGGTTTTGAGAGACTGACGATATAGGTAGAATATCGTATCCTTCAGACAGCTGAGCATCCAAACGCAATTGATGTTAAGTGACTCTCTCGCCGCCACTGCAATGGGCAGTCTCAGGAGACTTGTTGCTGCTGGACAGGAACTTAGTGTAAACCTTCCTGTCGCGACTTTAATCTCGCGCAAATCAGCTCCACTCGTCAAGCCAAGAAACTGGACCATTGCGCGCCTCAGAAAAACATCTTACAAATCCTTGGGTTCTAAGGTCCACTGACTATGAAACATAGAAGTTCACCTATAGGTCCAGTGCTGAATATTATTACGGCAGCTTGCCCAAAAGCGGCAAAATATTTGCAACATCTTATGAATGCACCAACTAGCTCCGTTCATGGCTGCTATATTTAACATCAATACGAGGTCTAAAAATGATCTAGATAACTATGATCAGATATAATATCAACGCTAATGATCCTGATAATATTGGGGATTGTCAAATTTGGTTTAATATTCCCCAGAGTTTTAATAATTTTGTAGCACGTCATCTCAATGCTGGAACTGAAGGGCTCAGAAAATCAGGGCAGTTAGAAACTTTGGAAAATCTATTTTAGTACGGAGGGTGCGGACCGGGCAGTTCTTTGAGTAAGGAATAATTCCGATTTCGATGGTTATTTTGTTGGCTTCTACTCCAGTCATTGCACTCACAGCACTCTGCTTGACATTCTGAAAGCCGTTGTTTCTGCAACCTCTGCCCTTTATTGCTATCGGAAGACTCAAATCAAACCAACTTTCTTACAAGATTTTGCTATGACGAATATTCAGCGTTCTTGTCTTCTAGAGATTACTGCAATATCATTACCGAAGTGACTTTTCCGTCATCGGGAGCATGCATGGTCCGTCATCGGGAACGCTATCGAAAGTGGTAAGTTTTCATGTGTGGCTCCTGCGGTCTGGTTAACTCCGCTATTCTCTGACCACTATCCTAATGTCGTTTTGCCTAGGGGTCATCCTGCAGCTCGCATCATAATCTTCCTAAAGCGTCTCTGTCCACATGGCGACACGACAGATCTTTCGTGGGCTTGTTTACTAGTCGTATTCGGAGCACTACTAGTGTACGGTGCAGGTAATGTTGATTCTGCCTTTGATGCGTTCCGTAACCAGCTATACT